>CAHIKZ030001455.1:785000-815000 GCA_903632075.3 Acanthosepion pharaonis
CTTGTCAACTTTGATCTACAAAAAAAATTTCAAAAATTTATTTGCAAAATCATTTCTACTGTCTAAAATTTATCTTCTATTGTTTATCTCAATTTGTCTTGTGGAAATCTTAACTTTGAAAATTGTCAACTTAATAAGAAAAATTTCTGCAATGTCAAATTATTACTGTCTTCCTTTTTCTTATTTTCACTTTGGAACTCTAAAGCTTCTTGCTTTCCTCAACTTTGATCTTCAAAATTTAAATGCAATTATATATTCCAAGATTACTTGATATTGTTCTCAAAGAAGAATCATGGAACTCTCTTATTTTCTTGCTTTCTTTGACAACTTTGATCCTAATCTACTGCTGATTACTAGGTAGATAAACAAGTTTTAAAATTTCAATGGAACTTTTTTTCACCACTTTAATCAATAGGTTTTCTGTAATAGCCTGATTACTCAAAATTGGGCCACTCAATTTTCACTTGTGGTTCTTCGTTTTTCTTAATTTAAATAATTACTTTGTCTTAAAAGTTTTGAATGCAAAACAAATTATATCTGTAAACTGTGGAAGATGTTTCTTGGTTGACCTTAGACATTGCTCAAAAAACAATTTAAGATTTCTTATAGATTGGGGAAGCATAAAAAAGAAGAATCAAAAATGAAAATAAGAAAAGGCATCTGAAGAAAAAAAGTAAAAGAAAACCAGAAAATATCAATTTGAATAGACAAAGGGGCCACTTAGTGGTGGGTTACATGAAAAGTAAAAAAAAGAAGAGGAGGTTGATAAACATGAAAATAAAGATGGCATGATTGGGTCTTTTTTTTAATGAAGGTTAAGGCTGGTGGAAGAAAATAAATTGAGTTTCATCTCACCAGGGGGGACATGAAGAAAGATTCTCAATGGAAATGGCATGGTGGGTCTTTGAAAAAGAAAAAGTATAGGAAAAAAGAGTTCATGGAACATTCTCCATGGTGAGAGAAAAGTTTAGAATGTTCTGATGAAAATGGTTTGTAGAATGGAAAATGCACAAGGACCTGGGGACGCTTTTGAACTCTATCGAGGGCGGAAATAAACATGTGTGAGGATATTAAGAAAAAGTGTTAGATGGGTGAGGAGACTTGTTGTCACTTGACCCTTAAGAAAGTAACCTTCTCTTCATAACAATGACAATAAATAATAAAGTATATACAGTCAATTTAAAGGAGCTGCAAATTGAAGTAACAAAAATATGGAATCTTAAAACCACGATTATTAAGATGCCCAGAAAATTGCCCTACTTGGAACATCCTACATACTAAGAAAAGTGCTGTCAATTAAATGACAATTCTCCTATAGGGCCTAAGGACCATAGTTTGGAGCCGGCCTTACAGGATTCAAAGCAGGAAACATACACAAGTAATAATAATAATAATAATAATAATAATAATAATAATAATGAAGAAGAAGAAGAAGAAGAAGAAGAAAAGTGCTATCAATTAAATAACAATTATCTTAAAGGGCCTAAGGTCCATAGTTTGGATCCGGACTTAAAGGATACAAAGCAGGAAACATGACAAACACAAATAATAATAATAATAATAATAATTTTACAAACAGTGTCCCAGGTAACATCAATATGCAAGTTGCCCAGAAGATTGCCCTACTATGAAAACATCCCATATACAAAGAAAAGTGCTACCAATTAAATGACAATTCTCCTAAAGGGCCTAAGGACCATAGTTTGGATCCAGCCTTACAGGATACAAAGCAGGAAGCGTAACATACACAAATAATAATAATAATAATAATAATAATAATAATAATAATAAGAAGAAGAAGAAGAAGAAAAATGCTATCAATTAAATGACAATTCTCCTAAAGGGCCTAAGGACGATAGTTTGGACTCGGCCTTACAGGATACAAAGCAGGAAACATAGCATACACAAATAATAATAATAATAATAATAATAATAATAATAATAAAAAACAAGAAATTCAGGAAGTGTATGCTTATTGCCATAGCAGTACTGTCTGAGAGAAACACCTTCATGAAAATTATCGAGAAATTATCCAAATACAAGGACCAGTAGATCGAGATTAACAGGATGTGGGGAATGAAGACTGAAACTGTACCAATAGTAATCGGAGCACTGGGCCTCTTGAGAAATGGAATGGACAATTTTACTAAAAGTGTCCCCAGTAACATCAACATACAAGTTGCCCAGAAGACCGTCCTACTAGGAAGATCTCATATACTTAAGGAGACTTGTTGTCACTTGACCTTTAAGAAAGTAACCTTCTCTTCATAACAATGACAATAAGTAATAAAGAATATACAGTCAATTTAAAGGAGCTGCAAATTGAAGTAACAAAAATATGGAATCTTAAAACCATGATTATCTGTGTGTGAAATTCCTGGACAAAAAATTACTTCCGTAAAACCTTCCCCATCTAAACAGAATGTCCTAGATATTTAGATAAATCTCGATTAGTGACCTTTTTACTCACAGACCCCAGAGAGAACTTGCTAATTACTTACGTAAAATTACCCTCTGGCAAGATCATACTAACACAATAATAATAAAAGCAGCAGATATAAAATGACATGTGCAAATGATATTGAGAAAGGCAGTAGAAAGTTAGACAGACTTACAGTCACTTTGTATTCTAGTTCCATGTGCCATGTCTAATGAATGTCAGTTATCAGTTATCTCCTGTTAATTCCCCTCTCCAAGTTCTCCACCACCTTAACCAGGTATTGAGCTCACGTTCTTTGCTTCCTGTCCCTGGATCTAACTAATGCCTTTATCCACTGTGCCATGTGTCCTTGTGTTTATTTAAAGCTAGAAAATATTTTTAGATTGTAAGAATATTTTTTTTTGCTGATAATAATGATTCAGTGATGCCAGTCTTGCTAATTAACCCATAGCTGAGGGAGAAAAGGTGGATTCATACTTAATCGGAATTTGATAAACAAACAAGAAATTATAATGTGGATATAAAAGTGGGGGTTTATTTCATAATCATACTTATTATAAAACCCAGGTTGTGTGTGTGTGTGTCTGTTCGTTTATATATTGGATCGAATTTCTTACATTTTTAAACCGATTTCAACAAAACTTCACAGGACTACGTAAAATTACCTTGCGGTGGTTCTGACAATGCCAAAAATTGGAAAAACACAATTGTTTTTGCACGAAATCAATTTAAAAACACAATTAAGAGGCATCGCTGTCGCAAGAATGAAAGGGGGACAACTCAAATCGAGTTATACTTATTATAAAAACCCAGGTTGTTTGTGTGTGTGTGTGTGTTCATTTATATATGGGATCGGATTTCCTACATTTTTCAACCGATTTCAACAAAATTTCACTTTTTTTTTGGCAGGTAGTGTTTCTTATTGTCTTGCAAACTTTTTTCTTTATTTTACATTCAGAATGCTTTAAAATTCCATTTACAAGACAATTGTTTATAATAAAATTCTATTCAATCGGTAGACTCATAACGATTGAAAACAAAATTTTGTTTGAATTTGGGTTTGACCAATTCGTAAAAAAAAAAAAAAAGAACTAATTAAGACATGTGTGTTCGTCAACCTTAAACAATAATCTTTGTCAATTTTATTTTTCGGTCTTTATGATGGTCGATACTTGATCTATCTCTTACTGTTACATCCCCGGGCAACGCCGGGCTCTACTGCTAGTACAATATAAATATATAAACTGATCTCCCACTTTGTGGCCAAGTTTCTATACATTTTCCACAGAACATAAATGAATCTTAAAAAGACATGCCTGCGTAGCTAATCAGTATTTCATTTATTGATTCATTTTCTATGGTTTATCAACCTTTTGCAGGTTATTTAAAGCCAGAAAATGTGTTTAGATTTTTAAGAATTTTTTTTTTTAGATCATAAAGATTTAGTGATAAAAGTGTGAGAAGAGGTAAATTCATATATTTCCCAAGAGTACTTGCACGTAAAAATGAATATAATGAAGCCAACAGGAATTGGAACTTGGCTCTGCGATTAATAATTCTAAGCGATTATCCATTACAACTGTTTCACATCTAAGTTACAGCACTTGGAATTTTCAAGTGGTTACTCATCTAGGTAGGGACCAGGCTCAACGTTGCTTAACTTCAGTAATTATAGAGGAACTGGTGTTTTAGTGTGATATGTCCATAAATACAGTGCTATTGAGAAAGGCATTGGGAAACTAAGGAGACTTGCTGTCACATGATCTCTAAGGAAATGATGAAGAAATTTTAAATCTTAACAACAATAACGATAGAAAGAGTCTGAACTCCAGAATAGGTGAGGGTATTAAGAGAGGTGTTAGACTGTTGGAGAAACTTGTTGTCACTTGACATCTAAGAAAACTTTCTAGAAAATTCTGCTTTTGATAATAATAATAATAATAATAATAATAATAATAATAATAATAACAAAAATGTGGCATATGTGAACATCAACAATCCCTGTTGTAGTTGGCGCCCTAGGACTGGTTGGAAAAGATTCCAGTAGACTAATTGAAGGGATTCCTGGAAGTCCATGCCTCAAAGAGATACAAAAAATTTTTCTGACAAGTACAGCCCACACTTTACGAAGGGATTTATCCATGTTTTTTTTTTTTTTTTTGTCAGTGGAAAGTGTCATGATACCATCTCTAACCTTAGGTCCCTGGCCAGGACCCAGTAAGAAATGTGTAAACGCCAGAAATCAAAGGAAATAATAATAATAATAATAATAATAATAATGATGATGATGATGATGATGATGATGATGATGATGATGCCAGAAGGAAAACAATGCATAACCACAGTAGAGAGCCTGAGTAAATGGATGGCTGAGCAAGGTTTAGGAGAGATAGCAACAAAAAAACCCCAAAAAAACAAATCACAATTTAAGAGCTACAAATGAAAGGAAGTTGTGGAGAGCGATGATCGGAAACGTCCTGAAGGGACACAGCACATAGAAGAAAATAATGATTATTATTAATGATAGCTATTGTAGAATGAAATGCATCAATGATATTGAGAAAAGCAATGGAAAGTTAAGAAGACTTGTTGTCACTTGGCCTTAAACAAGATTTTAAAAAAGAAATGGATTTTTTTCAAAAACAATTAACGAGGTGCTGGAAGCTTTTGGTTTGGCTGATATTGCCAAGTTACCTTTTTAAAAATTCCCCAGAATTTCCTGCTCTCAATAATAATAATAATAATAATAATAATAATAATAATAATAATAATAATTAATTAAAGAATCTTTTTGAATGTGAAAAAAATATTCTTGGATAGCTGAGCAGATTCCGCGAATCTTTGGAAACATGATCTTTAAAATACGAACCATCCGAAAAATTCTGTTATAATTTTTACAATAACATATTTTTTTTCATACCTTGAAAAAAATAATTTAAAACGAAAAGACAAAAATAAAAAAAAATACAAATACAAGAAAATAAAATTTCTTGCAAAACACGGAAAAACAAAAACAAACTTACCGACGAGTATGAAAGATAAGATCCACTCCATTGAAAATATTTCGCTTTTTTTTTTCTTGTAGAGAAATATTCTAAGTTTTAAAATAAATCATTTGATTTTAAAGTTAAAATTCGTTTTTATTCGTGTTTTACTCCTTTCGTTTTTTTTTTATTTTTATTTTTTTTTAAATGAAGTATTAAAAAAATAATTCGTCCATCTGCGTAAAAGTTCGGAAAACAAATTTTTAATCTTATTCAATTGCAATTCGTTTTACTTTTCGTTTGTATTTTTTTGGGTAGAATTCTCCAAGATAATTATCCAAATGTTGAATACATTTTTTTAAAACTAAATACAAACTAGAACGATCGGTGGCCCGCTTGTGTCGTTCGTTGTTATACGTTTTATGACGAAGACAGACACAGTTTCCTTCGAAATTTATAAAAATAAGACCGCTGTTTGTTGTGAAAAGAGAAAAAGTAATGGTTTAAAAAAAAAGGAAAAGCTTAAAATAGCTTGCTATACGTACTATGAACTTTTTCGAATCTGTTTTTCGTTGAAGTTTGTCATTATGTCCTGAAAAATACCTCAAGTGACAACAATTACAGACGAATGGGACAAATTTAGTGGTTTCCGAGAAAGAGAGAGAGAGAGAGAGAGAGGACAAACACTCGTTTGAAAAACGGATGTCGGGTGGGGAAACCCAGTGAGGTAATGTATATATAATTGTATAAGTCTGTGTCGGTACACCTTCAGACATGCAAGCACGGGGATAAATAGACAGGCAAACCGACAAATACTAAGATAGATAGATAGACTATAGACAGATGTGAAGAGAGACTGAGTTGGATATCTCTCTAACTCAGTCTTTCATATCTACTATCTAGGTACATATTAACAGGGACTGAGATAGATAGATAGATAGATAGATAGATAGATAGATAGATAGATATATAGATAGATAGATAGATAGATATGCATACACTGAGATAGATAGATAGATAGATAGATAGATAGATAGATAGATAGATAGATAGATAGATAGATAGATAGATAGAAATAAAAGAGGCTACGACTAGCTGGGTAGATATGAATAGAATAGTCATAGATAGATAGATAGATAGATAGATAGATAGATAGAAATAAAGAGGTTACGACAGACAGACAGACTGCTAGCTAGCTATATTTTTTTGAATGATCATAGATAGATAGGTAGATAGATCGATAGATAGATAGATAGACAGACCGACAGACAGACAGCTAGAAATAAAGGGGTTACGACAGACAGACAGACAGACAGATAGCTAACTAGCTGGGTAGATATGAATAGTTCGATATATATATATATATATATATATATATATATATATATATATATATATATAGATAGATAGATAGATAGATAGGTACAGACAGATAGAAATAAAGAGGCTACGACAGACAGACAAAGAGACAGACAGACAGATAGCTAACTAGCTGGGTAGATATGAATAGTCAGAGATAGATAGATAGATAGATAGATAGAAATAAAGAGGTTACGACAGACTGCTAGCTAGCTATATTTTTTGAATGATCATAGATAGATAGATAGATAGATAGATAGAAATAAAGAAGTTACGACAGACAGACAGACAGACAGAGATAGCTAGCTGGGTAGATATGAATAGTTCGAGATAGATAGATAGATAGATAGATAGATAGATAGATAGATAGATAGATAGATAGATAGATAGATAGATAAAGAAAGAAAGAACAATGACTTAGATAAATAGATAAATAGACAGACAGGTACAGACAGATAGAAATAAAGAAGTTACGACAGACAGCTAGTTAGCTAGATTTGAATGATCATAGATAGATAGATAGATAGATAGATAGATAGATACAGACAGATAGAAATAAAGAGGTTACGACAGAGAGACAGAGAGACAGACAGATAGCTAACTAGCTGGGTAGATATGAATAGACAGAGTTAGATAGAAAGAACAATAACTTAGATAAATAGATAGATAAACAGGTACAGACAGATAGAAATAAAGAGGTTACGACAGACAGCTAGCTAGATTTGAATGATCATAGATAGATAGATAGATAGATAGAACAGAGACTAAGATAGATAGATAGATAGATAGATAGATAGATAGATAGATAGATAGATAGATAGATAGAAATAAAGAGGTTACGACAGACAGCTAGCTAGATTTGAATGATCATAGATAGATAGATAGATAGATAGATAGATAGAACAGAGACTAAGATAGATAGATAGATAGATAGATAGATAGATAGATAGATAGATAGATAGAACAGAGACTAAGATAGATAGATAGATAGATAGATAGATAGATAGATAGATAGATAGATAGATAGATAGATAGATAGAAATAAAGAGGTTACGACAGACAGCTAGCTAGATTTGAATGATCATAGATAGATAGATAGATAGATAGATAGATAGATAGATAGATATGAAAAAAAGCTGGCATAAACGGAGACGGACTGAAATAAAGACATGAGGACAGAAAGATGCATATCTCTTTTTCTTTTATCGCGCCCTTTTTCTTCTTCTCAGGAATGTAGCCCACGATACAAATATCTGACAGTATAGAAATGCCCCCCTCTCACTCTCTCTGCATTCATCTGCGAACATATTTGTGCGTTTGGTGATTTAAATACTCATCATATCAAGTGACTTAATAGTTCTAATGCTCTTGACATTGATGAATTCAGGTTTTCAATTTTTTCCATTGCTCAACCTGTTGCGCTGTATTGGTTAAAGAAAAGGCCTGGACATAAGCTATATAACGTAACGATAACAACATTTATTTGTATTAGAAAGGCTAATACATGCATGTTTTTCTTTAGGAATGCCCCCAAAACTCGCTAAAATACAGCAGACACTGATAAAAAAAAACCCAAACTTGATTAATAAAATTTTTTGTCTAAATGTTTATGTCATGATTAACAGGGAAGACCAAAGTATTTTTTTTGAGTATTTAAAAAAGAAATTACAGAGTTAAACAGTTACTTGTTTTAAAATTTTCATAAAATTAAATAAAGAGGTGGTTACAAATGTAAAAACTATATTTTTATCCTGCCTTTCTAAAAAAAAACCAAAAAAAAAACAAAAAAACACACATTTCTAAAATAAATTAATTCATTTTTGAATAAATTCTGAAACTTTCATTTCCGCATTAATGTGTTTTCAACTGAAAAAGGCGCTAAAAAAAAAAACTACTGCTAAATATTAGGTGACCTCTGACCTAATAAAAAAGAAGATTTTCAACCAAAACTTCAAACGTGCTGAAAAGAAATAAAAACAAATTAAAAAATACTTTGGTCTCTCTATTTAATAACATAAACTTTTTCGTTATAAAACTTTGTATTAAGTTTGGGGCCGTTTTTTTATCAGGGTATGCCAGTTTTTTTAGCGAAAAAGTGCGCATACCTACCCTTCATAGAATGTGTAGCGTGACTTACCAGTGGGAGTTCGTTATTGAAACGGATAACAGGTATCTGTTTCATCAGAACAGGTTTGTGATTCCCTTTGTCTAGAGCTGGTCCTTTGGCCTAGGAGCAGGTCCCAGGTCCTTGTGTGAGCGTCTTTTCTCTACGCCGGTCCCTATGCGTGTCCGAGACATCCTTACCTGTCACGTGGTTTTCTTCTTCTATGTGTGTGCAGTAGACAACCTTTTTCACCAACCTAACATCTCAGTCAAATAGCAGAATTCCATATTCGTTCCATTAGTGATTCCGATCAACATGCTTTACATGATTTGTTCCTTAACCTCCTCTTTTGGATCTTGTCGAGCATCGCAACTCTGTCTTCTTGGCAATCCTGATTACGCTGTAGTATCTGCTGACATTCCGTTTGACTTATCTATTAGACATGAACAATCTGTACCCAAGACTTTATTCACTTACGAAGCGTACTGATTGGGATGCATCTCGTAATTTTCTTGGAGTGAATTTTTTTAACGTTCTTATTGAGGTAGCATCGATATATTTGGAAAGGATATTAGAATAATCCAGAACATATACTGGCAGCAACCCGTCTGGATAGAAAATGACTTCACAATCAATCTACAAGAAATAGAAAGGATATGTCTTCTCACTGGACTTATTCAACGTATACAGCGAGACGATTCTGAGAGAATTAGAAAACCTATCAGGCGGACACAATCTTAACAACATAAGATATGCAGATGTTTAGAGCAGACACAGAAAGGAAAACCACAAGGAGACTACAAGAATTCTTGCAGTAGGTAATGAGGGAAAGCAAAAAGAAAAGGACTTATTCAGCCTATATATTGAGGCGATTCTGAGAGAATTAGAAAACCTTTCAGGATTCATTATTGGGGGTCACAATAACATAACAACTTAAGTTATGCATATGACACCGTGTTGATAAGAAACACAGAAAGGAAACTACAAAATATAGTAAAGGAAAGCGAATAGAAATTATTAAACATCAACGGCAAGAAGATATGAATGGTTGTTTGTAAAAGGAACAGCCTAACATGCAAATTATGAATTTAAATACCTGGAAAGTGTTTTAACGGAGGACGAAAATTGCGACACGTAAGTCCGAAATCACGTTGGGACAGTGAAAGATGTCTTCCAAAAGCTAAGCAAAGAATTAAGAAACAAGACAATTTAGTTAGAAACAAAGAAAAGAATACTGAAATTTTACACAGTATCAGCCCTCCTCGATAAATGTGAATGCTAGACAATCACCTCTCAGATGAAGAGGATACTTGAAACTTAGAAATCTGGTTATTTAACAGAAGATGGAAAGTACGACACTGAGATCTGAAGACGTATTACGAGGGCCAAAGATGCCTTCCAAAAGCTAAGCAGAGTATTAAGAGACAGGAAACAAACAAAAAAGTATTGAACTGTTACGTGGTCTCTATTCTCCTAAGAGGAGGCACTGTGGAGTAATGATTAACGGCTCGGTTTGAGGAATCAGAAAATTCCAGTCGAATCCATTACTTTCACTTACGTGCGAATATCCTTGGGAAAGGTGTGAATCCTCTTTTTCTCCCTCTCCATAGCTATAGGTAAATAGCAGGACAGACCGGGTTCTATAGCCTTGGATGACAACTGGCCTTCCACAGAAAGAAATAGCAACCTACTGAGAGGAAAAAATCTTCCTCGTCAGTCATGTATCGAAAGATACATGATCGCCTACGCGTGTATCACGCATAGCACATAACTAACTGAAATTCACTTACGTGATAATACCGTTGGGAAATATATGAATCCTCTTCTTCTCCCCTCTCCAGCTATGGGTAAAAAGCAGGACAGACTGGGTTCTATAGCTTTGGATGGCAACTGGTCTACTGCAGAAAGAAATGGCAACTTACTGCGGGAAAAAAAATCTTCCTCGTCAGTCATGTATCGAAAGATACATGATCGCCTAAGCGTGTATCACGCATGGCACATAACTGACTGATTGATTGTTCTCCCATATATGGCAGTGAATGCTGATCATTCTCCTGACAGATGAAGAACAGACTTGAAACTTAGAAATGTGGTTATTTAACAGAGGACGGAAAGTACGACAATGACATTTGAAGACGTATTAGGATGGCCAAAGATACATTTCAAAAGCTAAGCAGAGTATTAAGAAACAGGAAAAAATTCGTTAGGGGCAAAGAAATAAGTACTGGACAGTTACATCATATCTGTCCTCATCTATGACAGTGAATGCTCCTTAAAGATGAAGAAGAGACTTGAAGCAACAGAAATGTGGTTCTACAGAAGGATACTGAGAATACTATGTATTGAACATTTGAGCAACGACGAAGTTTGAGAGAAAATGAAAACAAAAAAGACACTAAAACTTAATATCAGAAAGTGACAGTTGGAATTTCTAGGGTGGGAAATAAAGAAAGTGGGCTTGGAAAATTTGATACCCGCAGAACAGATTGAAGGCAAGAGGGAAAGAGGAAAAAATACGTAACCTATCAAGCGAGCTTGATTAAATGGATGGCAAAATAGGATTTAGGAGAGATAACAAAGGAACAACCTTTATTAATAGCTACAAAAACAGGAAGTTATGGAGAGCTGTGATCGCCAACGTCCGGACCATGGAAGAAAAAAATTGAGAATTATGCCAGTGAGGTTTCTTCTTGGGTAAAAGCCGGCATGGAAAGCTTTTTTTACTTACTAGGGGATACTAACTTTCTCCTTGGTTCAGCCGCTATAGCCCACATGAATTACTTTTATCGGCTGTACCGACGTGCTAGTTCTAATCACAGCCGACGCCTCTTTGTATACGCTCGTAATAATTGTAAACGTGTCCTCAATGAGGCTAAGTCTATGATCGCTGACAAGATGAGGCACTGTAGAGCCTCTAACAAGTTCGCTTCACTGGCGGGTCTGTAATAGTGTGTTAATTAAAAGTCGTCTATTCACCCTCTCTTCACTCAGTTTGACAAATCGGAATGCTTTGCTCGTAAATTCTTTTCCAATTCTACTTTTGATTCATCTGGAGTATCTTTGCCTGATTTTCCACTTAGAACTGAGTCTCTCCCGTGTGACATGCATATAGCGCCTGCACACTGTTTCTACTATCATCTCTAAACTGGGTCTCCACAGAGCATGTGGACTTGATGGTACTCCTGCAATAGACCTTAGGAAATATGCTCTCGAACTGGCTCCTATTCTCTCTAAACTCTACAATAAATGCCTTTCTGCTTTTTGCTTTCCTGTTTGTTGGAAATCCTCTTTTATAGTTTCAGTGTTTAGGAACTCAGACGAACCGTCTGGTCCTTCTATCCGTCCTATTAACCTTCCACCTCTTTTTGGTAAAGTATAAGAGGTTCTAATCAATTCTGAATTCGTTAAGAATCTCACCTCGCAGGGTCTTCTTTCAGACAAGCAACATGGCTTTCGCTTCTCTAGGTCAGTTGTTCATGTGTTATCGTTTATTGCTGAAGGAATATGTTAAGCCTTAGATGAGAATGGTAAAAATCAGATGGTTGTTTTAGATATTTCGAAGGCGTTTGGCATGCTGGTCTTCTTCTCAGGTAGAAAGGTTATGGTATTTCTAGACGAGTTTCTGATTCAATCTTTCTTAACAAATTGAAAGTTGTCTGGAATGGCCACTCTTCTAGATCTTTTTTCATTAATGTGGGTGTCTCCTTAGTCTTTTTCCTTGCACCTACACTGTACCTAACTTTCATCAATGACCTTCCAGATGTCATCAATTCTCGACTCGGTTTGATTGGGTTTGTTGTGTTTTACAGCCGACAACATTTTTATTGCTGGTAATATTTTTTTCCGAAAAATGTATTGTTGGCAATATATTCTTCTTCAAAAACATATTGCTGGTAATAATTTTTTCTTAAAAAATTTATTGTCGGTATTAAAACCTATTTTTACACTTTCCTTGTGTTTTGATCCTAGTTTGGGGGTTAACAATTTGCCCATAGCTGGGACCCTAACAGGTGCTACCACCCCGGGTCAGAGTGGACCTGGGAACACCAGCAATTGAGAGGTGGTTCCACGTTCCTCAAAACCTCCTGATCAGAGACCTTGCTGTTGGACGTAGTTTATGGTTTTATCCAGGAGGCCTTATTTGGTACGGGGTCTTACCCCACTGTAGAGGTGCAGTGGGCCTATTCTTAAGCCCCTGCTGACAGGGCAGGGTATTATGAAACAGGAGGATTTCGTTTCATTAAGAGTATATGCCCTCCTTTAAACCCTGTGTATTAGTGGCATTCTTACCTTACTAGGGTTGAAGTGATTAAAAAAATGTGTGAAAATTAGTCATAGATAAGGATCGGAAGCTCATGAAGGATTGAAATAAAGTTCAATTATTCTAGGATCATTTTCCAACTTATTCAAGATGATCTTCAGCCTCTCTAATCGTCTAACTTTCTGTCCTGGAGTAACACGGTTCCTCACATGTTTCATGCACGATTTCATTTTCAAATCTTTTTTCACTGCTTTTTGGACTGTCATAGCTGAAACTCCTCTCTCACGTGCCAAACATCTTATAAATTGAGTTGGATCTTTTCTAATTGATCTCTTTAGCGCTAAGTTGAAATGATGATCCCTCTTGCTGTTATGACCTCCTGATTCAGTTTGCCTCTCTACTGTTCTCTCTATTTTAACTTTATGCGCCGTTCTCCTGATGGTTCTTGAATGGACTTTTAAGATGGAAACCAGAGAATAAATGCTGGTAAAATTACTGAAGGGCTGAATGATTTTTTCTCTCACCATTGCTCAGTTTGGAAGTCAGTGTGTTTGGTACAAAACAATTTTAACCTGTTCTTTTTATTTAGATGAATAACTCAAAGGATTTTTTAGTGATTCTTCCGACAAATGATATCATGATGGCTAAACATCTTATCTGAAAACCTGGGAAAAAACTTAATTAGTTTAATGCTTTTTAGATATTAAACATTTTGTGGAATGGAGAATTATGCTGTTACACGATTTGTAAAATTTTGCTGTTACACCCGTTATATATCTTGTAGATTAAAAAATATATATATATATATATATATATATATATATGAAAACCTAATATCAAGAACGGTTTCCGGTTAGGTTGGTTGATTTCACATGTCAAGCCATGTTGAAATCAGACGTTTTTTATTTTGATGTTTTTTAATCTATATATAATATATATATATATATATATATATATATATATATATATATATATATATAAGTTATAGTTTAAAAACATCAATATATATGTCTATATTTTGAGATGAGGTATTATGTACATTATTTACATTATTCGGACTATTGATATGATCACGTTGGTTCCGTTTAAATATGATCACGTCGTCGTCACGTGGGCGATGTTGTGAAAACGTATTCCTAAAATTTGAGTATTTAATGCTCGACAAACGTACATATAAGTTTTAGATCAAAATAAAATTCTTTTCGTTTTTCATTCAAAATACTCAAATTTTAGGAATACGTTTTCACAACATCGCCCACGTGACGACGACGTGATCATATTTAAACTGAACGCTGATCTTATAAAAGATTTCAGTTATCTGTTTGGATTGGTATTGCTTTTATGTCCATCGTCTTTTTCATGTTGAATTGTATATGGTCTATGTTAATTATGTTTTATGAATATGTCCTGAAGATGGTCTATTAGACCGAAACGTCCGACGTTGACATTAAACATTAAAACAGCATAACCGCATATTAGGATTTTTGTTTGTTTTTTCAGTATATTTTTCTTCATACTGTCGGATCTATATCCATATATTTGCTTATATATATATATATATATATATATATATATATATATATAAGATTAAAAAACATCAATACATATATATATATATATATATATATATATATATATATATATATATATATATATATATATAACCACGTTTCTTTTGCCGTCTTAAAAAATACATCGGACAATTTTCTTACTAACAACTCCTGAACAAAAATTTATGATGATATGAAAACGTCTAGGGTCGCTGGCTTCTCTAATGTACACTTTGTTTCTTTGCTTTGAAGCCTTGCTCTCCCAAGTATGATATTGCAGAGAGGAGGGCATTGACATGTATTTTAACTTTTTTTCCCTCTTCAGGAGCGGTCAGAAACAGTTTTTGTTAGAAAAAAAAAATGGATTACCCTATAAGTGTTAATTGGCAGGGACTTACATTTTGTCATAAAAACTTTATCAAAAAAAATAAAAAATAAAAAAAATAACGAAACGAAAAATCTCCTTTGATTATGATTTTTCTTCAACCCCCCTTTTTCTTTGTAATCCACTTGGATCTTTCTACCATACCCAGGTAGGTAGAGGGGTGATATGACCCATTTTTGTAAATGACTTTTATGTACCCTGTGATCAAGACACTAGAAGAGTGTCTTGATAGCTAGTGAAGGTTGGGTGGACAAAAATACAACGGCTTCGTGTTTTGGTTCCCTTGATTTGTAGTAGTAGTTGAAGTACTACTAGTTGTAGTAGTAGTAGTTGGGGTACTAGTAGTTGCAGTAGTAGTAGTTGAAGTACTAGCTGTTGTAGTAGTATTAGTTGGGGTACTAGTAGTTGTAGTAGTATTTGTTGAAGTAGTAGTAGTTGTAGTAGTAGTAGTAGTTGAAGTAATAGTAGTAGTTAGGGTCCTAGTAGTTGCAGTAGTAGTAGTTGAAATAGTAGTACTTACAGTAGTAGTTGAAGTACTAGTAGTTGAAGTAGTAGTTGTTGAATTACTAGTAGTTATAGTAGTAGTAGTTGAAGTACTAGTAGTTGTAGTAGTAGTAGTTGGGGTACTAGTAGTTGCAATAGTAGTAGTTGAAGTAGCAGTAGTAGTTGTACTAGTAGTAGTTGTTTTTTTTTAGTTTCTTTTTTTTCAAGCATTTCACCCCAAGCAAGGCGGGAAGCCACTAGGACGCAAGGGGTTACAGAAAATTTAGAGCAAGATCAGATAGGAGTGATAGAAGAAAGGATGAAGGTAGTGGATAGATCAAGGCAACTGGAGATGTCGATTGACATTACACTTGAATAGCTGGAGATTATAGCTCACAGGGAAACAGGAGAAGGGAAGGGAGTTCCACAGGCGAGAAGTGCGAGACATAAAGCTATTAGAGTAGAAGAGACGGCTACATTTAGGAGTTTCGACAGTGAAGGGGTGAGAGCGGGATGCCAGCCTCGTAGGGCGCTGGAACTCATGACGTCTGGGAACCAGCGAATGCAGCTCCTCGGAGCAATTTCCATGAAAGTATTTGTAGAACAGACAGAGGGAGGCGACGGCGTGTCTGTGAAAAAGTGACTGTAGACGAGACGCCAGGGCAGGGCCAACCATATTGCATATCCGCCTCTGGAGCCTATCAAGAACCCCGAGGCAAACAGAAGGGGCGCCAGACCATATATGGCAGCAATACTCCATGCAAGGGCGAATTGTGGATTTGTATATCTGGAGGATCGACTCAGGGGAGAAAAACTTCCTGGCGCGGCTCAGGGAGCCAACTTTCCTCGCAGTGGACGAGGCAATTGACTCGATGTATTTATTCCATCTCAGGTCAGCAGTCAACGTGAGACCGAGAAGCCGCAGAGAGTTGCTCTCGAGAAGTTGAGCGTCAGACATTCTAATGGAGGGAAGGGAAGGATCTCTGTGGTGATTAATAGAGAGCAGTTTTGTCTTTGAAGCGTTGAAGTTGACCAGCCAATTCATGCCCCAGTTCACAATCGATTGGTGGTTCTTTTCGAGACGCACGGCAAGGTGAGTTTTGTCAGCGAGACTAGATTTGTTTTTGAGGCAGAAATAAATTGTGGTGTCATCCGCGTAGATGCCGACTTGGGAAGTTACGGCGTCAGGAAGGTCATTTATGTAGATAAGGAATAGAGGGGGGCCTAGGATGGAGCCTTGAGGGACACCTGCGTTCGTGGGATAGGAACTGGAGGAGAATCCGTTGAGAACGACCTTCAATTCACGGTTTGACAGGAATGATTGTATTACGTTATATAATCGACCCGTAATACCATAACCCTGGAGCTTGCGCAGAAGGCCGGCGTGCCAAACCCTATCAAATGCTTTGGAGATGTCTAGTGCCACGGCTCGGGCTTCCCCATTATTTTGGAGAGCTCGGTAGACTGTTTCAGTGATGGCTGTGAGCACATCGGCTGTAGATCGGGCAAAGCGGAAACCATATTGCTTGTCTAGAAGCAGATTATGGGATGTGAGGTGATTAACTACCCCGGTATTGATTAGAGCTTCGAAGATTTTGCCGAAGAGGGGAAGGAGACTGATAGAACGGTAGTTGGAAGGGTCAGAGGGGTCGTCGGAGTTCTTGAAGACAGGAACGATCGAAGAGGACTTTCAGCAGTCAGGAAAACAAGATTCATTGAGGCAGTAGTTGTATAGTTTCGAAAGGGCGGGCGCCAGTTCAGGCGCGCATTTCTTTAAGACAATGGCTGGTATCCCGTCTCCACCCACTAGCTTTGTTGGGATCTAAATTGGAGATAATGCCCAGTACCAAAGATGGGGTTATGTTTAACCCACTCAATATGGCCTCAGTTCTAAGAGGGAAGTCGGGTATGGGTACACCGGAAGAGTCGAGCGTCGAGTTGAATGAAAATTTCAGAGCAAAGCATTCAGCCTTGTCGGTAGAGGAGGTCAGGACTTCGAACTGGTTGAATAAAGGAGGTATAGAGGGTTTGCAATTGTTCAATACACTCTTGCAGAGACGCCAATAATCTTTGGAGCCAAATTTGCGAGATGCAATACGTTCCTTCATTCGAGCCGCAAATAGTGACTTAGCATAATTGAGGACACGCTTACATTCGTTACGGGCGGAGGCAAAGAGACGTCTATTGCAGTCAGACATGACGCTACGAAATAGGTGGAAGTAGTGGTTCCTATGGGCGATGGCGGCTGAGCAAGCAGCGGAGAACCAGGGGAGGAGCGCGACTTGACCCTATATTTCCTTGATGGGATGAAAGCGTCGATTCCAGCTTTAACCCAGGAAGAGACCTCAGAAGCACATTCTTGGACGGGGAGCGTAAAGACTCCATCCCAGGGGACATCGCGGAGGAAATCACGGAACGCGTCCCAGTCAGCTCGTTGATAATAGAACGAAGTTCTAGTGGTAGGAGGTTCTTTATAGGGGGTGGAGTTGAAGGAGATGTTAACAGATACGACTGCATGATCAGAGTTACCAAAAGGGCAGAGTTGCGAGGCGCTGCAGGATTCGGGGATGGAGGTAAAGCACAGGTCGAGAAGAGAGGCTTTACCTTCCCGGTTGAAGGCAAAACGAGTGGGGAAGTTAACTATCTGTGTGAGGCAATGGGAGATTGAAAAATTAAGCGTTTGAATGCCTGCGTGGTCAGTAGTAGCATTCTTAAGCCACAAGGTGTGATGGGCGTTAAAGTCTCCAAACACAAAAATGTGGGCAAACGGGTGGAGGGACAGAGCCTTGTCTATGCTGTCAGAAATGCTATCAAGTATCTCACAGTCTTGAGAGGATGGAGAGCGGTAAAGGAAGAAGAGATAGCTTACCGCATTGAGGAAAGAGAGTCGGAGACACATGTATGACTGGTCAGGCGATTCGAGAGAGAACTCTCTGGCCAGAGGGAGATGTTCCTTGACGTCGACACCAAGACCCTGCATGTGGGTTAGAGAGTCTTTTCTGAGGAGAGGAAGATAGTCGGGAATCGAGAGATCAGAAGAGGGGATAGACGAGACAAGGTTTGTCTCACAGAGAGCCAGTACATCCGGGCCGTTTGCAGTGAGGAAAAATTCCAGACTGTAGAAGTTTGTCCTAATGCCCCGGATGTTGGAGAACGAAATGTTGAGGGGTTTAGGTGGTTTCTGAGAGGCTGGTTTAGGGTTAATTTTTCGGTTTTGTAACTCATGTTGAATTTTTTTTGTAAGATGAGATATAATGAAGTAAAAAAGAAACAGACAGTTTCGACCGTGACGCGGGCAGAGAGGAGTTGGCAAAATCTGCATCATTATGTGGCCTCAGGGCTGCCCACCGGAGGTGACTGCAGGGACACATTTCCATGCGCGACATGGCACTACAAACACCCCGGTATTATACAACTGTTGATCAGAGCAGCCGCTCAAAACGCTACGCAAGAGTTAGGGCTCCTAACTACCAGTCGGAAACAGCAACCAGAGAACTGTCAACCGTGTACCCTCAGAATGAAGAGATGTTGCCACAGACTGCACACATCACGGGAGAAACAGAGCTGCACTAATACAGAGGCCAGAGGGAGAGAAACAGTACCGGGAACCCCTTCCTAGACAAGAAACAAGGTGTAGCCTCTACTCATGTCCAATAGAAGGGGAGGATGTTGACCGGGGAATAAAACTGATTTTGAAACTACCTTTTACAGATAACACATACAAGGACGACACAAAACAGAGGGAAGGATTGGAGGGGATATTTTTAACTGGTAAGAGTCCTGGATAAAGAATTTTTTGTTATACCCTATCACATTAAGTTTTAACTTAGTATAAGTTCCATTGTCTATTCTAAAAGAAATTAAAAATACGGTTTATGGATTTATTATCGCATCTAGTCAAAAGACATTTTAATTTTTCCCGTTTTTTTTTTTTTTTTAACTTTTTCGGACCGGGGTTTCTTACTAAACTATCAAATAAGGAGAATCATTGGGACAAAAATGCCTTCCATAATTGGTGGGAACTTAAAAAAAGAAAAGTTTTAAAAACGAAAAGAACAAAAAAAAATGAAAAATGTAAATGGTTTGTAGCTTTAAGTAGTAGTGTGTGTAAGTAAAGTTGTAGTAGTAGTTGAATTACTATTAGTTATGTATCGTTAGAAAGTAGTAAAAGTAAAGTAGTAGTAGTTTGAGTAAACTAGTATTTTGCAGTAGTATTTAGTAATAAAAGTAGTAGTAGTAGTAGTTGTTGAAAGATTTGAAGTAGTTGAAATAGTACAAGTAGTTAAAATATTATTAGTTTATAGTTATAATTTAAAAAGTAGTAGTAGTTTTGTTTAGTAGTCAAAAGTACTATTAGTTATAAAAGACAGTTATAGTAGAAAAGTTGTATTTAGTAGTTTTGTAGTAAGTAGTAGTTGCAAATTCAGAGTAGTTGAAGTAGTAGTAGTTAAAGTAGGAATGTAGTTTTTTTTAGTTACATTTACTATTAGTTATAGTAGTAGTAGTTGAATTACTAGCAGTTTTGTAGTTATTTAGTAGTTGAACATACTAGTAGTTGTAGTAGTAGTAGTAATAGTTGTAGTACTAGTAGTTGCAGTAGTGGTAGTAGTAGTTGAAGTACGAGTAGCTGTATTAGTAGTAAATTTCTGTTTGATAAAAGAACTTCAAATCATAGTGTTTTTTTTTGCTTTTTTTTTTAATCATTTCACCCCAAGCAAGGCAATAATGCCACTAACATGGAAGGGGGTTACTGAGACATTGAAGTGGGCTAAGGCATCACCCAAATTTCAATACGACAAATTCCTGCAAACGAATACGAACTTCATCGGACAATCAGATTAACGAGTAAGGTAACAAAACTTATCATCCGAATTCTGATTAGAGTCCACAGCAGAATTAGATTCGAAATACGACAAGAAGAGCCCGGATTTGTTCAAGACATGAAAACATAAATGCACTATTTTTTGTCAATTATTTCCCTCCTAGCAAGGCGATAATGCCACTAAGACGCAAGGGATACCCAGGAGTGGAACAGAATTAGAAGACCCTCGTGACTAGAATGGACAATAAAAGAACTGGACTTTAGAAAGATAGAAAATGGTGATTGACGTTACATTTAATTTTTCTATTAAAATAATTTTTCAGGTTACTCAAGTTCAGTAGCTGTCTTTCTTATATTGATGGGGGTTTCCTTCCTAACCTTTTGTCTGAAGTGGTGTGGAAGGTCAACTTCTTAGTTATGTCATTTATTTTCTCTTCGAGTTACATGTGATATGTATTTTAGTTGCTATTGATATTGATAGTCCCCAGGGGTTTGTTTTTTGTTATTTGGTATAGTTCTTTGCTAGTGATTCTGTAGCGCTAGTCAACAATGTATAAAAATGGTCTTAAAATGAAGGATCAATTTATGTATTGATTGTAATATAGAATTGGTCCCCCATTTTATATCCGTATAGATTTTACAAGTCCAGTAGTTGTTATCGCTCTTTCTAGTATTGATGGAGGTTTCCTTTCTAACCTTTTGTTTGAAGTAGTGTGGAATGTCAACATCTTGATTGTGTCATTATTTTCTCTTTGCATTACATGTGATATCTATTTTTAGCTGTTGCTGCTATTGAAAGCCTTTCTGCTCTACTATTTAACCCGCAGCTGGAGGAAGAAGAGGTGGATTTATACTTTTCCTAACGGTCATTGCGTATAAGCGATTGTAATTAATTCGACTGGAATTACACTTAATAGGTAAAGTCGTAGTGTAGCTGTGGCGGCAATTTGATGCGGAGTGGCTTTAACAACATTTGACCACGAAATGTGTATCACGGCCAGAAATATCTGTATTTTGCCTTCGAGATGACCCATGCTTTACACTTTTTTTTTCAGGCAACTGTAGCAGTATCATAGAGAAAAAAAACTCGTTTTAACGTCCCCCGACTTTAGGAATATCGGATTTAAGGAACCACTCGCAGATCACATGGTCCATAATCAACTGACATTTTATGTTTACAGTCAGATAAATCCTAGAACAAATCATCTATCAAGTCCGTGTTAAGTTACAATGTACATGACAAGCTTAGCTGGAACCTAAAAACCCTGCTGATTTCAACGGTTTTTAAAGACAGATTTTGGAAACCCTTAGCAGTTTGTCGGTTTTGTATCGATCAATTAAGAAACTCGTCACACAATTCTTGGCTTTTGTAAGATCAAAAGAAGAATTCAGTACAATTAGCTTTATGTTTACTACCCTATGGATTTAAAAAATTAAAACGTTGTTTCACTCAAGATTTGTTACCCGGATCGGCATACACCTGATGAAGGCCGGAATGTATAACACTCGAAACGCTGTTATAACAACAACAAAGATGAAGACAATATTGATTGATTGATTCATTTTCTACGGCTTATCAACCATTTGCAGGTTATTTAAAGCCAGAAAATATTTTTATATTGTAAGAAATTTTTTTGAGATAATGTTTTAGTCTAACTAATTAATCCATAGCTGGGGAGAAGTGGTGAATTCATACCAAATCAGAATCTGATAAACAAAAAGTTATAAAGTGGGGGATCAATTTTATATTTCTATCAATATATAAAATGATCTCCGACTTTGTGGTCATGGCAATTTCTATACATTTATACAGAGAATGTAAATAAATCTAAAAGACAGGCTCATCTGTATTCGATTTATTGATTGATTCATTTTCTACGGCTTATCAACCCTTTTCAGGTTATTTAAAGCCAGAAAATATTTTTAGATTGCAAGAATTTTCTTTTTGGAAGATAATGATGATTTTGTGATACAAGCTTTACTGACTCATAGTTTGGGTGGGGGAGGTGTTATCCATACCTAATCAGAACTTGATAAACAAACAAGAAATTATAATGTGGATATAAAGTGGGAGATCGATTCAGCATAACAAACAATATGTAAACTGATCCCACATTTTGTGGCCATATACATTTATATTCTAGAGAAAGTAAATAAATCTAAAAGACAGGCCCGTGTAGCTCATCTGTATTCGATTTATTGATTGTTTCATTTTCTACGGCTTATCAACCCTTTGCAGGTTATTTAAAGCCAGAAAATATTTTTAGATAGTATGAATTTTTCTGAGTAGATAATATTGATTTAGTAATAAAAGTCTTACTAATTAATACATAGCTGGGGGGAAGAGCCGAGATCATACCTTTTTTTTGAAGGATATTTGCGCGTAAGTGCATTTAACGAATCCAGCCGGAGTTCAAACTTGGACCTTCGTCCGGCTTTATTTTTCGTCCGAATCTATGAATTTGTTTTGCTCATTCTAAATCTCGAACAAACAGCATATAAATTTCACTATTGTTCATCCATAATATTGAGTGTGTTAAATTCTTCAACTTTTCATCAAGAAAAATCTCAAGTTGTTAAAAAATCAATTATCAAGTTAAATGACTGTTAAACAATCAACTTATTGTTGGCTGCAATTGAGTGAAGTTTGTATTAGATTGCTTGAAAATTGAGGGAGTTTTTGGCTTAAAATTTTTGTTGAAATCGATGTTTTTTCACGGTTTTTTGCTAAATGCCGTGGCGTAGAAATAAAAATTAGGTGTCGTTGAGTTCGCCATGATGTAAGTAACCTACATACCGAGTTTGAACGAAATCGGAGGAAAAAGTTGAATGTATCGATTTTTGATCGGCTTTATCGATTATTGATTTTTTAAAAAATCATCGATTTTTTATGCTAAGAAACTATCTCTTACATTGTACAAAGTATGTGCCAAAAAAGTTGGGTAAAAATCGGTTGGATGGATCTCTAGTGAAAAACAGACAGATGGATAGATATAAACAATTTTTTTTCAATTTTTCTAGTTCAATTGTTCATCTATATTGTTCACCATTATTATACATAATTAGGTTACAATAAAATATGTATTTTATATGAATACTATCTTATGAAAATTGAGATGTAGTAGAGTGGAGTCCCCATATCATATATTTGGGCATGGGATACGAGGTCCTTTTACTGGCCATGAGAAATACTATTATGAAGAAAAATGGTAAATATATATATATATATATATATATATATATATATATAATTATTTATTTGAAAATATGATTCCATCGCTACATAAGAGTTCTCATGTTTCAAAACAACAGCCGAAAACTTCATATAATTATTTGAATTAAATTGAATTAAAGTACCAAGCTCTGTTCCATCTTCAAGCAAAAATTTTTTTTTTGGAATAACTAATTTTGAAATTTACGCTTTTTTTATAAGCATATAAATTATTAAAATTAAAATTACTATGGTAATAATAGAGCAATTATTTAAAAAACGGGGCGTAAGGGTTAATAATTTGTATAAATATATATATGTATATATATATATATAAATATATATATATATATATATATATTATATATATGTATATATATATATGAATAAGGAAAATTGATGCATCTGAATAGTTTTTTTGAATCGGTTTAACTATTCGCTTTTCTTTCTTTACGGCGGTTTTCTAAGCGTAGCTAATTATATAGAACAAGGCGATAATTTAATGGAGCTTTATAATCCAGAACTTACTACTCAGTCGTAATTGATTTAGCAAGAGAAGCTCGTTACAGCCCGTCGAAGTGTCGTTCTTTCTTCCTTTATGATTAAGTTTAATTCTCTATGAATTCTAACACCCATCCTTTAATAGTTGTAGTTGTAGTAGTAGTAGTAGTAGAAGGGGAGGAGAATAATAATAATAGGAAGGGGGATGAGGAGCTGGAGTAGGAGTAGAAGAAGGAAAAGAAGAAGAAAAATGAGGAGAAAATGGTGGCGGATAATAATAATAATAATAATAATAAGAAGAAGAAGAAGAAGAAGAAGAAGAAGGAGGAGGAGGAGGAGGAGGAGGAAGAATAGAAAAAGAATAAGAAGAAGAAAAGAGGAGGAGGATGAGAAGAAAAGGGATAGGAGAAGAAGCAAAAAGAGGATGCGGATTAGAATTAGAAGAGGATGAAGGACAAAGAGGAGGAGGAGGGGAGGTGGAGAAATAATAAGAAGAAGAAAAAGAAGAGAAAGGAAGAAGAGAAAGAGAAGGAGTAGAAAAAGGGGGTGGAGAAAGAGCTGAGGAATCATAATAATAATAATAATAAGAAGAAGAAGAAGAAAAGAATGAAGAGAAGAAGGAGCAGGAGAAGGATGGAAGATGTGGCAAAAAATAAAAGAAGAAAGAGAATGTGGAGTAGAATTAGAAGAAAAAGAAGGAGAAAGAGGAGGAGGAGGAGGAGGAGGTAGAGAACTAAGACTACGAGAAGACGAAGAAGAGAAAGGAAAAGGAGAAAGAGGAGAAGGAGAAGGAGTAGAATAAGAAGAAAAAAGAGGGAGAGAAAGAGAAGAAAGAGGTGTGGAATAATAATAATAAGAAGAAGAAGAAGAAAAAGAAGAAGAAGAAGTTAAAAGTAAAATTTATCTTTTTTAGCGTACCATATCGTTTCAGGATAAAGAATTTACAGCTTTCCAAACAGTATTGTACGTCTTCTATATACAGTCTCGTTAAAACTTTAGCGAGCTTTATTTTTTTCCCTATCCTTCCCTATGAATGTGCGTCTACGAAGGACAAACTGTATCTGATAAAATGAAATAATCTCAACACGCACAGACAGACATTCCAATTGACGTTTCAGCAAGAGATTTGTTTTTAAATCCTTGCATTGTAAGATAAAGTCTATGACACGTGCTTTGCTGAAAGGTTACCGTTTCTTCTGTGTTTGCAAGATGGTGCTGGTAGCGCAAATAGTCATCAGCGCGGAAAGTAGACTTTTTTGGGGTCATGTTCAACTTCTGTCCAATAATAAGCTTAGGGGAGACATTAATCAATCGGTTCTTCCACTATTAAAAAAAAAAATCTCTTCAGGAAAGGATCTACGGTGTTCTCTCCTCCCCCAGCTATAGTTTAAATTACAGGACACCAACTGTACACTTTACAATATGGGCAACCATTTTTATTTATTTGGGAATTCCTGATCTGCCTAAAATACAACAAAGAATGGAATGTATCACATGAAAGATCCTTGTTTTGACATGAAAAAATGACATAGGTGATCATGGCTCTCCCCTGTTTCTTTTCCTTTATTATCTGTGAATTACCATGGGAATAGTCTTGCCTTCTCCGTTTGAAATTTATAAATTCGAATTAATGAACCCTGTAGATTTTTAAAAGGATCATTACTTTAAGAGAAATCTCCTGAATCTATCTTTTTATATATATATTATACATACATACATACATACATATATATATATATATATATATATATATATATATATATATATATATATATATATATATATATATATATTTATATATGTTTAAATTAAAACGACAGACAAGGTATTATTGTTAACAATTTTTTTAAAAATTTTTCTGTGTTTGAACAAGAGCTTTTATTTTCTGGACAAAGGTTAAAAAAAAAATTCAGAACTACTTCATAATAAAATTGAATAAATATCATTTTAATTATTTATTATAAAAATTTAAGACTGCTAACCTTTCCTCAAAAAAAATAACAACACACCAACTAAGTCAAAATTACAAAGAACGAACATTATCTATGAGTTCAAATTTTTTTAAGGAATTGATGTTCCTGATCAAACCGGACTCATAAATAATTACATCGGTTACACAACCACATGCTTATCCAGACGTCTTACGTTACACCTATCTGATCACAGCTCCATTAGAACCCATTTAAAACACACACAAATTTACCTGATTCCATTAGAAACATACTAGTAGAAAACACAAATATATTAACATGCATCCACCTGCAAAAAAAGATTAAAAATAAATGGCTTCTTTAATAAAAAAAAAAAAAGCCAACTCTTAACAATATTAACTATGAACAAGGTAACAATGTGCTAACCGTATTCGGAAATTAAAACATCCCTACAACACACTAAAAACATACACATAATGCACACACTCAATTAAACTGAAAAATCGAATCATCCTTGATAATGGCTGAAGGTATAGCCGAAAGGGCTCGGAACTAAAATAAACATTTGGACAGTTTTTACACACTCTTTGTCCACGAAAAGAAAGCTCTTGTTCGGACACAAGAAAAATGAAATAAAAAGCTTAACCGTAGTACCTTGTCTGTCGTTTTTAATGAAACATGCATAAACGATGGAATAATATATAAATATGCAACTATATATATATATATATATATATATATATATATATATATGTGTGTGTGTGTATATATATATATATATATATATATATATATACATATATATGTATATATATATATATATATATATATATATATACTTACATACAGGAGTTGGACAAAATAATTGAAACACTTGTTAAATTCAAAGAAAATTTATTTAATATGGAGTTGGTCCTCCTTTAGCCTCACAGACAGCTTTAATACGTCTAGGAATGGAATCATACAACTTCCTGACTTCATCCAGAGGAATTTTCAGACATTCTTCCATTAAAACCTTCTCCAGCTCTTTACGACACGACGGTGGAGGATAGCGGCTCCTAACTTGTTGCTCCAAAATGCACCACAAATGTTCAATAATATTGATATCTTGAGATTGGGGAGGCCACTCCATGTGTTCTAGCTCACTTTCATGCTCTTCATACCAATTCTTAACCACTCGAGCGGTATGTATTGGAGCATTATCGTCTTGGAAGATGCAGTCACCATCAGGGAATAAAGTCTTGGCCATTGGATGAACATGATCTCCCAAAATGTTCAGGTAATCTTTGCTGTTGATTCTACCATGCAGGGCAACTATTGGACTGAGACATTTCCATGATATGGCGGCCCAAACTATCACTGATCCACCTCCATGCTTCACTGTTGTAAGAAGGCAGTCAGGGTTGTAAGCTTATTTGGGCTGCCTCCACACATAAACTCACCCTGAAGTTGGGAAAAGAGAAAAACTTGACGTGTTTGAGAATATGACTTGTCTCAATTGGTCTGCAGACCAGGCATTGTGATCTCTGCACCACTTCAACCTCTTTTGAATGTTGCGAGTGGAGAGAAGAGGTTTCCTCACAGTGGCTCTTCCATGATATGCAGCCTTATGGAGCTCACGTTGAACAGTTTTAATAGAAAATTCAGATGATTATTCAACTCAGCAGTCACTTCGACCGCAGTAGTCTGATGATTTTTTGCCACATTGCATTTTAGTGCATGTCGGTCCTTGTCAGTAAGTTTGCAAGTCCGGCCCGAATTGCTACGGTTGCTTGAGGTCTTGCCCTGTTTCTCGAATTGCGTCATAGTTCTTGATATAGTAGCTCTTGAAAAACCAAACAGTTCAGCAACCTTAGTGATCGAGTCTCCTGCCATGCGAACTCCAACAATTTGCCCTTTTTCGAACTCAGAGAGGTTACGCATTTTACATTAAATTTTACTAAATTCTAAAAATAAATAAGACAAGGACAGTAAATTAGATAAATAAACGTGTTTACAATAGATATGACCTGAAATTACGAAGTTTTATTTAAAGTGCTTAATATAATAGGTCTTTGAAATATAGGAGTGGATTTTGCAATGTTCCAATTATTTTGTCCAACCCTTGTATATATACATATATATATATATGTTTATATATGTATATATATATACATATATGAACCTATTATATATATATATATATATATATAAATATGTATACACACACATCTATATATATATATAAAAAAGTTTCAAATTAAAAAATAATAATGTTTTATTTTATGAAAGTATTTATTTATTATTTATATATATTTGATATTTCAAATTGTCCTCAATTTTTCATCATCCGAAATAACTGTCTGTTACAAATAAATTAAAATTACTGTTTGTTAGCAATAGCGTCCTTTCGAGACGTGGAACGTCACGTGATATGGAATTTTTGTTCATATATATATATATATATATATATGTATAAGTCTGTCATATCATCCATGCATTAAATATTGATGCCACATTGCTGAGTTATATTTAAAGATGCTTGAAAAAGTCCAAGGAAAAATCGGCAACATTATTGGTCCTGATCTGGCGTCTCGGCGCCAGTCACTTTTTCACCACCGTAAAGTTGCTCCCCTGTGCCGTTTCTGTCAATACTTTCCTGTGTTTAAATGAGCTCTTCTTTGCTATGGTATCTAGACTTTATGAACAGCACAGGATTGGACTGCCAACAAAGTTTCATCAATTTAGAGTTGAAATAGTAATTGAACACTCTTCCTGCTTCTTGAAATGTCAATCATTATCTCCTGTCTTCCTGATTACTCTTCTATTGTTCTCGCTCAATTTTTGGAACTCTCTTCCGGTTTCTTGCTTTCCTGTCAACTTTGATCTTCAAAAATTGAAATGCAATGTCAATCGTTATCTACTGTCTTTCTGATTACTCTTCTATTGTTCTAAACTCAATTTTCACTTGTGGAACTCTCTTCCTGCTTCTTGCTTTCCAGTCAACTTTGATCTATATAAAAAAATTGAAATGCAATGTCAATCGTTATCTACTGTCTTTCTGATTACTCTTCTATTGTTCTCACTCAATTTAAATTTGGAAATCTCTTCCGGCTTCTTGCTTTCCTGTCAACTTTGATTTTCAAAAAAATTTAAATTCAATGTCAATCGTTATCTACTGTCTTCCTGATTACTCTTCTATGATTTCTCACTCAATTTTCACTTGTGGAACTCTATTCCGGCTTCTTATATTTCCAGTCATGATTTTTGATCTTCAAAATTGAAATGCAATGTCAATCGTTATCTACTGTCTTCCTGATTACTCTTCTATTGTTCTCGCTACTCAATAATGCTCCTTTTTTCTAATTATCTATATATATAAAGTAACCCCCTTATCTTAGTGGCTTTACTACCTTTTTTTTTAAATAGCCACGTCCGATTGAGTCTTTGTCAAAAATGGTCATTCGTGTTTCCACGACAAGGCCCGAGAATCACTTAAGGTAAAGTGTTAATAAAATTAGGTTTTGGCAAGAGCCTACTGGGCGAGCTGCAAGGTATGCATATTATGAGGATATGCAAAATAGACATTGGTTGAGCCTGGACTTGGAGTGGCTATGATTGTTGTGTTCTCGGGAGCATCTTCCGCAATGCAATTTTATTTTATAGTGAGGTTCTCCGTGTACAAGCCTCGAGGCAGAGAGTTACAGAGTTAGTGGCGCAGTTTATACCGATATGTGTAGAAGATAACGGTTAACCCTAGACTTGAACAGATTTAGATTGTAATGATCCCGGGAAAAAACCTCTTGGCCGTCGTTTCCACAGAGCAGTCCTTTACAGGAAGAATTTGCTCAAGTGAAATTTACTTCTCCCCAATAAAATACGAAGGGAATGAAGGTGGTTCGCTGCAATGTGTGTATGTCAGTGAAGATTAGAACTGGTGGAAGCAAGGAATGTAGTTCATCCGAGCAATTGCCACGTAAGTAGCGATAG
>CAHIKZ030001455.1:820000-837500 GCA_903632075.3 Acanthosepion pharaonis
CAACAATTGCTCATTTAAAATATATTTCAAGAGCTAAATTATGTCTAACGCCAAATCTACTGTTTTATTTAATCACAGTTCCTTTATGAAAATTCCAAACAAATGAATGCCTCAAGCCATATAAGAACCCAACCGATTTGGTGTTGTCATTTTTATCTTATATATTCTGTGAATAATTTCTGTAAACGTTCTAATTCCGTTGTATTAAAACGACAGATATTTTCTAATTTTGAGTTTTATTAAAGAAACTTTTCTAAGATACGAAAAATCAGTTTCAGACAAGGAGGAAAATTTTCACTTCTATAAATTTGTTCCCTATTTTCGGAAGGAAATGACAAGGAATATTTCCAAAATTTCGACATTCAAAAGTCATATATCGTTAGGATAGGCAGAGACAAAATTGTTAAATCGTGTAATTTTGAAATGATGTAAGAAGGCTAACAGTTTAATTTTTTTTAATACATTCTAGCTTTTTTACAAATTTAATAAAACTAACTCAATTAAACTCCATTTCATAACACTATTGACATGAGGCTTTGAATAACAAAGTTATAAAAAATTATATTAAAAGAGAATAGAAAATATAAATGAAGTCCCAGATTAAATGAAAATGACACCTCATCATTATTAATTGGAGCAAAATATGAAGACATTAGAATTCCTCCTACTAGACAAAATATATATATATTTATTTCCATAAAAATTTTTTGAACAAATTAACTATATCTTTGTTTTTTTTCTCACCCTGCCAGCCGCAATAATGGAAAGCATTATTCGAACCATCGCCAGTGAGACACGATTTCAATTTTCAATCATTTCGCATCGTCCCTTAATCGAGACGTTTGATCGCCAATTGTTTGAAAGGAACGCCATCGAACGAGGTGCAATAACCCCTGAAAAGCCACCACTGCCACAAAAAAAAAAAAAATCTATCAGCAAGAGAAGAATATTTAAATATTTTTTTATTATGCGTCCAAATGCGAAGATTGACTCAAAACGGACCTCATCAAAACCGAGAAAAAAATCTGAACAGGTCGCATCCCAAATTTTTTTGCCCATTTAAAAAAAGAAATGGTGAATGCCATCCGGCCGCTTTCCATCACCACGGTCGAGGGTTACGGGTTCGATTTGGGAATGAACCCATTATTATCAATAAAAACCTCTTAAAAATGTCGTTTTTGCTGCATGCCAAAAAAATATCCACGAGTTGAACGACGACAGTGCATGATAAATGCAAACCAAACTCATCAATTTAATATTTATACATCAGCATAAATGACGCTATATAGTTTGAATATATTATATATATAAATATAATTAAATGTAATAGTGCTTTTTTTTAAATCCCTTGAACAAACATAAATACTAAATATATATATAATATATATATATATATATATATATATATATATATATATATATATAGGTGGCTATGTATAAGGATGGCGTATCAAATATATATTTAAATGCTCTGTTTAAAAAACATAGAATGTAAATGCCACAAATTTTAATAAAAAACCATTATAAACAAATGTTAAACATAAAATGTCTTAAAATAATGTTCGGACTTTCATTTGAAAATTGTGACGTCATTTGTTTACATTTGGATACTTTCAACGAACATGAATGGAGTTGGATTCATAGAACATTGATTTTTAAAAATACAGTAAATTCGACCTTGTTCATGAAGTATACAAATGCTGGTAAAGGCACGTCAAGCTAATGACGGTTCCGTATAGGAAACAATCACAGCAGATTCCTAGAAAAAAAGGACGAATATTTTCTGTCACGATTTCTCGGACATTCAGGTCAGTAAATGTTGTTTAATACTGTTTATTCATAAACACAATGCATTTGATTAAATATTTGTATGTAATAAAAAGAATGTAAAAACATAAAAATGTCTTAAAATTCTTTGTCGGACTTTGTCCATTTCATAATATATATATATATATATATATATATATATATATATATATATACATCTTGAACATTTATTAATGTTGAAATTATTATAGATCCATATCTTCAGAAATATTATTTAAAAATAAAATGTTCAAATTTGGTCCTTCATTGATAAAGCCAGAGTTTCACTCTTAAGAACGCCCTATCAAAATTTACTAATATTTAACAGTGACCAGGTAGTGATACCGCCTTTGTACGAGATGAATTCTTTGCATTCTTGACCCTAATTAACGGGTCGTTGTTTTGTGTGTGTGTGTGTCTGTCGTTTTTGTGTGTGATTTTTGTGTTGTTTAAATTTATGTCTCGTTTTCGTCTCATTTCAATCCGACAAGATTCGTAAAACCTCCCGAACGAACGGATAAACGAAAAAAAAAAGTCTGAAAGATCGGCGCAAAATGTAACCAGCCCAACAACTATGATTTAAATTTTTCCAAAGCCCTTCTTAAAGGCTTCAAATCTGGTGAGCGTCGTCTGAATTTACCGGCAACGGCGAAGGGCCTGGGAATAGCAGGCGAGATTCAAACCACTAAGGTTTTTTTACGTTTTAATTTTATAGATAACGAACAATCCGAAAGATAAAAAAAAAAAAAAAAAACCAAAAACAAAAAAAAAAAAAACACTGAAAATATCTATGGCGATCTATCTTATATTTAGGAAAGAAGATTTTAAACTATATATATATAAGAAATCGAAATTTGACTCACTGAAACATTTTACGAAAAAATATTTGCTGAAAAGGAACCGAATGAAAGAGAAAAACATTTTATAAAAAAAAAAAACTATTGTCAAATATCTTATGTATGTACTGTCAAAATGAAATGTATTATTATTATTATGACAAATCGGTTAGGGAGGAATGTGGCACCATTTAACGAGACAGAAAAAAAAAAAAGAAAAGAAAAGAAGGCAGAAAAGAAAGGCGAGACCGAATCGTGGTGATAAGCAGAACACACACACGGCTAAGAGACAATGGATAAGGGATATTTTGATAAGTAACAAATGGAAAAAGGGTGTCATTACAATGACAGGGAAATTCTGAGTAAAAAAGGAAAGAAAGAAAAATCAATATGTTTTGGCGACAGATGTGTTTAAGGATATGAAAACAAACTATTGGTACGGGAAGGCATCTTATTATCCACTGACCGACTGTCCAAAGAAAAATTCAAATGAAAATGTTATTTCGATAAGTGACAAAAAACAGGCAACTAAAAAGGACTTTGGACAGATATGAAAAATTAAAAGCCACCCACGAGTGTCCGCTGACCGAATTTTTTCGACGAAACAACTTTGGCCTGCGATAATAAAATTATGTTATCAGAAATATGTACCGAAGGAAAATGAATGGGAATTTAGATATTTTTTTTTTCTTTTGGAGGCGACAGACGACTGTTGGGGGATATTTCTTAAGAAGACCACAAATTCGGATAACCACCGATAAAATAATTGACGATAAAACCACGTGTAAAACCACGTGTTGAACCGCCATTGTTCATATTGTCCCGTTTGCAGGCTAGAAGAAAATGATAACGGCGATTAAAGGAAGAAAAGAAAAAAAGAAGAGATATTTTTTTTTAGTTAAGCAAGATATTTTTTTTTTCCTGAAACAAAGCCGCGGATTTGTCCACGCCGACTAAGACATCATTGGTCAAGTGGTGATCACGTGACGCACGAAGGAGGAGGAAAGATACCCGTCGCCGCCGAGAATGATCACGTGACCAGAGGCTGTCGACGCCCCATCCAGGCATGAGAAGCTGCTACGAAGAAGTGGGGAGGGCAGTTCACGCCCCTCTGAAGTATGGTGAGAAAGATGGGAGTGAGGAAAGGTTCCCAAAAATGGAAAAAAGTGGAAAATCTTAACCAGAAATAAAAGAGGTGGATATGTATTTAGAATTATCGAGGAACCCCCGACGCCAACAGACCCACCCCGGTTTTGGTCGGCGTCCATAAAAGCGAAGCCCCAACGAGCAGAAATCAGTTTTCGGGTTCCAGTTTCAGTTTGAGTTGAGTTCCCGAAGATTCAGTCTTCAGTTGAAACCGCCTCGCAGATAGCTGACCAAGATTCACGCAAATTCGGACTCCTCTTCAACCCAAGAACAATTATTTTGAAGAGCGACTTAGATCCAGACCACCGAAATAAGTTTTTTTTCGACTTTCGTCCAAAGACACACCGAAACACAAATTTCTTAGAGAGCAAACAACTTGAAGCGTTAAAACTTGCCTAACGGAAAACGACGTGTCACAATCCATAGAACGGGTCGGGAGATAGATGCAGTCCTATGTATCGAACAACTAGACATAAAGTTTGTTACCTTTTTCTTTGATACTTTGAACTTTTTTGAGTTTTCATTTTATTTTTTCTTTTATGCATATTTGTGTGGTATCACCCCCGTTGAACTCAATTTGCATTACGGCCCCAACCACTGATTGATCTCGTCTGCCTAAGATCAATTCACAACGTGGGTAGGCAGACTGGGGATCAATGCAGTTACCTTGGTAACCAGGCGTTGGAAGCGAGTTGGGAACGACGAGGCTGATATCAAATCTAACCAGATTCCCACCCGAATCACCAAAAGGTTAGAACGTCACATTTGGGTGCCGCGACCGATACCAAGCCAGTTGGTCGTCACAGGACGAGACAACACGACTGACGCGACAGGCGGACGTCACGTTTGTAGCAGCGACACCCGAACGGAGCAGCGAGGAGCGAACAGCTGGCGCCGCGGCGAGGACGTCACAATTGGTGCTGTTTAGGGACGTCTGTTTAGGGGTTGGCGCTGCGTCACACGACTGGCTGGCGTGGTAGACCAGGATAGAACGTCACAGTTGGCGCTGCGACCAGGGGACGACGTCACAACAGGTGCCGTGACCATAGGATATGACCCTGGAACAGCCACTGCCACAATTAGTACCGTGACAGCAGGAAAGGATCCTGGATCGACCGCTGTTGCTGAGAAATTTCGAATAGGACTCAAAACGACCCGGGACCGAGAGGAACGAGAACAGAATCGTCTGTAAGGTAGGACACTTTATTTGATTTCCCAACCTCGATTGTTGCTGCGTAGATTGTCTTTCTCTTTAAATATGTCGGACTATGATTCAGATAGAGCTGTGGGGGATGAAGAGGGGGTTAGACAAGGGTTGTCAGCTGACCTAAGAAGGTTTTTGGGTGGACCGAGGCTCCCAGCATTTGACGGCAGTGGGAAAGATTTTAAAAACTGGCTGGCAATCCTGGAGAAGAGCCGACCACGAAACCCTGTATCTGGCATACGATGCCACGAAGGGGAAAGCGTCTGAATTTATGAAGGGGCTCTTGGAGAGTGAGCCCAACTTGTCTTGGGAAAGATTAAAGGGACTATTGACCAATGAATTCGCCGACGAGGGCACGGCTATAGAGGCCATGAGGGCCCTACTAAAGCTGACACAGCTGCGGGACGAAACCCCTGGAGAATTGGGGGCCCGAGCGGGGAAGCTGTCATCATTGGCCTTCCCAGAAGTGGTGAGAGACAATGCGGTCATGCAGGCTCAGCTAGCAATGAAAGGCGATGAAAGCTCTGGTAGACACAGGAGCATCTGTGTCATTACTGAGAGAGGAAGCATACAGGCGGGTGAAACGGAAGAGTAGGTTACGGGAAGCGGACATAGAGGTCACGCAAGCAGATGGCGCCCCCCCCTGAAGATAAAAGGGATGGTGAGGCTCCCTGTGAGGATTGGGAAATTAAGAAGCACCCAAAATTTTTACGTAACCCCCGACCTGTGTACGGAGGCAATCTTGGGAGAAGATTGGCTCCGGAGCCAGAGGGCCCAGATAGAGTTCAACCCCACTGTGTTGATAGTGAATGGCGAGAGAACGCCACTGGGATGCCCACCAGAAGAAGATATAACAATAGTGGTGGAGGAAGATGTAAAGCTACCCACTAGAACGGCGGTGTCGGGAAAGGGTAGGTTAATGTCAGGGAAGAAAATAGGAAAAGGACCCTTGCAGTTGGTCCCTGTAGAAGGGAAGGGCCTAGAAGAGAATGAGGTAACTCTCTGTGAGACGGTGGTGGAGGCAGCTGAATTAGTGCCCATTATGATGGTGAACCAGGCCCAAAAGACTATAAAGGTTAGGAGAGGGGAAGAGATAGGGAAAGCGCTACCCATACGGACTCTGAATCGGGTGAGATTCGAAGAGGAACGAAGAAAACTTGTAGAGCAAACAAAAGGAATAGTGGACGAAGATATATTAGCACCGGATCAATTTAGAACCAGAGTGGGAGGTCTGCTGAGGGATAATCGAGATGTGGTAGCCCAGTCAGACAAGGAATTGGGCCAGACCCACACAGTCAAAATGAAAATCGACACCGGAGATCACCCTCCCTGTGAAATTAAAACCCTACCGGACACCTATTCATAAAAGACCCCTTGTAAAAGAGGCAGTAGAAGAGATGTTGGAAGCTGGGATGATCGAAAGATCGATCTCCCCTTGGAGCTTTCCAATAGTAATAGTGGGTAAGAAAGATGGCGGGCACCGTTTTTGTGTAGATTTTAGGAAACTGAATTCTATATCGAAGCCGTTGGCGGTGCCATTGCCACTAATAGATGACATATTGGCATTATTAGGGAAGGTAAGGTACTTCTCTACGTTTGACTTGAGGTCCGGGTATTGGCAGGTAGCCCTTGATGAGGCTGACAAGAAGAAGGCCGCATTTGCGTGTCACCTAGGACTGTTTCAGTTCAGGGTGATGCCATTCGGTTTAGCTAATGCCCCGGGAATCTTCCAACAGCTGATGTCAATAGTGTTAGGAGGATACGAGAGCTTTGCCATGGCATATTTGGACGATATCTTAATATTTTCGGAAACAGTAGAACAACACTTTTTCCATCTAAAACAAGTGTTGGGAAGGTTAAGAAAACACGGCTTAAAATTAAAATTGTCGAAGTGTCAGTTTCTGAAGGAGGAGACTAGATATTTGGGCTTTGTTATAAACGGAGACGGTATTAAACCCGACATGGATAAGGTGAAAGTCATAAGGGAAATGCCAGAACCTAGGACGGTGAGACAGGTAAGAGGTTTTATAGGAGCTATAGGTTACTACAGACGCTTCGTCCCGGCATTTTCGAGAATTGCCATACCACTAGTAGCCCTGACGAAGAAATACGCTAGGTTCAAGTGGACAGAGGACTGTCAACGGGCATTTGATACGTTAAAAGAACAGTTGACAGCCGTCCCACTGCTGACGTACCCAGACCTCAGCAAGCCCATGGTACTATACACTGATGCCAGTGAGCAGTGTGTAGGAGCAGGTCTTACCCAGCCGTGTCCCGATAAAGAAGGACCAGTGCCAGGCATACCAGAGGAAGTACCGATATACTTTTTCTCTCATAAGCTCTCAGAGACACAACAGAGATGGCCAGTAATAGAAAGAGAAGCATATGCTATCATGTATGCTCTCCAAAAACTGGACTACTATTTGAATGGTGCGGCCTTTACTATAAAAACAGACCACAAACCTCTGCAGTACCTATTGCAGGCAGAATGGACAAATAATAAGATTCAACAGTGGGCACTTAAGTTAAGTGGCTACCACTGTAAGATAGAGTATTTGGCAGGGAAGGAAAACACGTGCGCAGATTTACTCTCAAGAATACCGAAACAACTGGAAGAAAGATCTGTAAAAGTAGAGCAGGGAGTAGATGATAAAGCCTATAGAATAGGAGTAATTAACTCTAACAAGCTAAAAGATCGCCCTATGTTAGAATCGGACGAAGAAGGGGACGCACAGATAATAACCGATCCCTACTGGACAGAAGTAATTGAGAAGGAGCAGACAGACAGTGAAATAGCTGCCCTGAGAGAAAAGGTGAAGGCAGGAGAGACCACAAAGTATGCCATAATAGAGGAAAGGCTGTATTATCTCTCAGGCAGGGATGAGGAAGTCAAGCCCAAGTTGTATGTGCCCAAAAGTTTAAGACCAGAGATATTGGAACAGTGCCACGAGAGGTTGGGTCACATGGGAATTGATAGGACATGTGATCTAATAGGAAGAAAGTACTATTGGCCCAAACTGTACGGAGAGGTCACTAACTATGTTCGGAGCTGCGTAGTGTGCCAGTCGCAGAGCAGAAGGCAGGAAATGGCACCATTGGAGACGGACGTGCCGAACTTCCCCTTCGAGAAAGTGAGTATGGATGTATCAGGACCATATGGGGAAACTGCACAAGGAAACAACTACATAGTAAGTTTTGTCGATTGGCTAACAAATTGGCCTGAGGCATTTGCAGTACCAGACAAGAAGGCTAGAACTGTGGCCGGTTTGATAATAAGTGAAATCTTCCCTAGGTATGGCGCCCCTGTGCAATTGGTAACAGATAATGGCACGGAGAATATAAACAGCATAATGAGAGAAGTGCTGACAGGTTTGAATATAGAGCACGTAAAAAACATCTCCATATCACCCCCCAAGGAAATGCTAAAGTGGAAAGGTTTCATAGAACCTTGGGAGATGTATTAGCCAAGCTGGTCATAGAGAACACTGGAAATTGGGACTTGTATTTGACGCAGGCTCTAGCGGCCGTGAGGTTTACGATAAACGAAACCTCCAGATTTTCTCCTTACTTTATGTTGCTTGGCAGAGACGTAGTTCTGCCTGTGGATAACCTATTGAAGCCCCGAAGAAAGTATATGGGAGAAGATCATTATCAGCTGTTGCTGGAACAACAACATAAAATATTTGTACAGGCCAGAAGAAGAATAAAGAGGGCCCAGAAGAAAAGAAATGAGAGAGTGAATGCTGAAAGAAAGGTAGTAGAATTGAAGGTCGGAGACCCTGTCTACTATAAAATCCACCAGAGAGAAGGAAAGCTGGACCAAAGATGGGAACCGTACTACCGGATAGTAGAGCAGACGGGTCCAGTATCATATGTAATATGGGATCAAGTGGCAAGACGAGCAAGGAGGGTCCATGCCAATGATCTAAAGAAGGCTGAAATAGCTAACCTGGAAATGAGCGATCCGAGGCCTAAGAAGACAAGGACAAGGAAGGTGACTCTGGTTGAGCCGGAAGAAATGGAGACGGAGGAAGATTCCGAGGAAAATGAGGAGATAGATCGACGTGGCCAGGTAGACGAAGCGATCCGAGTGACGGAGTTGGAACCCTCGGCGGGGATCAGCGGCGTTCAGTCGTCGACTGAATCGGTGCAGAGAAGACCCTGTGAGGTCGCCATCGTACCCCCATGTCCAAAGAAAAGGAAGTGAAAGACGAGGAAATCCAATCAAGCAGTCAAGGGCTCTAAAAAGAGGCACCCCGAACAGGACGAAGGGCCCAGCGAGTGGGAGGAAGAGGATCAAATACCCCTTTCCCAGCTCAAGGAAAAGCTAAGGAACAGGGGAGATCTAGACATAGAGTCAAGAGGTATTAAAGACGTCCAGGGCGAGGACTCTAAACAGAAGGAAGAATCAGGGGATGAAGAAGAGGACAAAACACCTCCTGAACGGGAATTAAACACAGAGGGAAGGTTAGAGGTTGAGCAGGGACCACCTCGGAAGATGAGATCAAGAAGGGTGAAGAACCCCAAATCTAAGTAGAACAAAGAAGGCTGTGCAGAATAGAAGCATTCAGTGTCGACAGATAACGACACTGGCTCATCCAAAAACCTGCTGGCTGACTGTGGTGGATGTGGATGGAGAGGATGGAGTCGCGAGCTGCACCTCACGAAGGACGGAAGAAGATTATTGGCATTGCTGACTGGCCATCAGTGGTGTCATGAAGTACGACCCTTGGAGTGAGCGCCACGCACACCTGTCCGGACCATTCTGTCTGCTAGGAGTTAGTTAGAGAAGGGAAGAGCTGAACTTAGTAAGAAATTATGGAATAATTGAGTAATGAATTGAGCAAGACTGAATGGTTGTGAAGAATAACAACAAGAGAAATTTTGTTACCTTGCAGGAATGATCAAGATGAAAGGGTTGATGATGATGATGATGGTAGCCACACTGATGGTGACGATGGCGGAAGCACCATTTTTAAAAAGACGAGTGAAGTAATAATAACCAGGTCTAAATGGTTGATCACATTCGTGATAGATTTGAAACCATACGAGTCGCTACTAAATAAGTTAAGAAATGAGCTAATGCAGCTGGATGCAGCCCGGTTGAAGGTAGGACAAGATTATCCCAAGGAAAAAGGGTATCTTAGTTTATTACACTCCCTAGAATCAGAGGCCACTATGATAGAGGCTCAATGGAGGGACATGCAATATTACTTGAAGGGAATAGAGTTACTGCAGACGCGGGAAAAGAGATCGGTAGTTCCGATTGTGGGAAAAGCGTTAAATGTCCTGTTTGAAACAGTGACTGAAGATGACGTTAAATTCATAAGAAGGAAACTGGGAGAAGTGGAAGTAAACCAGAGGACGCTTGCTCAAGTGGCAAGGGAGAGTGCGACAATATTAAATGTGACAAGGTTAGAAGTGGCCAAAAATAGAGCCAGAATCAATTGGTTAATAGATAACCTGGCAGGGTTGAGACAAGAGGTAATTAATGATACAGAAACTGTAATGATCGAATTACAGGAGCGGATTCATGCAAAAATAATTCCAACTGATGACAATTACGAATAAGGTACAACAAACTAGTCAGTCGTTGACGAACTTGCTGGAACATGTGAGAGCGCAATTAGACATGCTGTCATTGGGACACCTCTCCCCAAGCATAGTAAACCCGGGACACCTAAGGGAAGCGCTACTCGGAATACAGGCCGAGTTACCCCACCATTTAAGGCTGCCAGTGGACCCCACCAAAGAATTGCGGAAATATTATAATGCACTGGGATGTGTGACCTTGTTGGAAAATAGACGACTATTGCTTGTGATATCTGTTCCGTTGTTAGATAGAGAGAGTATATTCGAGATATATCAGATTATAAATTTACCCATTCCCTACCCCAGAAGAGATCAAGGTTTGGGAATGATAGCAAGGTACAAGGTGGAAACAGAATACATAGCTTTAAATTCGGGGAGAACGAAATTCATGTTGCTAACAGCTGAAGAAGCTAGAAAGTGTAGAGATGATGCTCTAGGGACTTGTACCGCGTTAAGCCCTATCTATAAAACTGGTAACCGCAAAATGTGCATACTAGAATTATTTGAAGGGAAGAGAGAAGGAATTAAGAGAACCTGCCAAGTGGAGGTATTAGCAAACACGGCATTACCACAAGCTATCAGTGTTTCAGACGGGGTGTGGGCAGTAGCCACACAGAAACCTATCAGCTTGTCTAGGGTATGTGGGGGAGAGTCCACAAGGACATTAAGAGTAAGGCCACCATTATCCCTGTTAAAGTTACCCATGGGATGTTCGGCATTTGGGATATCTATTTCCTTACCCCCCTATTACCAGGAAGAAGAAAGATATGAAGAGAAAGACTCAATCATAGAAATGATTGGCAGAGGCTTAGTCAATTGTACAGAATTGTGGGAGCCAATAATGAAGGGATTCTCCAATGTTACCTTGAATAAAATGCCAGTACTAATGAAGCCGATAGAAAAGATCGATATGGATCAATTGAGGGACAAGTTAAGTGCGTTGGGAAAAGAAGGTATGGCTTGGGAAGACGATGAGCAGATCGCGATAAGTTGCTCGATAGTGATGGGTACATTCATAGTTATAGCCATCGGGGGTATAGTAATATGGAAGATTAAGAGTAAGAGGAGATTAACGAACGACAACCCAATGAGCATGCAGCAACTCGAGAGGGAGATGCCGAGCAGTGTTCCTTACTCATACAGAATCGGCGAAGAAATTGCAGGAAGACCAGCGGAGGAAGCTGGCGTGAGACCGCCACGTGCGCCGGAAAAACCTCCCACAGCGGAGAGGAAAACATTGACCAAGAAGAACAAGCCATAGTAACCACATCTGCACCCACAGGCACACGCACACATTACATTACATTACATATAGAATAGAAGAACTTGAAAAAGAACATTACACTTGCATGTAGAACAGAAGAAGATGAAACGAACATTACATTGCATGTAGAACAAAAGAAGTTGAAAGAGAACATTACATTGCATGTAGGAAAGTAGTATAGAATTGCATGGGACAAATGCATGATGGATGTTAAATGGAGTATTTGGGTTTAGGTGTCATTTACGGGTAAATGACAAATCGGTTAGAGGAGGATTGTGGCACCATTTAACGAGACAGAAAAAGAAAAGAAAGAAAAGAAGGAAGGGAGAGGCTAAGGACCGAATCGTGACAGAACACACACACGGCTAAGAGACAATGGATAAGGGATATTTTGATAAGTAACAAATGGCGAAAGGGTGTCATGACAATGACAGGGAAATTCTGAGTAAAAAGAAAGGGAAAGAAAGAAAGAAAGAATCAGATATGTTTTGGCGACGGCTGTGTTATCTAAGGATATGAAAACAAACTATTGGTACGGGAAGGCATCTTATTATCAACTACAGACCGACTGTCCAAAGAAAAATTCAAATGAAAATGTTATTTCGATAAGTGACGAAAAACAGGCAACTAAAAAGGACTTTGGACAGATATGAAAAAATGTAAAAAAGCCACCCACGAGTGTCCGCTGACCGATTTCCTTTTCGACGGAACATCCTTGGCCTGCGATAATAAAATTATGTTATCAGAAATATGTACCGAAGGAAATGAATGGGAATTTAGAGTGTTTTTTTTTTTTTCTTGGAGGGACGAAAGTTGGCCGTTTTTAAGCCATGTTAAGACCACCCATCTTGATAATTAGCGATAAAATACCTGACAAAAACCACGTGTAGAACAAGAGTTATGACCGCCATTGTTCATATTGTCCCGTTTGCGGCTAGAGAAATGATAACGGCGATTAAAAGGAAGAAAAGGAAAAGAAGGGATAATTTTTTTTAGTTAAGCAAGATATTTTTTTTTCCTGAAACAAAGCCGCGGATTCGTCCACGCCCGACTAAGACATCATTGGTCAAGTGGTGATCACGTGACGCACGAAGGAGGCTGTCGCCGCCCGACCAAGACCTCAGTGTAGGTATGTGAGGCTGCTACGAAGAAGTGGGGAAGAGGCAGTTCACGCCCTCTGAAGTATGGTGAGAAGATGGGAGTGAGAAAAAGTTTCCCAAAAATGGAAAAAAGTGGAAATTCTTAAATAAAAGAGGTGGATATGTATTTAGAATTATCGAGGAAACCCCGACGCCAACAGACCCACCCCGGTTTTGGTCGGCGTCCATATAAGCGGGAAGCCCCAACGAGCAGAAAGGAGTTCAGTGAGTTCCAGTTTCAATTTCAGTTTGAGTTGGAGTTGCAGAAGATTCAGTCTCCAGTTGAAGCCGCCTCGCAGATAGCTGACCAAGATTCACGCAAATTCCGGACTCCTCTTCAACCCAAGAACAATTATTTTGAAGAGCGACTTAGATCCAGACCACCGAAATAAAGTTTTTTTTTCGACTTTCGTCCAAAGACACACCGAAACACAAATTTCTTAGAGAGCAAACAACTTGAAGCGTTAAAACTTGCCTAACGGAAAACGACGTGTCACAATCCATAGAACGGGTCGGGAGATAGATGCAGTCCTATGTATCGAACAACTAGACATAAAGTTTGTTACCTTTTTCTTTGATACTTTGAACTTTTGAGTTTTCATTTTATTTTCTTTTATGCATATTTGTGTGGTATCACCCCCGTTGAACTCGGTTTGCATTACGGCCCCAACCACTGTTTGATCTCGTCTGCCTAAGATCAATTCACAACGTGGGTAGGCAGACTGGGGATCAATGCAGTTACCTTTGGTAACCAGGCGTTGGAAGCGAGTTGGGAACGACCAGGCTGATATCAAATCTAACCAGATTCCCACCCGAATCACCAAAAGGTTAGAACGTCACATTTGGGTGCCGCGACCGATACCAAGCCAGTTGGTCGTCACAGGACGAGACAACACGACTGACGCGACAGGCGGACGTCACGTTTGTAGCAGCGACACCCGAACGGAGCAGCGAGGAGCGAACAGCTGGCGCCGCGGCGAGGACGTCACAATTGGTGCTGTTTAGGGACGTCACAGTTGGTGCCGTGGTAGACCAGGAATAGAACGTCACAGTTGGCGCTGCATGCATATGGGGGACGACGTCACATATTGTCTGCTTTATATCCTGCAGGGGCGGGTCCAAACTATGGTTCTTAGGCCCTATAGGATAATTGTCATGTAACTGATACACTTTCTTCTTCTTCTTCTTCTTCTTCTTCTTCTTCTTCTTCTTCTTCTTATTATTATTATTATTATTATTGTTGCTGTTGTTGTTGTTGTTATTATTATTATTATTATTTTTATTTTCTTTGATTTCTGGCGTTTACATTTTCTTTCCGGGTAAAATTATATAAAACCTAATGTTAGAAATGGCATCATGACACTTTCCACTGACAAAAAAAAAAAATTAATTATAGATAAAGCCCTTCGTAAAGTATTTAATGCACTTGTCAGAACAATTTGTTGTATCTCCTTGAGGCATAGACTTAATAGGAATCCCTTCAATTATCTACTGGAATCTTTTCCAATTCCTATCTAGGGCTCCAACTACAACAGGGATTATTGATGTTCCCATATATTACATTTCGAAATTTCTATTTCAAGGTCTAAAATTTTGACAGCTTTTGAAGATTTTTAAAAGATACATTGCAGTCTGCAGGGACTGCCATGTCAATAAGGAGGAACTTCTATTTTGTTTGTGGTCTTTAATAACACTTTATTATTATTATTATTATTATTATTTTTATTATTATTATTACTATTATTATTATTTGTGTATGCTATTTTCCTGCTTTATATCCTGCAGAGTCTGTTCAAACAATGGTTCTTAGGCCCTATAAGATAATTGTCATGTAACTGATAGCACTTTTTTTCTTCTTCTTCTTCTTCTTCTGAATGTTTTGTGACTCTTCTTCTTTTCCTCTTCTTTTTTCTTTCTGTGCTTCTGCTAGACCCTTCGAATTGTAGTAGTGGTCAGGGAGGCTAGTCCAATTCCTTTTCCACCCTACCACCCCTTTCCTACAGACGCAAGTCTCCTACAATATATATATATATTTATTAAACGGAAAGTGCTCAGACGAACTACATCCTTGAGTTCTACCAATTCTAGCCTTCATGTTAAGAATTCGTAAAATGCTCTCTCTTATTAAAACAACCCCATTCCTTTTATGTATTTTTTTTGAAAAATAAATTTAATCGATTAGATTCTTCCACGAACCACTGATTTGTGGAAACGACTCCCAAGAGGATGCTTCCTTGATCACTAAAATCTTAACCTGTTCAAGTCTTTCTCGAACATTCGGGCCGCTAAATGGAATTAATACAGTTTATTTTTAAAAAATATAAAAGAGAATTTGCTTAAATTAATTGCATCTGTTAAAATAACGAATAAACAGAAAATATATTAAATACACACACACACACACACACACATATATATACATACATATATATATATATATATATATATATATATATATATATATATATAAAAAATTTCTCAATACATCATTAAAACAATTCGTTAATAATTTATTTCAGACAGACTGTTGCCTTATCAGACCTTAGTTTTGTCTGTCTGAAATAAATAAAAAAAACTTTTAATGATCTATAATTTTTTTCCTTTAAAATATATACATAATACATACAAAATATATATATATATATATATATATATATATATATATATATATATAATCATTTGATGTATATTTTATATCAAAAAGACCTATTTGGACTTTCCTTACCACATAAGCATTTGATAATATAATTCTCTGTCTGTCTGTCTCTGTCTCTCTTTCTCTCTCTGTGAAAAATTTCTCTCTCTCTCTCTAAATCTCTCTCTCTCTCTCTCTATATATATATATATATAAAAGCATGCAATTCTTGATTACAACTATAGTAACAGTGGAAAGTACTTGGATTAAAAAAAGAAAAGGAACATTGAAAAGTTTACAAATTTGAATTCCGACATAACGTAATTTAGGTGTAAGTTGGAGAATCTTATTACAAATTTAGCAAACAGATTTTGTACGTATTATTTAACAAAACACACACACACACACACACACACATATATATATATATATATATATATATATATCTTGAAATACCAAAGCGTAAATTTATTCAATAAAATCCCCATTGGTTTCAACCAGAGCGCTCAAACGACTTCGGAATCTCCTACAAGTCTTCTGGACGGCCTCCTCGTTTAAGTTGGTATATATATATATATCTTGAAATACCAAAGAGTAAATTTATTCAATAAAATTGCCATTGGCTTCAACCAGAGCCCTCTAACGACTTCGAAATCTCCTGCAACTTTTCTGGACGGCCTCCTCGTTTAAGTTGGTGGATGCTGTCAAATTCTAACCTTCAGTTCATCTTTGGTGTTACAAAGATTTTTGATGGTGTCTCCCTCAGTTACACCCCACACATAATAATCAAGGCGGTTGGAGACTGGGAAGATACAGGGTGATATGGCAGCAGAAATTGTCAGGCAGCTATGATTGCATATAAAAAGCTTTCATGTTTCAATACTATGATTGTACTTCTTCAGGCGATGGTAGATAACTCGTGAAAAAAATGATTTATTTGTGGAAATTTAAAAACAAGTTAAAGGAGGCCATAAGATTAAATTTCCCAAATAAATCTTTTTCTCCATGTCTCATTCCCTGATGAAGCTTTGATAAAAGCAAAACATGTCAGATTGATAAACGTTACCTATTTGTTCTTTATCGTAACATTTGGTTGGATTCCGATCAATTATTGATCCAATCTCATCGCATAAACTGTAAAAAAACGATTACAAATTCTAGAAGCATTAAGCATAAAGACAAACAACCAAACATCGACAAAATTTGATCAAATTTTGACATAAACATCCTTTATATAGTTCATTAAAAAATACAAAAAATAGTAACATGAACTCTAACGGGAAGACATTAAAAAGCGATATTTGTAAATGATGTAACATTTGATTGCGTTTTTTGCGCGTCTATTTTAGCAATTTAAACAATACACATAAAGACACAAAATCATACATACAATCATAATGTGCACACACACACAGTATGCATACACACACACACACACACACACAGAAACCGTTGATATAATCTCTATACACAAAAAAGGCAGGATGTGTGTGTGTGTGTGTGTGTGTGTGTGTGTAACGAATGCACGGCCGCAATTTTCGACGGATTTTCACCAAAATTTACATTCACATGCTCCAAGTTAGTGGGAAGGCCAAGACCGACTTTGTAGTTCCCAACTCCCATCGATAGTGGAAATAATCGATTTTTTTCATGTTTCTACGGCAGTTTTCATGTAGTTTGCGGCCATTTTGTACCGGCCAGAGTGAGAGCCTATAGCTGGCTGCCACGAATAGGCAGGAAGATTCTATTGGCCAGCGTGAGAGCCAAAAGCTGACTGACACGAATGTTAGCATGCAAAAAAAAAAATCGATAGCTGCATTCGTCACAAGTGGGAAAAATTTAAATCTGCACGGCACTTTACTCCAATTGGCCCATTCG
>CAHIKZ030001455.1:842500-847534 GCA_903632075.3 Acanthosepion pharaonis
ACCAAAAAGATTGAAAGAGCGCTTAGGAAAAATGGCAATTGGAACCAAGATTATATAGCTCCAGAAAACTGCCATGATTTACAGCATAGTAACAAGCCATCAGAATTTACACTGGATGGATTCTCCGAAAAGTTTTTGAGTTTTGAGGGGGCTTGTTGACACCAAGCTTTAAAAACATAATTATAATAAAGATAACACCTGATTAAAGGCTAGAGCGTACAATAGCCGAATCGTCATGAATATGCCATTAAACAGTCCGAAAAATGTAAATATAATAATAATAATAATAATAATAATAATAATAATAATAATAATAATAATAAAGATATATATATATAATAGGAAATATATATATATATATATATATATATATATATATATATCAGAATGAGTGCAGTCAATATATGAATTACAAATCACAAAAACAAAGCAAAAATTAATGATTTAATTGGAGAAATCCATGTCGCAAACAATTCAAATAATATACAAAAATCCCGAAGTTGTTTATGAATGAAAAGATCCTTGTTTCTATAAATTTCTGCCGCATTAGTTCTTATTTTTACTACAAGCTTTCGTCTGTTCCTACAGACATCTTCAGGTATGGAATAGATATTGTTCTTGTTTTTTCTCTCAGTAATAAGAGGACAACGAAAATATATGTCCGAAAATTGTTGTATCCGAAAATGCTAGTTTGATTTTAAATTTTGAGTTATTGCGTTCATTTTTGATAAACGAAGCTGGTAAATTTTCTGTCAATGGCTGAAGTTTATTTAAATAATTACAGTAATGTGCGTTATTATACAAATATGGTAGGAACAAACGAAAGCTTTTTAAAAATAAGAACTTTTGGTAAATTTTCTGAATATATATCAAATATATATAATATATATATATATATATATATATATACAGTAATGTTCTGCTAATTTATCTTTATTAATAATCACGCCTTCGTTGTCAAATATGACTTTTCAGCCTACCTCGTACGTGGAAAGAAACAATGCAGTTATAAGAAGAGTTGAAACGAATGCATTTCACAGCTCTAGCATTATATTCAGAGTCAGCCTATGAACTTTTCAGCCCATGAACTTTTCAGCCCAACCTCGTACATGGAATGAATCAATGCAGTTCTTAAGAAGAAGAGTTGAAATGAATGCATGCAAGATTACTCCTTCATTGTCAGCCTAAGAACTTTTCAGCCCACCTCGTGGCAGCAGGAACCAATAAGGTCTCTTGCGTCTTAATCTTGTCGTATTTTCCTAATTTTCGTATATGTTTTAAAATGCTGTCAGTAATTATATTGGGGAGTTGATGTATAACCATCGGTATCAAATTTTAGCTAAATATTCATTCTGTATGCCTGAAAAACGGCCAGTTTCAAATCGTGCATTGAATGAGTTTTCTATCCTGATTTATGCTCGCTACAGGGCCATTTGCCATTTTGTTTTTAAATAATAACATGTATTTATACTCACTACAGGCCCATATTTAGAATCTCTTTATAAGGTTATTAAATATTTATATTAACAGGGACTCTTCAAAATTCTGTTTAATTATACAGGGTGTCCATAAAGTATCTTTACTATTTTAAAATAATATTCCAAAAGCAAATGAACAAATATTTGGAAATTGTTATAGAATGAATAGTAGATACTGAAGTTTTTTTTAAACTAATTTAATCCACCTCTATATGGGTACCATTACTTGCAGGAAGCACATCAAGATAGTACCCGATTTCTTGCCATGTTCGCTGTAGAATAGCCTTATCAATGATGGCAATGGCATCAGTGATCTTTTGCTTTAGATCAGTGAGGTCCCGTATCTTTGTTCGATACAGGATATCTTTAATATAGCCCCATAGAAAGAAATCGAGGGTAGTGATATCTGTTGAACGAGGTGGCCATGGATTTGGGCCATCTCTTCCAAGCCACAGGTCTGCAAATATTAGGGGTTCATTTAAAAGTACCTCTTTCATGAAATACCCAAATTCAATGTGATTAAAAACTTAATTAACTAAATAATTACTGAGAACGAATTTGATTAAGATATCTAATCAATTGCCTTAGTAATATATTTTTAAATTCTAAAGAGACTTTATATACTGTCTGTAATTAGGTTTGTTATAAGGCCTCCTTCAAAATAGTTTTACAAGCTTACTATGCGTAATTCTTAGAGACAATTGATTAATTTGTTTTTTACGGTTTATCAACACTTTGTAGATTATTTAAATCCGAAACTTTTTGTTTGTAAGAATAACTCTTCTATTTGCGAGTGAATAATGCAAGAATAAGATTTGTGGAACAATGATTTTGTTCATATAAAAGTCTAACTATTTAACCCATACATGGGGGAGAAGAGATGGATTCATACACGACTGGGACTTGAACTTGACTCTCCGATTTCTCATTCAGAACCGCTATCCAATTTACCATCTGCACATCCGATATTAGAAGGAAACTTTCAAATTTTGTTTAAATACAGTGCGTTTCAAATTATTAACGACGTGACACTTTTCCATTCTATCCCAAAACTACTGACTGGAATTTAATTCAGAGAATGATGACAATATATATATATATACACACCAACTCTGTAAAAATTCTTAGTTTCTTAGAAAAAGGATCAAAAGTTACGGTCATTTACTGAATTTACTTAAATTATTATTTTTTTAAGTCAGTTTCATGAGTGATACACGCTTAGGCGATCATGTATCTTTCGATACATGACTGACAAGGCAGATTTTTTTCCCGCCGTAGGTTGTCACTTCTTTCTGCGGTTGACCAGTTGCCATCCAAAGATATAGAACCTGGTCTATCCTGCTGTTTACCCATAGCCGGGGGTGGGGAGAAGAAGAGGATTCAAAACTTTCGCAAGGGTATTAACACGTAAGTGAATGCAATGACTAGAATTCGAATTGTCAAATTATTAGCGAGGTGTAATACACTGTAATAAAGAAAAGAAAAAGAAAATAATATTTTAATTGCTTCATTTACAGATTTTTATGGATACATAGAGTAACTAAGATGAAATTAAATCAAAATAACAAAGTAAACAGAGTTAAAAAAGAATTGTGGGTTTGGTTAATATGAGGCACGGTGGAGTAATGGATTGAGGAATCGGAGAGCCGAGTTCGAATTCCAGTCGAATCCATTACATTCACTTACGTGCTAACACCCTTGGGAAAGGTGTGAATCCTCTTTCTTCTCCCTCCAGCTATGGGTAAATAGCAGGACAGACTGGGTTCTATAGCCTTGGATGGCAACTGGTCTAGGAGAAGGAAAACTCTGAATTCAAACCTGCTCTTAGAGAATGGTGAATGGAGTCTCGCTGAGCCTTGGCTGGCAATCCATTTAGTGTTGGTGTCACGATAAAAACACCCTTGATAGCTCTAGCGAAGCATCAAGAATTCAGCTATTTGACAAGTTTATGAAATACACCAATCAAAGTATTGGTGAGTTCATTCTCGGCTGAGGCCGTAAGACAGAGTATGAGTTATATGATCCTTTTTTTTTTTTTAATGACTTGAAAAATCTGCTGGTCCATCGAACATGCCACTTTCTGGATCTCCTCTGATGTAATTTCATGTTAAATGTCGACTATTTCCTGTCATAATCGATCCTTGCTTCTAAATTGGTGTCCATTCTCATAAACATGTCACTCCAGAATGCTTCAGAATTGGGTTTAAGTCTAGAGAATCGACCGACCAGTTCATCTTCCGAGGTTCACGGAATCCTAATTTCTGCAAGTACTCCGTAGTTTTATGCACTGAATGCGAAGGAGCATTATCCTGCATAAATAAGATGGTTCTCCTGAGGGTGATTCTTTGCTTTTTTAGCCAAGATTCCAGTGCTCTTTGAGGAAGGCTGTATAAGCATCTGCAGTTATTTTCGTACCGTCAGACACTGTCCACAGACCAACCATGATACCTCGAATACCAGACCAAATCATAATACCTCCTCCTCATTGTCAGCGTGTCAAGCGTTGATGACGATCTTGTCTACGACACAACTCTGAACAGAACTTTCGAGAATCGACCTTCATGTTCTCCTTTGCCCATTTCAAAAGCTTTTCTTAATCGAGGCTTTGTCTCACTGATGTCCCGACCTTTTTCAAAAGACTATAACGAGTACTTCTGGACACTGTTGCTCCTAATGCTTCTGAAAACTGCTCAGATCTGGGTTATTTACAGCTTCACGTTTCATTCGTGACAAAGAAAGTCGGGAAACAACGTTTCGAGTGGCCCTTATCGGCCATCTTACGTACCGTCGTAGGAGTTGCAACAAATCTTTTTACTGTTTGGCGATATCTTCTAATTACTTTGGATATAGATTAGCCTTTGGAAAGTTCAGATGTTATAATATCTTTCGCAGAAGAGGTAAAGTTACATTTGTAACCCATAATTACATGATTATAATGACACTTCTTTAAGGAGCACTTCTATATGTTAATATTGCAAATGGCCACCGTTTGTTTCTTGTTGCGCAGAACAATACAGATTTTATGCAGTCTGCGCACGTACCTATTCCCATTAGACTGAAAATTTCGTTAAATTCCGACTGGTACTTTTTGGAAAAAATGAAAAAAATGTCACCTCGTTAATAATTTGCAACGTAGGGTATTTTCAAGCTTTACATATGATTTAATTGTCTAATGTCTGTCAGAGGTCTACTTTATGTTTACAGCATTACTATGTATCTCTATCAATGTTACAACGCAAGCTTTATATATAGGTTAAATATTTAAAGCATGTTACAGGGCTTCCTTGAAAATGGTACTGATCTGGCGGCTCGGCTCCAGTCACGTTCCCACCGCCGTAGGGTTGCCCCTCTCTGCCTTTTTTTTATAATAACTTCGCTATGGTACTTAGAGTTTTTTTTTTTAAATCTAAACGCCGTACTACACTGGCGTCAAGATCTCATCAATTTACAGTTGAGCTGGCGAGATGTAACCGTAAATGCTATGCTAACAGTTTCTTTTCTCGCACTTCTCACTAGTGGAACTCTCTTCTAATTCCATGCTTTCCAGTCAACTTAA
>CAHIKZ030001456.1:0-337500 GCA_903632075.3 Acanthosepion pharaonis
TCCATATATCAAAAATGAACTTTGTAAATCTTAAAGTCGGTAAAAAAATACTTACTGGCTAGCTTTTTGAAGTTGGCTATTAATTACGAAATGATTACAAGTAAGTCGCAACTCTAATTATGGGTTTTTTTTTATTTTATTTTACAAGCTGCTTTATTTTTATTATTACTTACAGAGAAAATTTACCCTCATTACAACTCGAGAAGAAAATAATTTAACAAAAAATAAAGAATCATATTCCCCTTTAATAACTCATAGTTACTTGTTCAAGAAAAAATAACTTTTTAAAATATTATTAGCATCGAGTTCGTCTTTGAGTATTTTTATGTATGTTTTAGGCTATTTAGCAGAAGAAAAAAAAACGCATTTTTTATGCACAACACTTTTTTAACATACAAAGTAACAACTTATTCACCTTAAATATTAATAAAAATTGAAAAAACTGGTATTCTGAAGATGAAAAAATAGAAATGCTCGTTATTCGGCCTCATTGGATTGATATTTTCATTCTGAAGTTGGAAGTACGTAGTAAAAAAGTAGAATGAAAGCATAAAATAAGTTAAGATTTATGGGTTGTTTAATTTATTTTCTTACACGAGTTAGAAATAAATTGATCTATTTTTTAAAAAACAAATCGTTTGTTAAAACAAAAGTTTCAACTTTTAATTTAAGTCCTTTCTTGCGGTTATTTTTTTTTTACAATTCCAATTCCACCGAGTATATAACTTTCTTTTATAAATTTTAAAACATTTTTAAGAATTCCGTAAAAAATGATAACTAAGAGATGTCCTTGATGTTTCTTAACTTTTTATTATTTATAATTTATCTTGTGATCCGTCGTTGTTTACTTTTTACAGTTGAGTTTAAGAAGTAGAAACGTTTTATTTCGAAGCCTAATGGATTATTTCAAATTCCAAACTCAGAACGTAATTTGAAAGTGAAAAAAATGCACGTGTTAAATAAGTTGTTTCATAATCAGTTTTCAACCCAGTAATTACGAAGAGCAATGGAAGAAAAATACTTCACCAGGTGATATTTTCAATGTCATTAATTTCTGGTTCGATAAGATTCAGCTATGTCCGTACATAGCTTGTCAAAAGTTTTGTTTTTAATTTAATCACACGAGTAAACTCCATAAGAAATAGGTAAAACAAAACAAGACATCATCTGTTTTCAAAAGAATAAAGATATGAAACGAAAACATTTAAACTGTTTTATAGGTATGAAAAGCAAAAATAAATGAATAAATCAGCTATGCTATGTGGTTGTACTTTAAGTAACGTTACTTACCATAAAAGGGGCAGCTTGTCTCAGACCGTCTAAAGTTTTAAGACATGCAGAAGTAATATTTCCACTATTGTTTTAATCTGAAAACTTTTCTCTATTTTCCAAATCTATTTACGCGTAGATTGGGGTAGGGCCTGTTTTAATAATTTTCCTCCATTAGAAGTGCCCGACGTTAAGAAGTGTTAGTTTTGTTTGCTGATTAGCGTGCTTTGGTTGATAAGTAAAACTATGGTAGACAAGAGAGAGGAAGATCCAGAATTAAGTACTTCATTAGTTTATTTATCTTACTCCATTTGTATCAGTGCATTGTAACTTACGTCCCAACACTAATTATAACAAAAATCCAGAGTTTGTAACTTTTTTTCGGGACGGATAAACGACTGGTATGTCAATATGGCGGAATAATATTGTCACGTGATAATAATGGAAGTTAAAAGCCTGGGCTAGTTTGACGAGTTGTGTATATATAAGTTATGAAGCAGTATAAATAAATTAGTCAGGAAGATAGGCAGAATTCACTGAGAGTAGGAAAAAAACTATTACTGAATTATCAAAGTAGTAGATATGTTCAAACAATGATTTATTTTGATAATCTTTGCTATTGTCGGTAAAATAATAACTTACAAAAATTAATGACACTTATCCACAGAAAAAAGAAATCAAAAATTGTCTACATTTAAACCATGTCATTATGACAAGTTGATTACAGATAAACATTCAAGGTTAATCTTTACTTCACCTCATCTCCTGGACATACATGCATAAAAAAATCTTTTGCCTGAAATTGTTCAAGATAATACAAGACAATATGTGAATGAATTTGTAAAATTATTAAAAATTTAAAAATGAAGGTGTAGTTAGTGTGAAATAATAAGTTTCTTTACCCACTCCCTTCAAATTTGGAGGACTAAGGGAAAAGACAGAAAGGAATTCATGAACCAATGTGAAATTTTCTTTGGACCAATGAAAATCTTGCCTTCGTAGAGATTGGCTGACGAGCTGAGAAGACGATGAAAATAAAGTTGCAAGTCTATGTGAAATTGTTTGTAGACCAATGAAAACCTTGTCAGGACAGAAATTTGCCATTGAGGCAAGAAGGGGAAAGAAAAGAAAATAGTGAGCCTATGGGAAATTTCTTTTGATACGAAATGAGAAAAATTAAATTGCTAAGAGTATCTGAAGTCATCTGAAAGGTTTCGTTTCAGTTCCTCACAACCAGTGTTCAAGTGCTTACCAGTGTAAAATTATTCACCATTTATATTATCAGCCTTTAATGAAGCACATGGCACTTCAAAGAATTTTCTCTCAACAATCCAAGAATTCTAAGTATTTCAAACTATCTCTCATCAACTTTCAGTGAGTAACAAACTCTCTTGCCTTTGTTTTAAACATTTTTTAATATTATTTTGTGTCAGATCATTTAATCTGTTGTATGAATATTTCCCCTTCATGACAATTTGTTAAAACCATGGACTTATTCTGATTTATTTTCCTTAAACAAGCTACTGACACAACTTCAAGCATGTAAATTCTTAAATAAATTCCTTATCTTGTTTTGTTAAAATTAGCTGTGTGTTTCCTTGTCATCACCATCCTCCATTAATCTTCTTAGCATGAATAAATCAACTGTTCATTTTAACCCCAAAGCCCCCACACCACTATAGCAGCATGTAAAAAACTAAAAAAACACATAAAATTTTGGTCAATATATATAAACACCAGGCTGTTATAATGAGTGCATGGTTTCAAAGAAAAGCACAAACAAGGATTAGAATTTTAACAAGTATGTATGGATCAATTTTCAGAATATATACATAATCATGTGAAAAGGTGACAAAATTGTTGATATGTAGTTCTTTAGTTGTTATTGGTAAGGGAAGCAATTAGGTGTAAGGGTGTTGTTGGTAAGTAAGGCCTGGAATGGATTCATGAAGCTGTAAATGGAGTGTTGGCAGGGTTGATACATGGTAAAGCCTGATGAGGTGTGTTGGTGAGTCAGTTGGCAAAGGTCATAGTGGTGATGACAAGAGAGGCCTGGAGTGGATAGTGAAACTTGATCAAGTTGAATGTCTCTGTTGGATTCTTGTCAAATGGGAGATTAAATGAAAACAGGGTTATGGTGGTGATAATGAGAGAGGCCTGTAGTGGATAGTGAAGCTTGTTTGAGCAGAATGTCTCTGTTGGATTCTGATTGGATGGGATATCAAACAGAAATAGGGTTGTGGTGGGGATGACAAGACAAGTCTGAAGTGTGATAGTGAAGCTGTCAAGGTGTTAGAAATCATGGTGGCGATGATAACACCCCCCCCCCATTGTTGACAGCTGGCCTGTCAGCCTGGTACTGTGTTTGTCATTAATAAAGGGCTTTCTTTTAAAAAAATCTAGTGGCTCCCATGCTAATCGTTTTTTTATGGCAACATTTATGATTGACTATTGTATTTTAGATTTTTGCAGAGATTTGTTGTGTGGAACAGATATGATGCAGAAGACATTTTATTTTGGATTTTGCTTTCTTAGTGTTTACATCTAGCCAACACATAGAGTGAATCAGAAAGAGATCTAATTTAGAGCAGAATATGACAAAGCTCCAGCAATAAGCTACAAAAATAGATTTGAAAAGAAGAAAACAGATGACAATGTATAAAATGTGAATTTTCAAGCAATCACTGTTAGTTTAAGTACATTCAAAAACCTTCAAGTTCAAGCCTCTGAAAAACAGATTATTACAAAACTTTGCATGAGGTTGTGGTCAGTCAATTAAAAAATGAAACTTCATCTTCACAAATCTATGTCCAGCAACTCCCTTTACCCAAAGTGCTAAGCAAAGCAGCTACTGTTCAAAAGGCAACTGAAGCTAAATAGCAATTCCTCTAGGTCCATCCACTTTTACTTCCTTTTCTCCTCTAAACTGTGAACAATGACATTTACTAAATGTATGAACTTTCTCTATATCAGACACATGTTCATTTCTACAAACATTTCAATTAGAACTGTTTAGTATTAAAAATACATCCGCAAAAATCAATTTACATACACATTAATATACAATATGTTTGTAAAAATGTAAGCAAATTACAATTTAGTATTTCATTTCTGAGATGAGCCATTGTCAATATATAACGCCATAGGGCATCATGGCCCCTGCGCTACATGACAACATCATCCCATCTTTGGTCACTGGTGTATACGTGATTGAATCTTGCGACTAACCATGAAGTTGGTCACTTCGATCCAAGCCTCTCCCTGTCCCACACTGGGCTTGTTTTGATCACAAGGCAGGCAAGGCTCAAATTGTATCCATATATTGCTGGATTGGTGTCGTTCAGGTGGGACAATGTTTTAAGATAAAAAAAAAAGTTGTGTAAGTCAACAAGATTTATGTAACTGAGGTTTATATAGGAACACTTTTTCATATAAAAATCTAAAAGCATGCAGGCTAATGACTATTCCCTTGTATTCTAATTTTGTGACACTTTGTTCTTTGTTTCCAAGTTGGAGTCAAGATTTCAAACTTTAAGTCAGAGATTTCTTCATACAGCAAATTACAGAATGCTGATGAAGCACTTGTCTCCCTCTTTCTCTCTCTCTGTCGTTATATAGAGACTTTTAATTCTTCCACTTTGCAATTTCATCAGGGTACTCTGCTCAATTTATCTAATAGTCATGAGTCACAAGGCATGTGTCCAGGGTTCTTCATGGCAGCAAATCACATGGCATAATGGAAGTGTGTCTCTGCCTCAAATGCTGCTCTCTGTTGTATTAATTTTCCTCCCACTTCCTCATAACAGCTCCTCACACTACCACCATCCAGGGAAGAGATGCTCCACCATGAACACCTGACACAAAACAGATGTTACTTTTAATGTCATCGTAAAATTATCTGCATTTCTCTATTCCTAATTATCACATTTGATTCATAACTTTTCCTTTTCCAACATGACTGAAATTTTCCAGCCTAAGAAAATCTTGTTCCCAAACCCCTTCCAAGCAGTTCAGCATTACTTATTGTCTCTTTCTTTCACCACTTGAAGGAAAAAAAAGGTAGAAAACATCTTGCTTCTGCTCTCTGGAGTGGTCCCTTGGACATCACTTTAAGCAGATGCCCAAATGGATTTCCACACTATCTACTAGCAAAGTCCTTATTCATGAAATGAGAAACTAAATAAAAGTATATTTTCTTTTGTTTTCAGCATGTCCTTCAATCTATCTTCTGCCTTTGTCTTTGTGTTCACTTTTGATTTAATTTAAGCCTTTTTTCTTTCTTCAAATTATTAGCATTCTTACAGTGTCACAAATATTCTTTTATTATTTTGAACTATTTTTTTTATCATTTTGTTGATACTAAATTATGAAAATGAACCTGTTATCATAACCAAATATCAAAACCATCTGACAATGAATATAAAAAGCTCCAAATATACCACTAATGTACTTCGGGACAGTGGAATATGGGATATAGGAGTTGGTTACACATGTGTTACAGTCATCTAGTGGTCATGAGTTCAATTTTTGGATCAGGTAATAAAGCAATAATTGACATCACAGTCATCAGCAGATATCCCATATTCAAAAAGAATCATCAGAGTGTGTTTGATTGAAACATTGTGTGTCTATAATATCAACCAAGATGAGAACAACAGTTAGAATTAATACAAGAAAAAATAAATTGCAGTTTTAAATTATTGAAAGTTTATTTACTATATTAATTGTGGCAATTACTAATGCCTATACATTTTCACAAAATAAAATGCTCATAAAATATTATAGGAATTTTTCCATATAGAAAATTTTTTTTAAAAAGTGGGATTATTATGTGTACAAGAAAATAAGGCCTCTTACTCAGTGTAAAATTGAATAGAAAGAATTTACTTAATGTAGGAATTTTTCCTGGTTGTGTGCATGCATGCTTGGTAGTGAAAGTGGAATGAACAAAACCTAAGTCTTGAAATAACTGTTTAACAGCTTTTATTTTGTGGTTGAAAGAGAGTCCAAAAGAGGTATTTTATGAGAAAAAGAGTTGGGTTTTCTAGTTAACAAAGTTCTTCCCTTGAGTATATGTTTTGTAGAGAGAGATTTTGGTTTAGTGTAAGAGACATGACACATTACTGATATGAATCCAGTTAGTACAAGATGATTCTGATTTTGTCAATCTGGCTAAGATGTTTTGCTGATACTGCCAGAATGAAGAAGCTAGGTCAACAAGGCAGTTAGTGGACATAATGAAATCAAAAACTTACTTCTGGCTATAACTAGGTGTTATGCAGGAAGAAAAGTTTCTTTAATGGTTTACACAAGAAAGAGGACTTAGCTTTTAAACAAATACAGGGAATCATAAACAAACACAAGATCAAAAAGAAACTAGTTATTACTTAGAAAACTAAATTCATGACTTTGCAACAAGTGTCATCAGAACCAATCAAAAAATTCCTACATTGGCTGCAAAATGGAGTTTGATGTTGCAGATTTGAGAAACTTGAACAAATAGAGCAAACTATAGAAAATGAGTTGATACAATTATGATTTAATTGAGGAGATGTAGAATGCATTATATCGATGCAAAACAGTGACAGTTAGGGAATATGTCTCTGATTGCTCATGCTGAATTTATACAGTAATGGGAACTTATATTGCATTTTAACAATCCTGAGATTAGACAAGAATAATTAGAGATCACTGATACTATTATACTCTGCTACAAATTAAATCTCTTTCCGATTCACTCTACAGGTCACCTGGATGTTAACACTAAGAAAGCAAAACCAAAAATAAAAGGGTCATCCCATTACTATAACAACTGGTATCAGCATGCAGCATAAGAGAAATGAACCCTCCAACAATGAAAAAAGAACTACAATATCTCATCAGATATCTTGTTTGGATTCAACAATTCCTCAAAACCTGTCTAAATGAATGAATACAATTTGATTCATTCTTCACCCTGATGGTCTTTATACATGAACTCAACTGGGCCAGCAAACCATTTGTTTGCATATAAAGAATCAATAAGACCTTCAAAAAATCAACAAACACCACCAATCATCTAATTTCCCAACTTTACTGGACACACCACTGATGCCAGTGACATCCTCATGCAAGAAATTGAAAATGGGTGAAAAATATTCCAGTTGCTTCACATACTTTCAATCCAACAGAACAGAACTCGTGTACCACCAAGCATGATGTATTCACTATAAAATGAACCATAACCAAATTTGATTACTTCTTCTGCAACCACCCTTTTGTCTTGTTCACAAACCATCCATCAGTGACATATCTTCAACCATCATTGAAGTCTTTACCTTCACTTTTGTCTATGAAGCACATAAAACACAAGACTCCAAATCCAGTGAAACTACTCAAACACTCCTCCTCACAGCCAACAAAACTGTAGTGACACTGGCAAATTAATATGCCTAATTTGCATAAGTGCAAGAGAAAGCCTATATAACTTGTCACTGAGAATAACATGGGATGAAGACAAGCTTAGCGACTGACTAGTGCAAAACTTCGACTTCACATCAATGGCGTCGCCAATAGGATCCAATTTGTTTCGATTCAGATTACGTGGATGCATGGATTCGCTGTTTTTCTGCCAGTGCGAGAATTAAAAAGCTGAAAGACAACAAGGAGAAGGGAAGTGAAAATGAAATCACGGATTTATTTTTGGCTACAGCTGGATGCGAGGCGATAATGAAAGTCTCCACCATGGCATATCCCACAAAATTGGAAGACCTGACTTTTGAAAAAATAAGTCTGATTATAAGAAGAAACATGAGACCCAAGAAAAGGCTGGTAGTGGCAGAAAGAACAAAATTCATGTCGATGAAACAAGAAATTGACGAACTAATTATAAATGCGAGTAGATATTGCGAATTTGAAAAACTCAGACAAGACGAACAGACTACTGAAGAGGACTTGATTCAATTAAGATTAATTGAAGGTATGTGCAATGCATCACACCGATATAAAATAATGGAACAACTACAAATAAGAAATATGTCTTTAAATACATGCATTGACTTTATACAGCAACAAGAATTAATACAGAAATACAACCATCATAAAAGTCAACTCAGCGAACAAATATTCGCTGATATGTATATGTTAAAAAAGATAAGAAAATGTTCGTATTGTGGACGTGAACACGAAATAAAAAGGGAAAAATGCCCAGCATTTGGAAAAACCTGTACAAATTGCTTAAAAAAGAATCACTTTCAAGCAGTATGCAAATTCAAAAAGAAAAACGTTGAAAGAGTTGAAGAAAAACGAAACCAATATGGAAATCTTCACATTAAAAAATAAGAATATAGAAAAAAATTGAACAAAAAAAAAGACATTATACTAAAGGTTATAATCAACAACTGCAATTTAGATAAGCAAATTGATACTGGGAGTGAAGTAACGCTGATACCAAAAATCTTTTGGGAATGCATTGGAAAGCCACCTTTACGAAAGAGCAGTTTACAACTCCGCCAATTTGATGGGTCGGTCATAAAAACTTTAGGATACTTTGAAGGTTCCTTGGAGTTAGAAGACAAATTTGAAGTAATACCTATAATTGTCACAAGTTGTAAAAAGAACTACGGACTTCTTGAAAACGACGTGCTTAACATAAATTCTACCAAATTAATTAATGAGATAAAAATGGAAAAAACCGGAAAGTTAAAAAAAACTATAAAGCGAGTTTAAAATTAAAAGAAAATGTCTCTCCCTCTTATTATGAGGCACGAAAACTACCAGTACATTTGTTGCCATTAGTAGTAACAAAACTACGAAAAATAATAGAACAAGACCTTCTTGAACATGTTCCCCCTGGGGGTAGCAAGTGGGCATCACCCATTGTAGTTTTGAGGAAGACAGATGGTGATTTACGTATTTGTGGAGATTACAAAATAGGTGTAAATCACAAAGTTTGTTCGGATTCATATCCTATACCGAATGTTGAAGTTGCATTACATGCGTTTTTACAAAAATAGATTTAAAAACGGCATACCACCAAATACCAATAGACGATAACTTCAAAGAAGTAACCACGATAAATACGCCAATAGGGTTACTAAGATGGAAACGGATGCCATATAGAATAAAAACCGCAAGCGCCATATTTCAAAGGGCCATCGAACAGGTTTTAGAAAATATGAAAAATATGATTTGTTACCAAGACGATATATGCATAGGAGCTACTAATGAAAATGAATTAAAAAAGAAAACTGACATAATCTTGAATAGATTAAGAAATACTGGAATGACAATAAATGAGAAAAAATGTGTAAGCAATTGTAGTAAAATATCTTTTTTAAGTTATTTCATTTCAAAAGAAGGTATATCACCAGACCAAGCCTTGATAGAAAAAATAGTAAAAGTAGCTACACCTACAAATAAAAAAAGAACTGGAATCTTTTTTTGGGATTGGTGAATTTTTACAGGCGATATTTACCAAATACACGGACTTGACTGAACTGTTTGCAAATTTAAGAAAAAAGAATTTTGAATTTATTTGGTCAGAGGAACAACAAAAAGCTTTTGATAGATTAAAAGTAATTATAGCAAAGAAACCAATAGTGAAAATGTTTGATCCAAAAAAGGACATAACACTCACTACAGATGCAAGTGAACATTCAATATCGGGAATATTATCACAAGAAGGACATCCGATAATGTATTTATCACGAAGACTAACGAATACCGAATTTAATCATTCAAATATAGAGAAAGAAGCATGGGCTATTGTGTGGACAACTACTAGAGCCCGACAATTTTTAATTGGGAAAAATTTTCTGTTAAGAAGTGATCATAGACCATTAGAGTTTATATTTAACCCAAGGAAAGAATTACCCAAAGTCACGACATCAAGAATACTAAGATGGGCAATAAGATTAATGGCATTTGACTTTGATATAGAATATGTCAAAGGAAATTCAATTCCACACGTAGATGCACTATCAAGATTGCGATTTTACAAGGAGTCAAAAGATAAAACAGAAGAATTTGAAGATGCATTCTTACATTGGGTAGAGACTGATGTTTTTTCTTTAGATAGAATGGCTGTGGAAACTAGACATGATCCAGTATTAAGTAGGATAATATCGAGAATAAGAAAAAACTCATGGGGAAATTGTTCTAGGGTGGAAAGACCCTACAAAGAAATAAGACAGAAATTAACGATAGAACATGGAGTGATTTGTAATGGGGATCTGGTAGTTCCCCCAGAAACACAAAGAAAATTGGTAATAATGTTCCACCTGGTATTATTAAAAGGTATTGCCAAGTGTTGTTTGACAAAAGTCAGGTGGAGACTTGCATAGGAGGTATGCTTCCACTGTTGTATACTTTAATTATTACTATTGTGATTTTTTGTGACTGATGAAATTGCACAAGGCTGAGAGCATTTCTCTTATGATCATATCAGACTCAGCACCTTTGTTCCTGTTCATCTTATCTAGTGCTGAGCTTACTTCAGATTTTAATATTTCTGGCCCTTCTGTATTTTCAAACATTACAGGTTTCTTGCATCATGAAAAATTTCTCTGATGTATTCAATCCACTTTTGGGGTATTTTTCTTTTTCTATTATCAGTAATCCTTCTTTTGATTTTATACAACCTATTCATTGGCTCACCTTCTGTTCTGTTCATTATTTTATTGTGCCTACTTGCTATATTTGTGTTGCTCATTCTTTTTATTTCTGTGAACTTTTCATTGAGACATTTCTCTTTAGCATTTGTTTTTAATTTATGTGTTTAGTATTTGGTATTTTTTACCATTAACTGCCATTGTTGTTACTTTTTCATAATTTCTAGAATTCCCCCTGTAACCCACTCATTCCTTTCTTGTTTTGTTTTCATTGGGATGATCTCATTTAACAGTGTCACTAATGTTTTTCTCAGCACATTCCACTTTGATTTTGTAGTCTTGTTCAGGTTTGTTACTCCAGTCAATTCACTTTGCTTTGTTGGTTCTTTTTACCTAAATAAATATTTTATTTATCTATTCATTTAGTTTTTCAAATTTTCCATTTTGAATATTTATTGCAGCTCATTTTTCTTATTAGTACTCAGTTTTGGGCTGTTTAATTCTGGTGGGACTTTAGAGAATTCACAGAATTTTATGCTAGAATCAATAAAGATCAAGAGAAAGAGAAATTTTTTAAAAAGTCTTCACTTTAAGGGACAAGAGAAGATGAGCAGAAATGGGTTCTACTGGTAGGAAGTTGACAATCATTTTACTTCTAATGAAAGCAAAATCTCTTTAGACATATAAGAAATCTTTCAAAGTATTCGGCATTTCCAATAAGAATGCCTCAACCAAGAAAACATTTTTTGCTTACTTTCAGTAGAATTTAAATGAATTATGTAAACACTGCAAAATTACATGCCTTAAAACTGAGTCCTAATAAGAAAAATAATCTGTCATAAATTTTTAATGTTAGCAAATAAAATTTGACAAAACTTACACTGAAAAACTTGTTTTCATTAAATAAACTATCTCACTCACTCATGCACATGTGCACGCACACACACACATACACACACATACATGCACCCTGACCCTATTCTCAGTCTTTCTCAGAAACCTGGTCTTTTGGCATATGTTCACTTAGTTATTTGCTCTAAATTCTTTTACAAATTAAACCAATCCTTCTTTTTAACACTCCAATCTCTGCTAATCTTTATTGGTGAAGAGGAGCAGACAATATGTAGAAAGTCATTCTAATTATATTTGGCTGTGAATTATGACTTCAAATGCTACATTAATGAAAGGAATAAGAAACTCTTAAAGTAGATTTTTAAAACTCCAAATGACTTAGAAAAGTGTCATATACAATTTTGTAGAACTGAAAATTAATTTTTGAAACTAGAATATTTTGAATTTTCAGAATGCTGAGTGTAACAGGTATAAATGATAAATAAGTATAACATAAATTTTACTTGTATTTTGTTTTTCTTTACCCATGAACAGTAAACATGCAGGTCATGTCCAAAGTTTGGTTAAAATAATATTTTAAAAGTAACATGTTCATATTTTCCATGATTTGTATAAATTACAATTTACATCAATAAAGAAAGAAAAGTACTGTAATAAAAGGAAAATAACAGGTGCAAATATGCCTAAAACTATAAATGAAAAAGATGAAAGAGCACTGTATCTACAAAAGGGATGAAACAAAAATTAATTACTTTTATTATATATGAATATAGTAATCATACAAAATGATGGAATTTTTTACATATGGACCAGAACTTCTGCATAGTATCAGTGTATATCTGTCAAAAGTATTAGGTAGAAAACATCAATATTCTAGGTTTCACTTGTCCAGTAGCTTTAATGTTTCTGATGCTCTTTAGTGTTATATCTGTTATTGTTTTGTTGCTGTTAGATTAAGTTCTCCCCACATAGCTTTGTAGGTTCTTGCTAGCAGCAGCACCATGTTTATCTCCCCTACAGTTCTTAATGGACTCAACCCCTGAGCTCTATATAAACTGTGCCCATTTCTCCTAGAGTCAGTTGTGCCTGGAGGATCCTTGTCAGTCTGAACCAGTGGTTATTACACATGGTAGCAGACTGTAGTTAAAAAAAAAAAACATGACTGATGAAAGGAAGGAAAACAAATTTTTAACCCCACTAATTTGGAAGACTGAAACATCTTATGATGATTGGAAGTTTAATGTCAACTTATGGACTCAATTCACCAGGACAGAAAAGAGACAACAGTGATTTGCAATCTACAACATATTGCCAACTGAAAAAGGTGTCAATGAGAAAGTAGGATTGGTGATGCAAAATGAAGAAATCAGGATTAAAGATGAGAATGCTGTTGAGCAGATTTTTACTATCTTAGATAGGTCGTTTAAGAAAGATGATTATAAAGTGTTATATGTAAAACATAGTGTTCATATAAAAATCTTGAAGAAAGAGTTGAATACCATGGATCAGTTTCTCAATTCTTATGGGAAGAATGTCAAAGAGCTACAAAAGCAAGGCATCATTTTACTTGAGGTAGATCTGACTATACAACTTATTGACAGCATTGAATTCAATAAAAAAAGACAAACAAATTGTTCTTACAGCAGTTGATCATATGAAGAAAGAGGAAATGTATGAATAAATGAAGAATGCTCTTAGAAAATCCTTTGGGAACCAAGTAATGCTATATATATAGACAGAGATCAGATGAGATAGCTATCAAAGAAGAACCTGCATACACAGTAAATTCAGAGGGAATGTATGTTTCTGAAAATAGAAATAACTGAGGAACAAGATTCAAGGGATACAGTGATGGTGCATGGTCAGGATATGGTAGGAGATAGATGTCTAAACTGGATGAAACACAATTTAGGAATACAGGTTTTCAAAGAGGTAGAAGAAAGATGGCAACAACAGATGACATGGTCTTGGTATGGAATGGAAAAGTTGTTTTCATCAGGCATGGAAGTCAGTTAATCTGAGTTGCAACATGTAGGGTGATTAAAGCAAATGGGATAGAATTAAGGACTGACAAAAATGAAGTTGATGGTGCTCATGGTGAAGATAGTGTCAACCATTGTGAAGAAGATCAGGATGATAAGCTAAGAAGTTTGGAAGAATATATGCCAGAGTTATGTGGCAAAGAGGATAATCAGAGACAGGAAGAGCAAGTTTCAGAACCAAGAAAGTTCACAATACAAAATGAAAGTAAAAACATGAAATCAAAGAAAATTCCTAGAGTCGATGAAATAATCAAATATCACTTAGCAGAAATTGAGGAAAAAAAAGTGATAAGTAGAGTAGGAAAATCGACAGGAAGAAACAAATATGTGAATGTAATGAATAATAAAGATAAAGAAATAAATTGCAATATGAAATAGTAAAAAATGATAAAGAAGAAATTGATGACAGTAGAAATAGATGGGCCTACATGTGATCAGCATGAAGCAAATGTGATTTTTGTGTCAATTGGCAGTCACTGGAAGCCTGAAGTCATCCAGGCAAAGGAACTGGAAAATTGGTATGTTTTTGATGTCTACAAAGAGGTACAGGACAGGAGCCAGAAGACACTGTCAACATGCTGGGTGGTGACAGAGATGCCTTTAGCTGCAGGAATGAAACAAGTGAAAATCAGATTGGTTTAAGAGGTTTTGAAGAAGAGAGTGTTAAATCAGATTCTCCAACTGCTAGTAAGTCTACATGGATAGTAAGAGATGGAAATGTGAAACAATTGACATCAAAGTGGCATTTTCACAGGGCAGACAACTTGATATAGATATATTTATTATACCACATATAGAAATAAAAGATGGTGTAATATGTAAGTCAAGCAAAGCAGCATACGACCTTGATGGTGCATCTCAAAATTGGTACTTCATCTTGATCTTACCAGAGTGGATCTTAAGCAGTCTGATTTGGACAAAGCTTTCTTTAGGTGGTATAACAATGAGAAATTAGAAGGAATATTTGTGATGCATATGGATGATTTCTTATTTGCGGGAACTAATGATTTTAACAAGAGTGTCATTTATCCCATTGCCAGAAGATCCACAGAAAATTTCTATGTTGGCTTGAATGTGTCCCAAAATAAAAGCAATACCAGCAAAACCAAAATGAGTACACAACAGAAATGAAGGAAATTCTAATTTCTGCAAGTAGAAAAAATTACCCCCAGTGAACAGAAACAACAGCTGCTCAGCTAAATTGATTAGCGACATAAACACAACCAGATTTGAGCTTCAATGCATTGGAACTCAATATGTCAAGGCAGCATCCAACAGTTAAGCAGTTACTGAGAGCCAACAAAACAGTCCACCGAGCAAAGCAAGCTTAGATAAATACCTGCTTCCCCAATTTTGGTAGCTTTAGAGAATCATCATGGGGTAATCTTCCAGATGGGGTCTCAAGTGCTCAGAGACATATAATATTTCTAACTGCTAAAGAGCAGAGAAATTGTTCTCTATCTTAGACATACAACAAAATTAAACGCAAGGAGGTTCAGAACTTTAGCATCTGAAACACTTTCAATTGATACAGTTGATGAAGCCATTTATCTGGGCAGTCTCCTAATATATATATAAAATACCTATTACTTTCTACCAAGACAATAGATCTTTTGTTGATTTCAATCCATAATTGGAATGATAATTTATTTTCCACAAAGTGAACAATTTGGCATATGGCCAAAGGGGAAGTGAGGTAAGGCTGGTCAATATTAACTGTCCTCGACCGAGCTAATCAGATTCATGACTTATTTATTCATTATAATTTACTCATTCACCACAAGAACTCATCCATCACCATTCAGCTAGCTGCTGCTGATGTTGTTGCCGAATCTGTTGTTCTGGCTGCTCCTGCTTTTGTTGCACCTATTGCTGTTGTTGTACCTGTTATTGTTGTTTTTGTTGCTGCTGCCCGTGTTGCCAGTACTGCTCTTTCAATATTGGCTTCTGCCACAGTTCCTCCGGTTGCTGCTGCTGCTCTTTAGCTGTTGTTTCACCCGTTTTCATGGCAAATCTTCCTTCCTTGGTGGGACACCCTGCTGGAGAGGGGGGACAGCCAATTCCCCACCCCCCTCCTCACAACCTCTCTCCACTCATTGAAGCCACTGGGGGTCTGGCTGGACTTTTCCATCTCACTGCTTCTTTTGGTGCTGTGTTTTGGGCGCTGCTGGAGTTGATGTCGGGTTCTTCTCAGGGCACATTTTTGACAAGTGCCCCATGGAACCAGTGGGGATAGCAACCCTCCACAATAACCCAGATGTTACCTCCATGAGAAGATATTATGTTGAGGATGTCCATGAAACTTTTCCTATTCAAGCTATGCCTGCTTGATATTATTTCATTTTTGCCCTGTTCCTTTTTCATTTTATTGCAAATTTTGTTAATTCTGTTTGTTGTACAATTCTGTTCTTTATTTTGCATTTGATTATGGCTACTCACATCACATCTTTATATCAAAATATTCATTCCAAAAGCAAGTCCATGAAAAATTGCATTGCTGAGATCTGAAGAATGATCACTTAGGGAGAGATACAGTCTATAAAATGGGTTCAAACCAACTTACAACTTGCTGATGTATTGATAAAGAGAGGAGCAGATTCTAGCAGACTGCTAGAAGTTCTTGCCTCTAGAAAGCTTTTCACCCAATAAATTCCACCATTATTTTATTTAAAAAAAACAATGGGAGGAATATGTTGTATCTGTTATTGTTCTGTTGCTGTTAGATTAAGTTCTCTCCTCATAACTTGGTAGGATCTTGCTAGAAGAAGCAGCATGTTCATCTCCCCCACAGTTCTTAGATCCATATAAACTGTACCCATTTCTCCTTGAGTCACTTCTTGTCAGTTTAAGTATTATTTACCCAGTCTCCCCACTGCAGATGATATGTGATACAAGATTGAGTTTAATGTGGGGAACCCGAGTGCGTACACTCGGGATAACGGTCAAAATTTACCCAGCCCCCACAATTGCAGGATCCAGTAGTTATTAAGCAATTAGTTTATAGCTAGGACCAAAAAATTTCAATCGGAAATCAAAATTAAATATATATATATTGACAACCTAGCTGTCAGGGTTTCAATTCTTGGTAGTGAATGCGCACTGCTGATGAGTCCCAAATATAGGACGAAACGGCCGTCCAGTGCTTTCTGCATTCTGTTGAGGTTTCTATCAGACTTGATGAATTAATTAAATATGATTATCAAATCCTCCTACTAATTACTATCTGTGTTTATCACCGCTTGAACCGGCTTCTAATGCTCCAGTTGGTAGCGGCTTGGTGAGAGTAGTTGTGGCTCCAGGGGGCACAGTCCTATGGTTACAGAGAACTCAGTTGAGTTCCGCCACGGAATATGTGAGCGAGCGGCGCTAAGTTGAGTCTGATTTGGAATCTCTTCGTCAGCGAGGCCCATTTGGAACAGTTGGTATGAGGTTCGCTTGACAACCTAACTGCCAGGGTTTCAATTCTCGGTAGTGGATGCGCACTGTTGATGAGTCCCAAATATAGGATGAAACGGCCGTCCAGTGCTTTCTGCATACTGTTGAGGTTTATAAAAGACTCGATGAATTAATATTTTATATATATATATATATATATATATATATATATATATATATATAATATATATAAAACGTTTTAAGCGCTAAAGTGGCATTAGTCAAATAAACCTTTTTGGTTAGTTTCTGTTATTTGAGACGTGTTTCTGACCAACTACTGTCTTTTTGGGATTTTTATTTTGGTTTGCATATACCTGTGTCATTAGAACTTTGGATTTCATGTCTTGTTAAGTTTGACTTTATTTTTTATTATTTTAACTATATTTTATTTCTATTGGATATTTTTTTTTAATTTTCTTTTCATTTTTCTCGCCCTTGGCAGTATGCTGATTTTATTTTCTCTAACTCTTTTCTGAGTTACATCAAACTATTGTTTTATTTTTTCTTTCATTTATTTTTTTTAACTAATTGTTTTATAATCTATCTTTTTGTTCAGCGAAACTTTATTTTTTCTCGTGTATTATTTTATTTTTTGTGTTCATAATTTCACCATTTTATTTTTTTTTTGTCACTTGATTCGACGAAACTTTTTTTTTCATGTCTTGTTGCGGCATTAAGCAGGTGCTGTTAACCCCGTAAGCAGAAAAATAATGTAGGGTAATACGACCGAAGCAAGGACAACAAAGGCGAGGATGTAAAAGTTTAAGCCAAATTTTATTTAATAATCTGGCAAAAGTATGTACAGGAAATTGTTTGCTGGAGTTCGGTCGTGAAGTTAGAGAGTGTCGCTTGAAGGAGCGTTGTCAGGTTTCAAGGCGACAGCTCAGAGGTAGGCTGAATGGAACAGCGATGTTCGAGATCCAGTCAATCCCCGGATGTCTGCCCTTTTGTAAAGAGCGCGTCGGCGCTTAGGAAGAGAGGGGATCGACGCGGACGGCGCTGGTGTAGTCTGTTCGTCCTAGGTATGACAGTCGTGCAAGATCGCAGCTTGGTAGCTCTAATAAAAGGACATTCGTAATAACGTGGGTAGATTACATGATTTGCGATAGTCCTTTTCAGGACTATCGCAAATCATGTAACCGGGTGTAGTCCTGAAAAGGACTAGTGCATATCAGGTAGCCGGCTGCTGCTGCTACTGAAGTTGAGTCGGCCCGCTGCTGCTGAAGTTGGGTCGGCCCGCTGCTGCTGATGCTAGGTTTGGCTGCTTCGTGTTGTCAGCGAAGGTGAGAGGAGGAGCTCGTTACTCTACCCCGAGGCCAAAATCCGCCAAGAGATTTGGTGGAAGAAATTGGCTGTGTTTATATAGGCTGAGATCAGCATCGTAGCCGGTTAGCAATATCTTTGGGGTGATGACTGAAAATTACCTTCTGCATTTTGATTGTACACATGGGTCTCATTCGGACACTATGTGTATATAAAGTAGTATCTGGTAATTATTTTTAGTTAGGAAGGCTTGTGTATGTTAATGTTTCATTTGTTTTGAGTTTTTGTGAATCGTTCTCTGAAAAACGCTGAGTCACCGGAAGTTAACGGCATTCGTTCTGTTTTCCGCGGTGACGCTTTTAGAGTAGCCGGCAGTAACTTCCAGCCGGGTGCGATATTGTTAATTTTTTAGTGTTTAGTGTTTATATTTCGTTTTTGCTCATCAGTTTTTTTTTGTCAAACCTTTATTCTAGTGTATTGTTTTATTTTTTATTTTTTTCCATCTTTTAATTTTTTTTTCGTCGCTTGTTTTGGCAAACCTTCATTTTTCGTGCCTTGTTAATTTTTTTAGAGTCGGAATTTTGAAAAACCTTCTCTAGTCCTTCTAGTTTTATTTAATTTTTTAATAGTTATATTTCTAGTTTTTATTTTTTGCTCGTCGATTTTTCAGCGAAACTTACTTTTTTTTATCACATGTTTTCTGTTTTGTTTTTTAAATCATCTATCTATCTTTCTTTCTTTTTCTTATACTTTTAATTTTTGTGTTATAACCATATTTTTTATTTGTAATTTTTTATTTTTATTCACTTTACCTCAGGTGAAAAAAACCCAGTGTTTAGTGTTTTACGTTTATCAATTTTTTTTCGTTGTGTTGTGTAATTTTGCTATATTATCAATTTTTTTTATTTCGTCCTTTCGTGAAAGAAGTTAATTTCTTTTCTGTATCTTGAGTTTATTTAAATTTCCTTTTTTATTTTCGTTCGTTATTTAATATATATGCATAAAAACAAACACACACACACACTTTGCCTGGAAAAAAAAAATTGTGAAAAAAATCACCCGTCTCAAAATGGCCAACAAACGTCGTACAATCAAGAAAGACTTGTTTGGAACCACCTCTAAGGTGGACCAACCGGATAAAAAGAAAAATCCGAAAAGCTTACAGAAATTCGTAGTATTCTGGATGCTGAAAAAAAACTAGAAAAAGAACAAGGGACAGAAATGTCGACGACAAGAAAAGCACAAATGAAATGAATAATGACAGTGCTAACGCCGGGGAATCGTCCTCAAATGTATGATCAACATCGCGGAGTTTTTTGAGCAGTCTAAGAGCTACGCACACCTTATAAAAGAAGGTGGACTTTTGGAAGTCTAACAAGAACTTAAAGTTGACAAAAGAATTGTCAGTCTTCGTGATGGACAAGCGTACACGCACAATTTGTCACTCAACTGGAGTCATTGGGTGTTAAATTCCAAAGAATAACTATGGGGTTGGGCTTCTTTGTGTAGGACATATCGCTACCCACGCCCGGGGACTGTGTGAAGGCTTCAAGCTGGTCATAGTGACCGGCCGAGAACCAACGTTCTCGAAGTGTGGAGTGACTGGTTACATCTCTTCCTACCCAGAGAAGAAGGCCTCTGGAATTAAGGCCCCAAGCAAACGGAACCCCCTCTTACTGAGTCTGTTATTTTCGCCTCACCTGTGCTGGACATGCCAGTGACTGGGACCGGAATGATAAAACTCCGATTGGGTTCCGTTTACGGCCCACATTCCCCGAAAAGCTTTTGCCCACCGCTTGTGCGGTTGCGGAGAAGAGAGGAAGAATGGTTGGTTGCTGGTAGGGTCAGAGGGAAGCGTCAGACAGCAAGGCCTCAGTCTCCTGAAGCTCCCAGGACAATCTCCCAGGATTCGAGAAAATAGAAAAAAATTAAGCAATTAAAAGCGAAATTAGAATCCCAAATTTACAACAAGCCACCACCAGAAAAGGGAATCACGCCGCCCGGCATCTATAGCCTGTTGTAAAATCACAGCCTAAGCTATCATCTACACTTTTCACACTCTGAAAAATTATCCCGATCCAATTCCTTCATGAAAAAATACTACATACACCAAATCCTACTACCTGTCCCTCCCTAAAAATACAAGAATAAACGCCTTCGCCCACCAAAAGGCTATGAAGCCCATCAATTGAAACAAAAGTAAAAATCAAAGTTCCTTATAATTTAGGGGAGGACGTCTGCCGTATTGCCCAAAAGGGTAGAGAGGGCTAAAATCTAGAGGAATAGGATACAAGAACTTAATTACTTTTTTATCAAAAAGTATGGGAAGCATGACACAGAAAATCACCATAAATCTCCCCAAGCAAAAAGAATGCTCGCAGTCATTAGAACGGGGTCCGGGCACGGCAGGTATGATGTATGGTCAATAATTGACAACCCAGAAATTAAAAAACTTCAACAATTCTGTTCAAGGAGGACCCCATTTCTCGTTCACCCTTCCCTATATAGAGCTTTAAAACTGACATCACTGGGGGCATTGGCGGTCTCTCCCTAGACGGTTCCATTAAGAATGAGATGGGCTAAGGGTCAATGGGAGAGACCGTTGGTGCCTTTTCCCCGACCATGTTCAAGCCAGATTCCCAACCCGAATCGGACAGATAATGGCTCTCTGATTAGCGAGTTTAAATGCCTAGGGCCTGAGGGAGGAGTCTCACAGGGCGAGGCTCACTCGCGATCTTCAGCGACTCAGTGTGGATGTATGTTATTTGCAGGAGACACGTTTTTCAGCTCGCGACTCTGAATGCATTCTGTCTGAGAGATTTGTCCTCTATTCGCCATGTTTTAATGGACGCTCGAGTGATGTTTCCTGGCTGGAGAGCAAGTCTTTCAATGCGGCATGTGCTCTTGTCTTCGCATATCCGGCGGGCAGGCTTTGCGTGCTGGATATTACCATAAAGAGGTTTATGCGCCCAATAACCATGTGAAGTGACCTGGTTTGTTTTGGTGGATCGAGCCATTTTTAATGACATCTCGTCAGATAGTTTTAGCAGGCGATTGGAAATCTGTCCTTGACCCCGATTTAGATCGTATAGGAAAGATCGCGTACTAGCAACCCGGATGTCAAGCCATTTCGGGACGTTATCGGCAAATTTGATCTTGTTGATAAGTATTGTAATGAGTACCTCTGGGAGGTAGTGTGGACTTGAATTAATGGGGGCAGCACGACTTCGGTGGTGCGTTCTAGCTACCTCGACCGAATCCTAGTTAAGAGAGTCGACGTAAGGGTCAGGATGTCCAAGTTTCCATTCTATAGATTACACGAACGAAAGATTTTTCCGGGTTCGTGTACATTTAGATAAGGATGGCTTGTTATTGGAAATTGAACTCATCATTTTTTGAGAGATATTTCCAGGAACAGCTACTACTAATACTACAGAGGGAACTGACAGACCCTGTGGTTGGGAATAAGTTGTGGGATATATTAAAATTCAATGTTAGTTTGTTTGATGATCATTATAGTTCCCAACTCAGTTTAGTGAGATTAGCAGTGCAAACGGCATGTGAAACCAAAGTTGATCAGGCAATCAAATCCCGTGATAGTGAGGAATTAGCCTTACCTAGAGTGGAGCTGGCCTCCTTGCTTATCAATAAGGATCAAGCTCTAGTAGTCAGGACTAGAATGTCTTCCGAGGCAACGAATATGGCCGCTGAATTTGCATGCAGAAGATGCTAGAAATGCATCTAATCGACATTACCGTGCCGGACAAGCGGACCGGGGCATATGTGAGTATTTTCGAGGCTACTTTCAGGAGCTGTTTACAAGGAAGCCCGATCTGAGCGATTTCCTGTTCCAACTTTCCCTGTCTCAAGGGAGCTGGGTGAGAGGGTCCCATTACAGAGTCTGAGATTTGGAAACCGCTGAAGCTGGTTGTCCGGGACAAAACTCCAGGATTAGATTTCCTTCCTTACGAACTGTACCTGATGCAGCCGACCAACTTTGTTCCTTTGATGGAATTGATTTATAACATCTGGATGAAACAGGGGTCCAAAAGTGTGATCAAGTTATATACAAGGACAAAAACGGTGGGGATGAGTAATTTTCGGCCTTTAACGATGCTAGAGAGTTGAAGATTTTAGCCGAGATATTAGCTAGCTGTTTGCAGACTGTCCTCTCTAGAGTCTGATTGCCTACGAACAGACTTGTGCATGAAGGGCAGTAGTATTCAGGACAACCTTCATTTGGTGCGCTTGACAATCGAGCATGTCGACAGTGAAGCCAAGTTGATCAGTTTAGATCAGTCCAAGGCATTCGATAGGGTTGACCATAATTTTCTGTAGGCTATTCTTGAAACTGCCTCTTTCGATTCCTATTTACCACCTGGATCCGACTTATGTATGCATCCCGCGGTGCGTTGGTAGAAGTGAAGGGAAGAAGATTGGAACATTTCTTATCGTCACGCTCTATTTGTCAAGGTTATCCACTTTCGCCCTTGTATTACGTTCTTGCGTTGGAACCTGTCAACTATAACTACAGAATGAACTCTTCCTAACACTATGTATACTACGCCTCTCAAGAGAGAGGGACGAATCTCGAGCCGATATAATTACAGTTTCATCTTGTATTATTATTTCATGTAATATACCTTCGTTATTTCTTCTCTTGTTTTCGTGTTGTTCTTCTTTGGTCCTAACCTGGACCATAACAGTGGCGACGAGGATATTGAAGAAACGAATTCTACGCGGAGGATATAAAAAAAACCTTTTTGCTATCGGTCATCCATAACAGAGGCGACGGAGATATTGAGAAAAAAAAAACACAAGTTCTACGCGAAGATAAAAACATTTTGGGACACCAACCATAACAGTAGTAACGAAGACACGAATTTTACCTGTCAGCCAGAATAGAATCGAATTCTACGCAGGAAAATCTTTTCGTACCAAGGTTCCAGAACAACAGACGACAAAGAAGTCTACATTGAGAAAAAAGGAAAAATCGTTCCACAAGTACACAACTCTAGCTACAAAGTACATATTGCGAAAAGAAAAAGTAAGGGGAAAAAGTGAGTTTTTTTCCTCCTCTTCTCGTGACAACAGATAGCCTGTGTTATCATTAAATTACGGTGTAAACATGGAAGGCTTTAAGGCAACTATATTGGAACTAATGAAAATGCAATTCGAGCAGCAAAAAAAAAAAAAAAAATGAGGAAAGACAGAATAGGCTCGAAGAAAAACAATTAGAAATTCAACAGAAAAAGAAAAAGAAAAAGCAACTCGAACTACAAGAATTACTACTACGGGCAGTAACAAATAAAGGACTAAATTCTGAAAATGAAGCGGCATTCTCGTAAAATGCTATATGGAGCTCAATCAAAGACTTCACTTATGCACTGGACGAAGACAAAACCTTCAGGGCTTACTTCAGAAGATATGAAGATTTATATGAGTTTGATTGCGGGAATTGGTCAGACGCGAAAAAGTACGTCTACTACTGAGGAAACTAGGGTCAAGCGAATACACTAAATTCGTAGACTACATCCTACCGAGGAAAACGAATGAGTTGACTTTCAGGGAAGCCGTGAAACTTTTTTAACGGAATTATTTAGTTCGAACACTTCACTATTCCACAAAAGGTGGAAATGTTTAAATTTAACAAAAATGGATAGCGAAGACTATATAACATTCGCTTCCGTAGTAAACAAACACTGCGATGACTTTAAGTTATCTGAATTCAGCCCTGACAATTTTAAAGTTTTGATATTCGTCCAAGGCCTGGTTTCGACTAAAGATGCGGAGATCAGACGGAGAATTCTAACAAAACTGGAGAGTGAACCAAAACTGACGCTACAAAAAATTGGCTGAGGACTGTCAGAGATGTATAAGCGTAAAAAAAGGACTCGAAAGATATCGAAGAAACTGGCATCGCTCACATACGAAAAGTACAACGACAAACACGTTTTTTCCCTCCTCAAAAACAAACCAAACCAATTATTTTACTACAAAAAGTCAAATAAAACCTCAGAAGAAACCACCACCCAGTCCATGCTATTGGTGTGGGACTTTATATTAGTACAAATATTGTCCATACCGCTATAAAACTCGTCTGTCGTGCAATAAAGTGGGACATAATAAAAGTTCGCACTGTAGAGCGAAGAAAGAAAACAAAAGACGAATAAGAGTCACTAGAACTGACCAAGCAGACGGGATAAATATACGAAAATACGTACAAGTAGAAATGTTAAACAACAAAATCAGATTACAATTAGATTCCGGATCAGATTTAACCATTATTAGCTTACAGACGTGGAAGAAATTAAACAAAACGATCATGTTGAGAACAGATAAAATAGCCAGGTCGGTAACAGGAAGGAAAAAATCAAATTTGAGGGGGAGATTATCACAAATGTGACGTTCAACGGGATGACCAAGAAATTAAAGATGTATGTTCTAAAAAATACGGAAAATTTATTTGGAACTGACTGGATGCAGAAATTTGACCTCTGGGATTTGCCGATAAATACGTTCTGCCAAAAAGTGGAAAGGTTATCGACCGAGGCAGAGAAATTGAAGGAGAAATTAAAGGAGAGTTTCCCCGACGTATTTTCAGCCGGCCTCGGGAGGTAAAAAAAATGACGGCCAAAATCGAACTAAAAGAAAATGTACAACCCATTTTCAAGAAGAAAAAAAATGTACCTTTCGCATCATTAGAAAAGATAGACGAAGAGTTGGATAGACTCGTGAAAACCGGTATATTGACAAAGGTGGAATATAGTCAATGGGCCGCACCTACGGTTTACGTGAAAAAGAAATCGGGTGAGATACGAGTATGCGCTGATTTCTCGACGGGATTGAATGCAGCGATTAAGGATTATCACTATCCTCTCCCTAGTCCAGAGGAAGTTTTCACAAAGTTGAACGGAGGAAAATTTTTCTCAAAAATAGACTTGAGCGAAGCATACCTACAAGTACCAGTAGATGAGGAAAGCTCGAGGTTGTTGTGCATAAACACACATAAAGGATTATACAAGTTCCAGAGATTACCATTCGGGATCAAGGTCGCGCCGGCGATATTTCAGCAAATAATGGACACTATGCTAGGCGGACTGGATTTCACGATCGCATACCTTGATGACATCCTGATAAATAGCAAAAATATTGAACAACACTGGGAACACGTTCAAGAGGTTTTCAGGCAGATACAAAATTACGGTTTTAAGGTAAAGGAAAATAAATGTGACTTCTTTATGAAGGAGATAAAATATCTGGGCCATATTATTAACGAAGAAGGAAGAAGACCAGACCCAGAAAGAGCCACGGCAATAAAAAAAATGCCGGCTCCAAAAAATTTAGCCGAGTTACAAAGCTTCTTGGGCTTAGTAAATTATTATCAAGAATTTATTCCTAACATGCACAAATTACGCGCACCCCTAAACGAACTGTTGAAGAAGGAGAAAGTTTGGGAATGGTCAGATGAATGTCAGAAAACTTTCGACAAAATCATTAAGACTCTAACAGCAGATTTATTTTTAGCGCATTATGATCCAAAATTGGAAATAATAGTCGCGAGTGACGCGAGTGCCTATGGTGTTGGGGCATGTATACTTCATAAAATGCCGGATGGGACACTAAAACCCATCGCGCATGCGTCAAGAACGTTACTACCAGCCGAACAAAATTACTCGCAAATCGAAAAAGAAGCACTGGGGATTATTTTTGGGATTACAAGATTCCACAGATATATTTACGGCAGATTTTTCACCTTGCAGACGGACCACAAGCCGTTACTAACAATATTTGGATCAAAGAAAGGTCTACCTGTCTACACTGCTAATAGATTACTAAGATGGGGACAATTTTATTAAATTATAATTTCAAATTGAAGTATCTTCCATCAAACAAAATCGGGCATGCAGACGGTCTTTCGAGACTAATACCAAAGAAAACGGAGCCATTAGAAGATTCCGTAATTGCAGCTCTACGATATGAGGAAGATATTAGAACATCATTATGTAGTACAATTCGAAACCTCCCCGTCACATTACAGGAAATAAGAAACGAAGCAGTGAATGACGAATTTATAAAGGAAACGAAACAAAAAATTGCAGGAAAAGATAAGCATATATCAGACAGTTTTTCGTTATGTTTTAATGTTCTGCTAAATAATGAAAGAATAGTAACCCCGAAAACGCTACAAAGGCGAATTCTCAAGGATTTTCACATGGGCCACCCAGGAAAGAACAGGATGAAATCCTTAATGCGAAGTTACGTGTACTGGCCAAACATGGATCAATATATTATACATATGGTGGACAAATGCAAGGGCTGTTCCTTAGCAGCCAAGACACCTCCGATCACTCATGAGCCATGGCCTAAGACACATCGACCGTGGTCGAGAATCCATGTAGATTTCGCAGGTCCATTGGAGGGTTTCTACTACTTGATTGTAGTAGACAGTTACAGCAAATGGCAAGAAGTATTTCGTTGTAGAAAACCTACTTCTGAGACGACAATAAGTTGCCTACACGAGCTGTTTGCTCGTTTCGGAGTGGCTGATTGTTTAGTCACCGATAATGGGACACAATTTAAATCTGTGGATTTTCAAAAATTTTGCGAAACTTTTCAGGTGAAACACATCAAATCTCCGCCATATCACCCAATGCCAAACGGGCAAAAATAGAGGTTTGTAGATACATTAAAAAGAGCACTAAGGAAAGCTTATGACGTACCAACAGAAAAGGCTTTACAACAATTCTTGCAAGTGTATAGAATTACACCGAACAGTACTACGCCATCGGCATTATCGCCGGAGGAATTAATTAATGTTCGCCCGAAAAATTAGATCGATATTCGACAAATTACTGCCAAAACAAACAAAGCAATCACCAACGTCGTTTGTACCAAAAAGAAAATTTAGCCCAGGGGAGAAAGTTTTTTTTAAAATGTTCAAAAACAACACATCCTATTGGGAGCCAGGTACAATAGAGAAACGAATCGGGAACATGATTTACATAATTCAGGGTCCGAAGTTCTGGCATAAAAGGCACTTAAATCAGATCAGAAAGAGGCTGTGAGAGGATTCTAACGGTCTACCCAAGGAAGAGGAGGAAGTAATGGACACAATATTTGACACATTCAATATGCAAAGGCCTCAAGCAATTTTAGAACCGTGGAAATCAAGCAGAAAAAGAAAATTTACAGGACCTTTGATGATTAATCCGAAGAGGAAAAATATTAAAGACCCCTGCGAGGTAAAAGCTTGGGAGATGGTGTCATGGGTCCTTACCTATAACTACAGAATGAACTCTTCCTAACACTATGTATATTACGCCTCTCAAGAGAGAGGGACGAATCGGGTCGAGCCGATAGTAATTCACTCCAAACCAGACTGACAGTCATACTAACACCTTCCACATCTTGTATTATTATTTCGTAATAACCTTCGTTATACTCTTGTGTTCGTGTTGTTCTTCCTGGTCCTTGGCAAAGATGTCAGAGGGTACGAGACGGTGACAGGGGCCAAGATTAATCGCGATGTCTTGTGGTTGGACGCGTGGAAGAGAATTTCTCTTCTGGGGCTTTCCCCTGGATGAACAGGGCGGTCAAGATACCCAGCGTCTGGTTCAGTCCCGATCTCCTCTTGGAAATGAATTGGTCGGAGGTGCTGAAGAAAGTCTAGTTCGTCTGTGGTCACGGAGGAATCTCTCCTTAAAGGGTAGGGCGGAAGTATGTACTTCGCACATCTACCCAAATTTTCTTTACCGACTCTCCATAATTCCACTCCCGTATACCACACTAATGGGTTTAGTAAGGGTCTTGTTTTCCTTCTTGTGGGGAGGCAAGGCTCCAAATTAATGTCGGGAGATCTGTTACCGCTACCCTTCTGAAGGCGGTCTGGTTATGCCTAACGTTGAGTTTCGACAACATACGCTTCGCATCGTGTTTGCAACCAGATGGTGAGGACACGTTTTGAAAGGAAGACGCCTATAAGTACTTACCTTACCTGAGAAGTGTGCACTCGTGCAAGGAGGAGGCCCCCGTTTGCCCCGAGGCGAGTGCTCTTCTATCATGAATGTCGAATTGCTCTGAAGTTCCCCTTACGGGCGTCGGATGATCTCGCCGATGCCCAGGCGTTGTCCCTTAATGCGTTATATTACGTGCTAATTAGGGTGCCCGTTCAAGATGGTCTGATAGGCGAGCTGGATCTAGCGAAGCAGGAGGCTCGCTCCATATGGCCTTGGGCGCCCGGGTTGAAATGCCTAACTAATGATGATGCATCACTTAACTGACGGGTGTTGCAAAGGGCCCTCTGCGTCGGCAAGAAACTTTGTCCGGAGGGGCTGAAAAAATCTCCAGAGTGCATTCGCTGCGGTGCGTCGGTAGAGACTCTGGATCACACCTTCTTCAACTAAGGGTTGTAAGCCCGTTGTGCAAGTTTATTGAAGACATCATGGTTCGTATGCTGCTCAGAAAGTTCTTTGTCCTCGAGGCCAATTCTGTTTGCAACAATGTGGTGCCATCGTTGACTAAGGCTGAACGTTTTGCTTGCTAGGTGTTATGCGAATCGTGATATGGACGGTGCGGCAGAAGGAATTTTATGAGGTCTTCCCAACTGATGTCGTTCTTTAAGTATCAGCTTAAAGTCAAGATTAGGACGGAAAGGCGACGACTCCCTCTATCAGAATTTGGCAAAAGGTGAGTGAGTCTTGCGTGTCTGTGTCGAGTGAAAGGTGCTAACTTAAAGTGGCATTTTGATGCCGGTTAGGCATTAAGTTATTGGAAATGCTGGAGTGAATATTAGCAATCCCGCTAAAAATAAGATAGTTTAGGCTCCTTTTGATTTTAGTATTTTTTTTTTATCAGAGTTAGCTAAGCACATTTGGCCCCTTTATTTTTCTCCCCATTTTCTTTAGTTTAATTTCCCCTATCCACCCCCGCTAAGTGACCAGAGATATTAATTCTCTGGTAGGTGCGGGATGTCTTTCGATTTCTTTTCGTGCTTTTCGTATTTGTTGTTGTCTGAATGAATGTGCAATTGTGTGTGTGATTGGTCGAATGATTGTTTTAAATTATCTAAGTCCCGCATAAATTTTGTCCAGTTAACTGATGTTTCTGCCACAAGTAAGGATTGTAGATTTTTTTTATTACTAACAATATTTTATTTAGTTTATTGTATATAATATTGTACATATTGTAAATATACATTGGGGTTTCATTTTTTAAAGTTGTTAATTTAAAAGACAAAAATCAAAATATGGGGACTAGAGGGAACTACATAGAGAATCATTGTGGTGGCTCTAGTAAGAATGGTAAGATTGTGTTATTTTGGTGTAAAGAATACTGTGGTATGTTTGGGTCAGTGACTGTGGTTAGCTAAGTTTAATTATAAGACAAATGTAGACCAGCCTTCCTCATCTCCACTTTTGTCTTTGTGCCACATTTTTTGTAATTTTTACAAAAATAAATATCATTATCAAATAAAGCTTCTATTTAGAGTTGTTATTATATCACAATTTATTTGAATAATTCCCTTTCGTAATGATGGAACATATACTCTGCCCAGACAAACTAACTACGGATCCAAATTCTCTGAACGTTGAAAGAGAGTACCGACATTGGCGAAAACCTTTGAAAACTTCTTTGAAGAATGTTGTGAGGGAACGCCCAACAAGTTACGTTACTGTTGTGAGACCGTAACATACCTACAACATGGACTCTTCCTGGACTATATAAAGTATGCGATATAATACTCTAGGAGAAGAGGAGGAAAGAGAAAGAGAGAGTATTCGAATACCGTAGTATCAGCCGCGTACGACTATCAATATTGGACACTAGCACATAGTAAGCTCCGCTTACACTTACACTATCTTTGTAACCTTTTTGTTTAATATATCTTTCTTACCTCTAATCCGTGTTCCGTGTTTTCCTTCCGTGGTCCCAACTTTGGGCCCACATCAGTGGCGATGAAGAATTCGTGAAACGCACTCACGCCGAAACCTCAATACCTTACCAGTCCCACATTAAGTGGCGACGAAGAATTCGAGAAACGCATTCACGTCGAAAACCTCAATACCTTACCAGTCCCACATCAGTGACGACAGAAAGATTCGAGAATTTCGTTCTCACCATATCAATAGCGACAGAGTACTCGAAAAATACACAGAAACACCACGCGTCCCCACAGCAGTATTGAACAAGAAATTAAGCTGGTATTACTACATCAGCGATTTAAACGCAACACCCAGCGTCTACATATATATATAAAAAATATATTCCGATACCAAACATCAGTGACGAACTAGCGATTCGACATCTACGGAATATTAAAGTCTGTCCAAATAACATAACGAGAACGATTTCTTACACACCCACACACAGAAAAAAACCAATTTGTTCATAAAACAAACTGACAACACAAGAGCCGAAGTACTACTTACGACTATAGTTTTCGAAAAAAACTATCTAAAAATTTTTTTTAGGTAACTGAGTTGAATCTCCTACATAAAATTATTCTCCCCTCAAATTCACTGTGGCGAGTTTTCTCTTTTTGTACCTCTATAAAAAACAAATACATAAAATTAACGGAACTACGGAATCTCGAAAAAGCTAAACACATAATTAGTTTAGTTTAACTAATTGTCTGTCCATATTTTTTTTGTCAAAAAAAAAAAAAATTTCTATCAAGATTTTTTGTGTACTTCCCCTTGGTACACGGGTTTCAAAGCAAGAAAAAATCACTGTCATTTTTGTTTGTCTAAATATGGAAGATTTTCAAAAAGTAATCGTCCAATTGCTAAAAGTACATTTGGATCAGCAACAAAAATCAGAAGAAAGACAACAACAACTATTTTCGAAATTACATAAACAACAAATGGAATTCCAACAAATTACACTTCAGAATGCTGAACTACAACAGAAACAACTTAAAGAATTACTCGTAAATGCATTAAAAGGCTCAAACTCTGAAAAAGATACAATATTCTCCCAGAGTACAATCTACAATTCAATGGAAACGTTTGAATACGTACCAGAGAACGACAAAACGTTCGAGGCTTTTTACAGGCGCTACGAAGATATTTTCAACGTAGACTGTGAACAATGGCCCAGTCAAAAAAAAAAAAGGACGTTTACTATTGAGAAAACTGGGAACTACAGAACATAGTAGGTTCGTAGACTTCATACTACCCAAGAAAACCACAGACTTGGATTTTTCAGAGACTATTAAGCTCCTATCGGAACTATTCGGGCCTAACACAACTTTGTTCCACAAACGTTGGAAGTGCCTGAACACAGTCAAAGACAATCAGCAAGATTTTCTAACGTTTGCAGCATCGGTAGACAAGCTCTCTAATGATTTTAAACTAGCTGAACTGACTGCCGATGATTTCAAGTGCTTAATTTTCGCACAAGGTCTAGTATCAGCAGAGAACGAACAAGGATTGACTCTCCAAAAACTGGCAGAGGACTGCCAAAGAGTAATATCTGTAAAGTGTGACTCAAACACTATTGAGGAATCAGGTGTGGCTCAGATTAATAAAACCAGAAGCAAGTCTACCCCTCAAAAAGACAAAAGGCAAATCTCATGTCCTAAATTCCGCAGTAACCCAAACCCAAATAGGTTAAAGAAACCGCCCGGACCATGTTACCATTGTGGTAAATGGCATTGGATGAAATTCTGTCCAGTTAAGAACAAAAAATATTGCAAAAATTGCAATAAAAATGGGCATACTTTAACGCGGTGCTGGTACGCCAACAGAACGAGAAAACCCAAAAATAAAATTAGGCAAACTCAATCTGACAATATTGTCGATAGGAATTTAAGGAAATATGTAACTGTGGATATTTTCAATAATTCCATTAAATTCCAGCTTGACTCGGGTTCCGATCTTTCAACCATTAACTGGCGAAAATTAAACAAGTCGACCTTATTAAAAACGGATAAAACAGCAAAATCCGTAACTGGCGAAAAGATTAACATTTTAGGCGAGGTAATACTTACAGTAACACTAAATGGAGTTATCAAAAAGCTCAAAGCCTACGTATTGAAAACTTCAGATAACTTATTTGGAACAGATTGGATAGAAAAATTCAGTCTTTTGGATTGCCCAATGAGTACATTTTGTCGCAAGATACAAAGTACAACGTCCAATTTGGTAAATCTCAAAAAGGAACTCAAGCAACAATTTCCCCAGGTTTTTTTCTGGCGGCCTTGGGAAATGTACTAAAATGAAAGCTAAGTTCAAGGTGAAGGACGGTGCACAACCGTTATTCAAAAAGAAACGGAATGTCCTTTTCGCTGCTCTAGAGCAAATCAACAAAGAGTTAGATAGACTCGAACAAGCAGGTATTCTGTCAAAAACAGATTTCAGCGAGTGGGCAGCACCTACGGTCTACGTAAAAAAGAAGTCCAACCAAATACGAGTATGCGCAGATTTTTCCACAGGGTTAAACGATGCCTTGCAAGATCACCACTATCCTCACCCAAGCCCTGAAGAAACTTTAAATAAACTCAATGGCGGAATTTTTTTTTCTAAAATCGACCTCTCGGACGCATACCTTCAGATAGAGGCGGAAGAAGAAAGTTCCAAATTGCTCTGCATAAACACCCATAGAGGGTTGTACAAATGCAACAGACTGGCTTTTGGAGTAAAGTTTGCGCCTGCATTTTTTCAGCAGGTCATGGACGCCATGCTGGGCGACCTTGACTACGCAACAGCCTATTTGGATGATATACTGGTTACTAGTAAAACTACGACAGATCACCGGAACCATATAATAAACATATTCGAAAAGATACAAGAATACGGATTTAAGGTTAAGGAGGCAAAGTGTGACTTTTTCTTACCAGATATTAAATACTTAGGTCACATCATAAATAAAGACGGTCGTCGGCCGGATCCAGAAAGAGCCAACGCGATCAGAAACATGCCGGCCCCAGATAACGTTCAAGCGTTACAAAGCTTCCTCGGCCTAGCTAACTTTTACCAAGGGTTCATTAAGAATACGCAAAATTTGAGAGGGCCTCTCAACCAACTCTTAAAAAAGGACAAACCATGGTCATGAACCCCGGAATGCCAAGACGCATTCGAGAAGATCAAGAAAACCCTTACTTCGGACCTCTCCCTCACCCACTACGACCCTAGTCTCGACATCATAGTCGCAAGTGATGCAAGCTCGTACATAAACTGCCAGATGGTTCGCGAAAAGTTGTGGCTCACGCATCAAGATCTCTACTTCCAGCTGAGAAACAATATTCCCAAATAGAGAAAGAAGCTCTAGGGATAATATTCGCTGTGACAAAGTTTCACAGATACCTACATGGTAGACGGTTCATACTACAGACGGACCATAAACCTCTAATTACAATCTTTGGGTCTAAAAATGGTCTGCCAGTCTATACTGCAAATAGACTACTTCGTTGGGGATACAATTTCAAGATAGAGTTCCTAACATCCAAAAATATTTGCCATGCAGACAGTTTATCGCGACTCATTCCAAAAAATACAGAAGTCTTTGAAGACTCCATCATTGCTACTCTAAGGACAAATTGTGAAATCAAAAACATGATCGCGAGTACCATAAGAGAGCTCCCAGTTACTTTGGCCGACATAAAAAGGGAGTCTCGAGAGGATGAATTCATTCAATCCATAAAAAGCAAAATTCGCAATAAAGACCCCAATGTGCCTGAAGTTTTCTCCCTCTGCGATGCTGTCCTACTATACAATGACCGAGTAGTGATTCCAAACAGTCTACAAAGAAAAATCCTCAGGGATTTTCACATGGGACATCCGGGGAAGAACCGTACGAAAAGCCTCATGCGCTGCTATGTTTATTGGCCAAACATGGACAAGGACATAGCAGACACGATAGAATCATGCAAAGGATGCGCGCTTACAGCAAAAGCTCCAACCACGACGTGTAAACCATGGCCAAACACAGACCATCCATGGCAAAGAATTCATGTCGATTTTGCAGGGCCTATAGACATGTACTACCTCATTGTTGTGGATAGCCACTCAAAATGCCTTAGGTCCTACAATGCAAAAGACCAACCACAAAATGCACGATCGGATTTCTACACGAGCTATTCGCGCGTTTTGGCAGGGTAGATTGTGTAGTTACAGATAATGGCACTCAATTCACATCAAGTGAATTTAGAGACTTCTGCAAGTCATATCAGGTGAACCACATTACAACGCCTCAGTACCACCCTAGGTCGAATGGCCAGGCCGAAAGGTTCGTGGACACTCTAAAAAGGGCTTTAAAAAAGGCACTAGACACACCGACAGATAGAGCATTGCAACAGTTTCTGCAGGTGTATAGGATAACCCCTAATCCGAACACGCCTATGGGAAGTTCGCCTGCAGAAACAATTTTCGCAAGGAAAATCAAGTCTGTCTTCGACAAACTTATTCCACGGCAAGCAAAGTTCAAAAAAACCGTATCGCCTCATAAGAAATATTTCAATCCTGGCGATAAAGTCTTTTTCAAGGCTTACAAAAACAACATAACATTCTGGGAAGTAGGCACCATAAAACAAAGAATTGGCGAACTGGTCTATATTGTCCAAGGACCGAAAAACACTCACAAACGCCATTGGAACCAGCTCAGAAAATGCCGTTTGAAGGAATCGGAGGAATCACTACAAAATAGCTGTGAAGAGCCGATCGACGTAATTTTCGATCACTTCGATCTCGACTCGCTCCAAGTCTCTCCTGAAGTGCGACGTTCAGGAAGGAAAAGGAAATTTACTCAACCGCTCGACGTTAATCCCAAGAGAAAAAAGTATTAACAGTTTTATGTTTTTTTTTCTCTCCTTTTCCAAAAAAAAAAGAAGAAAAAAAAGAAGAAAAAAAAAGAAAACTCTTGGAAGTGGGGTGTTGTGAGACCGTAACATACCTACAACATGGACTCTTCCAGGACTATATAAAGTATGCGATATAACACTCTAGGAGAAGAGGAGGAAAGAGAGAGAGAGATTATTCTAATACCGTAGTATCAGCCACGTACGACTACCAATATTGGACACTAGTACATAGTAAGCTCCGCTTACACTTACACTATCTTTATAACCTTTTTGTTTAATATATCTTTCTTACCTCTAATCCGTGTTCCGTGTTTTCCTTCCGTGGTCCCAACTTTGGGCCCACATCAGTTACTTAACAAGGTATGTATCAGCTAGTGTCTACGACTATTTTTCAGATACATCCACATATGAGGAAGCCCAATTAATTTTGGATAAACTCTATATTAGAAAGAAAAACGAAATTGTCGTTCACCATCTACTCGCCACAAGACGCCAGCAGCCCTCAGAAAAAATCGATGAATTTCTTCAGGAACTAAACAAAGTAAAGATCGCACCTTCACAGCTGTTACAGCTGAACAATACCGTACAGTGCTAGTAAGGGGTGCATTCATTAATGGATTATTGTCAGTAAACATTCGGCAGCGTCTACTCGAAAATGAAAATCTTAACCTCCAGCAATAATTTTAGAACTAGCTCGACGTAATACGAAAACAAATGACCGAAGGACCTGTTCCATTTCTGCCCCACTCTCAACTCCGGGGTTCTCTTGATTCACCAGCAACAAAATTCTCATGTCGAGATACCATTTAGTGGACCCGAACCATCATTAAAATTATGTGGTTCACATGTCTTACCCGGCACTCTCTGCAAATTTAACGCTTAACTGCAAACCAATAGCAATAAAACAGGACAGCATGCAAATGAAAACAAACATTTCATTAATACCAACATTAAAAGAATGATTAGAGCGGGATAATAGACCCAAGACACTCTCCATGGAGGGTGCAAATCCTTGTAACGTCTTCAGAAAACCACAAAAAGAGAATGGTTATCGACTATTCGCAATCTAATAATAATTTCTCCCTGCTCGATGCATATCCATTACCGCGTATCGACGACATGATCGAAAAAATTGCTAAATATGGCGTATGTAGTACACTAGATCTTCGAAGTGCATATCACCAGGTTTCAATAAAACCTAGTGACAAAGCCTATACTGCATTCAAGGCGGGAGGTAGACTGTACCATTTTTGCAAAATTCCCTTCGGTGTAACGAACGTCATGGTGAGCTTTCAAAGAAAGATAGTTGAGACTGACTCATCGGATTGCGCTATAGCTACCTCGTTAAGACAACCTGTACGAGCTATAGCGTTCTTTTCAAGAACTCTCTCGCGATCTTCAAAACCAGGATCCTCATGGTACGACTCTAGCTCTGACAAACGGTCTGTACCTCAGAAATGGGCTCACCTTACTATCGACTTTTCTAATTCAGAAAGTGAACAGTCTTTTATAATGAATTTTATAATGCAGAAGGGACACAATACAGCATTAATATTTAAAAACAGTAATAATGTTCTTGCCTATGCGGATCAAATAAAATCTAAACAAGCATACGAAGGGGAAACTGAGCTAGGAATCAAATCCAGTTTGGACCTTATAAACCAATAGGAAATTGAGCCAGAAAGCAAGTTCAGTTCAGACACTATAAGCCAACTGGAAATGACTGATGAGGAATCAATGGAAAACCAAGACAACTTGGACAATTCAAGCAGCGATGGTGAAGAACAGGACGTTACCAACAAAAGACAGATCTAGATCTCCCATAGAAAAATACACACAGAACTTTAGAAAGTGGCGAGAAGGAAGTCGAAATAGAGGAAGAAGCTTGTGATCAACGAATGACATTAAAGCTTATTTGCTTCAGGGAGATGTGGCAGTGGTTTGTCAGTGCTACCTCTAATTAGCATAAGTCTAGGAGTAGACGTTATGTACAGGCTTGGTACACACGATAGGAGTAATAGTTTTGGAGTGTAGAACCAATATTGACTATTGCGGTAAGCTATCTCTTCTTCCTCTCAAGACTATGGGATACTCGATAGCATATCTGACAGCATAGACAAGACTCTCTCTCTCTCTCCATCCGTTTGCTCACATATTCGTGTTTGGTGACTTTAATGCCCATCATACCCAGTGGCTCGAGAATGCTACTACTGACCGGGCAGCCATTCACACATTTAATTTCTCAATTTCTTAATCCCTCACGCAGATAGTTAACTTCCACCACGCGTTTTGCCCTCAACCTGGAAGGTAAGGCCTCGATCTGTGTTTTACCTCCATCCCCGAATCTTGTAGCGCCACGCAGCTCTGCTCTCTTGGTAACTCCGATCATGATTTAGTATCTGTTAACATTTCCTTCAACTCTACTCCACCGCAAAGAACCTCCTATCACTAGAACCTCGTTCTACTATCAACGAGTGGATTGGTACTCGTTCCGTGACTTCCTCCGCGATGTCCCCTGGGATGTTGTCTTTACATTCCCTGTCCAAGAATGTGCTTCTGAGGTCTCATCCTGGGTTAAAGCTGGAATCGACGCTTTCATCCCCTCAAGGAAATTTAAGGTCAAGTCGCACTCCTCCCTTGCTTCTCCGCTGCTTGCTCAGCCGCCATCGCCTATAGGAACCACATCTTTCACCTATTTCGTAGCGACATGTCGGACTGCAATAGACGTTTCTTTGCCTCTGCCCGTAACGAGTGTAAGCGTGTCCTCAACGGAGCTAAGTCAATATTTGCTGCTCGGATGAAGGAGAGTATTGTATCTCGCAAATTTGGCTCCAAAGATTAATGGCGGCTCTGCAAGTGCGTCCTGAACAATAGAAGACCCTCCATACCTCCTTTGTTCAACCAGTTCGAGGTCCTGACCTCCTATACCGACAAGGCTGAATGCTTTGCTCGGAAATTCTCATTTAATTCAACGCTCGACTTCTCCGGTGTACCCATACCCGACTTCCCTCTAAGAACTGAGGCCCTATTGAGCGGGTTACACATAACCCCGTCATTGGTATTGGGCATTTATCTCCAATTTAGACCCCCACAAGGCTAGTGATGGAGATGTCATACCAGCCATTGTCTTGAAGAAATGCGCGCCTGAACTAGCGCCCGCCATCTCTAAACTATATAATTACTGCCTCAAGGAATCCTGTTTTCCTGACTGCTGGAAGTCCTCATCCATTGTTCCTGTCTTTAAGAACTCTGGCGACCCCTCTGACCCCTCTAATTACCGTCCTATTAGCCTCCTACTCCTCTTCGGCAAAGTCTTCGAAGCCCTAATCAACGCCGAAGTGGTTAACCACCTTACCTCACATGACCTGCTCTCAGACAAGCAATATGGTTTTCCGCTACGCCCGATCTACAGCTGATGTGCTTACGGCCATCACTGAAACCGTCTACTAAGTCCTTCAAAATAACGGTGAGGCTCGTGCCGTGTCCCTAAACATCTCCAAAGCGTTTGATAGGGTTTGGCATGCCGGCCTTCTTCACAAGCTCCAGGATTATGGAATTACAGATCGATTGTTTGACCTAATACAATCATTCCTGTCAAACCGTGAATTGAAGGTCGTTCTCAACGGATTCTCCTCCAGTTTCTATCCCACGAACCCAGGTGTTCCCCAAGGCTCCATTCTTGGCCCCACTCTATTCCTTATTTTCATCAACGACCTTCCTGACGCCATAGATTCCCAAGTTGGCATCTACGCGGACGACACTACAATTTACTCCTGCCTCAAAAACAAATCTAGTGTCGCTGACAATTCTAACCTGGCCGCTCGTCTTGAAATGGACCTCCAATCGGTTGTTAATTGGGGCAAGAATTGGCTGGTCAACTTTAACGCCTCAAAAACTAAACTGCTCTCTATTAATCACCACAGAGATCCTTCCCTGCACCGCATTAGAATGTCTGATGCTCAACTTCTTGAGAGCAACTCTCTGCGTCTGCTCGGTCTCACGTTGACTGATGACCTGAGATGGAACAAATACATTGTGTCAATTGCTTCGTCCACCGCAAGGAAAGTTGGCTCTCTGTGCCGCACCAAGAAATTTTCCTCCCCGGAATCGATACTTCAAATATACAAATCAACCATTCGCCATTACTGCCATATATGGTCTGGTGCACCTTCTGTTTACCTCGAAGTTCTCGACAAGATCCAGAGGCGGATATGTAATATAATTGGCCCTGATCTGGCATCTCGTCTACAGTTGCTCTCTCACAGACGCGCAGTCGCCTCTCTCTTTTTTTACAAATCCTTTTATGGTAATTTCTGCGATGAGCTGTTTTCACTGGTTCCCAGACTTCATGAATTCAAGCGCCATATGAGGCTGGCATCCTGCTCTCACCTTTTCACTGTAGAAACTTTTAAATGTAGCCGTCTCTTCTACTCCAATAACTTCATATCTCATACCTCCTGGAGGTCTAATTTCTTCTCGTATGAAGGGTTATAATTTTGAGTTTTTTCAGTGTCGGTAATGAGGCCGGGTGGGTCAGAGGGAGTAGGGCTTTAAGTGCATTTAGTCCTAGGGGCTTCAGGGGTCTGACGCTTCCCTCTGGCCCTGCCAGCAACCTGCCATTCCCCATCTCCCTCCTTTTCAACTGCACTTGCAGTGGAAGAAAGAGTGGGGGCTTTGGTGATGGCCCAATCGGGGGTTTGAACACTCCGGTCCCGGAAGCCGCTATGCCCATTACAGGCGAGGCGGTTTTTAAAGACTCGGTCAGAGAGGGAGTTTGGTCGACTGGGGCCTGACCTCCAGAGGCCTTCCTCTCTGGACAGGAAGAGGAGAGGTGACCAGTCTCTCCGCACTTCCAACAAACTGGTTTACGGCCAGTCACAATGACCGGCAGCTTCAGGCCACCAACATCAAGACAGTTGAGGATGCAGACGAAGGCCTTACGATCAAGCATAATGACGAAGCTCCATCCCACACAGGCTATCACAGGAAGCACCCAGAATTTCGCCGTACTGGGATAAGGAAGCTGCCAAGTGCACCCTCATATCTTGGGGAGGGACCTCATATACTGCTACATTTGGTTCTTCGCCGGCCTTCGTACTCTGTACGGTGAATTAAATCCTTAGTGAGGTGGGTAACAGCACGCCCAAAATGAAAAAGCCCTTGCCCTTAACTATTCGAAGTGGCTTAAACCCCAGGGACTCCAGTGTTTTCACCACTGTGTTTTTCGTCTAACGACAAATTTTGCGAGAACGCTTGTCGACGACAAAAACGGACATTTTCTCGGTTTTCTTAAATTCGATTGAATCCTCCAAGGGCCCACCTTCTACCACAAGGTGGATCTTCCAACAAGAGGGCGATTCCCCGGCCTCTGCATTCTCACTTGACTTTTCTTCTTCCTGGTCATTATTAGCTTCTATGTTTAGGCACTTTTCGGCCTCCGTAGATTTAGAAGCTTTTTTTAAGTCATCTATAATTTCATCATTTGTTGGAATACTCGATAAGACTGGGTACTCCTCTAAACAGTTCTTTTCAGTTGGATCTTTCTTTGGATTGAAGAAATGCTTCCTAATAGGTCTCTTGAAAGTCGCATTTAGGCTTCTTTTTCAAAACTAAGAAAGAATGTACTTTTTTTTCCTTCTTTTCCATTTTTCAAGGGAAGGGGATGGGCGAAAAAAGGAAAAAATAGATATAAGTTCCGCCTTATAGGCGAAACTAAAAATTCCAGAAAAAAAATAAAACAGACAAAAAACAGCAGGTGACAGACAAAAATCAAAAAAGAAAAAAAAACAAAGCTCACCCGAAAGCGAGACAGCAAGTAAAAAAGTACAAAAACAAGGAACAAATAAATATACACAAAGGTTTTTACAAAAATCAAATGACGAAAGAGAACAAATGAAACAAGTTTCACAAATTTAAAATGTACAATAAAAAATAGACGAAAAATAAAAGAACAAAGTTCGCCTAGAGGCGAAACAATAAATTTAAAAGGAACACACAAAAATGAAAATAAACAATAAAACGAAAACGCTAGACAAGGAAACAAAAGAAAAACGAAAATACGAAACTTACAACAATAGACTGAGCTAATCACAAAACGAAATGGCTGACGCTACGAAAGCGAGTCAACCCGATAGACAAATAAACTAAAAGAAAATAAACAAATTAGACAATACAAGAATTAGAACAAATATGGCACAGAAAAAAAATTTAAAAACAAAACACGGAAGACTTAAAGGATATTAAAAGGAAAGAAACAAATAAAGAAATAATACGTAAAGAAGAAATTAAGTCAGTCGTAAAAAATAAACTGAAACACTGGCTGGGGTTACAAAATAAAAAAACGAAAATATATTTAAAAGAGAAATTAAAGAAAATGAAAATCAAAAAAAAGACTAAAATAAAAAAAAAAAGAGAAAGAAAAAAAGGGTAAAAAAGTAAAAAATGGGGAGAGAAAAAAAAAAAAAAAAAAATCAAAATCTTTTTTTTCAAAACAATCGTAAAAAAAAAAGACGGTAATAAAATCAGAGTAAAAAAAGTGTACTTTAAAAAAAAAAGCGTAAAAGTCCAAAAACTGTCGGGCGGCAAACACCAGTCAGAAAAGGTCAGAAAGAGTCCACCAAAAAAGACTTAGTTACTGACTCGGGTTGAGGTTCTGACATTATTTGTTGTAATAAATACAATTATGGTCGATGAAGGGGAGGGGATGAGGCTGGTCTTCACTAAATATCTTATACCCAGATAGTCCGATTCACGACCGATTCACTCATTACAATTTGCCCATTCAACACAAAAACTCGTCCATCACCAATCAATCCTCCATACACCATAATACCGCATCCTCACAAGGGTGAGCTACAAAACGCGCCCCGTGCCGTAAAATTTAATGATAATAAATACTTAAAAATCTGTGATGAACAATGAAAGGGGAGGGAATTAACCCCAAAACAAACGAAATATAAACACAAAATAAAATAAACATAACTGATGTTAGTAAGGCCCGTCCAACCCTCAAAATGAGAGGCCGCTGTATTGTGCCCATTTGGACAAAATCAAGAAGCTCTCTCGCTAAGGGAGTGGGAAAAGGAGAAAATATACACGGACATGGGTAAGAAAAGACTGATCCAGTCGAGATAAAAAGGGGTCAAAACAAACTGGGGAGGTTGGGAATCTCAACTTGGATCATAACAAAAGATGTGTCCGGGGACAGGCCGGGAACAACACTTACTCATATTAACTAGGTACACAAAGCTTGTCTAGCCTAACCAAGGGGAGGGCCCTACAGGAAACCACCCCGATGTGACGTAGGCTTGACCTAAAAGAGAAAATCAAGGCTAGCCCCGTTCAAACGAACCAAGCTCGCCTCAGTCACCCACCTTTCTCTGAAGACTGTCGAATGCAAGCGTTTTCTATCAGTTTTAATCTTCATCTTGAGCTGATGCTCAAAGAATCGGATCAGATACTGATGAGAAAGACAGGCGCCTTTCAAACTTCCTCCTGTCGCGTCGTCCAAATCATCATTCGGGCCATGGCTAGCAGCGTCAGAAACACCATTCGTTTCACCCCAGAATACGGGGACGACACATTGTCACACGCGTATGCGCGATCAATGGGCACGAACTTTTCGGGAGCGAGGAGCCGTCAACTCGACGACATGGTCCAATAGGGGCCGAACCCGCGACAATGGTAGAAGGCATGCGAAGCTGTTTCTTCTAAACCAAGGACACACCGTTCACAGTCTGGCAACTCCGCCAAGCCCCGTATGAAGGCCTTGTTATTGAGAGGCAGCCGATTCCGAGTAAGCGAAAACTCAGGGTTACTGAGGTAATCCGCCGCTGACGCCCAAGACCAGTAAGCGCAAAACTCATCCTCCGACATGTCGAGCTGCTCACGTAGGGAATCCTTCGCGACCCCCCACCACCCACTAGAAGACGATAGAAGACCTTCCTAGGCCAAGAAAGGTCACTGGACCGAGGAACAGCCAAGGCCGACCGACACCCGCGAAGGATATCCGATTGATCCCGGGGTTTACGATGGCTCTCAACCCGCGAGATGGGGAGACTGATAGCAAGGAAAGGGAACGCGTCCCTAACAATCCCCGCCATAATCGAATCTCCTGTCAATGCGCGGCGTAGGAAAGCCAACCTTGAGGCGAGTTTGTGGCTCACCAAGTGTGGCATTCCCAGCCCCTCATGACACGGACGTTGTGCACAGACTCGTCTGTCGACCCGATTCCCGCATCCTCTCCATAAAATGGAGGATAGCGAGCGCTCGAACGCCTTCCTATGGTCTTTACCGAGAGGATGTACGGACAAAGGACAAGGGGGAAAATGTAAGTGGCACACGCCTTCGCCCTGCCCTTCAATCGCCTTCAGTACCGCCTCAATGTCGCTGCTGGACGGCACGAAAGCAGATACGTCAACGGCGTACGCAGAAACCCTGGCTCGAGCCCCGCCAGGAACGGCGATTCCGCTTAGGGCCGGACTGCACACCCTGTCACTCAGCCGGTGAAAGAGAGGATTTAACGCCAAAGAATAAAGTAAAATGACGGACCGACCTCGACAGCGCAAAAGCGTCCGACAGTTTCCCGTTCACAGCATTTGGGGAGCGATACAGGAGGCTAATCCAGCGGCAGAAGTCGGGTGCGAATCCGGCGGCCTGCAGGACAGCAGCAAGATACTGATGGCCAACCCTATCAAATGCCTTGGACTGAATTGATCAGCGCGGCTTTCTCGTCGTCTTTTACACCCTCTATGATCGTGCGGACCAGATGCAGGTTGCTCTGAATTGTTCGGCCCCTCACAGAACAAGTCTGCTCAGGACCCAACAGAGACTCGGCAACTGACTGCAAACGCTCCTGCAGGATCTTGGCCAAAATCTTTAACTCTATGTTTAGCAGAGTTATGGGCCTATAATCATCTGGTTTCCCCCCAACACCCTTGCCCTTTTTCAACAGCGTGATCACACCCCGGAGAACCGGTCGGGGAGGGACTCCTGCCGGAACCAGTTGTTGAACACCACAGTCAAAATCGGGACAAAGATGTGCGACAGCCTCAAGTACAATTCATAGGGTAAACCATCCAGACCGGTCTCTGCCGACTTTCTTCAATGTCGCGTAGACATCGCCTTCTGTGATCTCTCCCCCGCAGCTAGCCGCTTCAGTCGCGAAAGCCAAGGAAAGTCAGCCAAATAGCTGCGAAACTCGTCCTCACAAAGACCAGATTCCTTGGTAAAACGGCTCTCGAAAAGCCGCCGAAACGTTTGCAGACTTCCGTCCTCTGATGACCGCCTTCCAGTCTCCATCAGTTTTTGAAGTCCCCTCCTCTGGTTGACTAGCTGCTACTGTTGCCTTTTTAGCTGTTGTGGATGCTGGACGTGGTGCAGCTTGTGTACCTTTTTTACTGGGGCACTCCTTTGCCATGTAGCCCGACACCCCACTTGACCAACACCACGGTTTTCTGCCCTCCACTACCACCAGCATCCTCCTGTCACGGCAGACCAAGATGTTGGGGATTTCTTGAAAACCCTTCCTGTTCAGGGTTATCTGTATCTCCATGTCCCCCGTTTCAATGCTGGCTTTAATGCTAAGGGCCCTCACTTCATTTACTTCCCCAAATTTGGTGAAGAAGGCCCCCATTCGGTCATCTGGGATATCTACGGGCACTCCATGCACGGTCACTTTCGTCCTACGGGTGCCCATATATTCTGTTTGAAGCCTCAGAGACTTTGTGTTCAGTACGCTCTCCGCCAATTCTTTAGCCTGTTCTTCATTTTGGAGAAGCATATCCCACAACGCGTTTGTTCTTCTTGCGAGTATCCTCGTGTTGATATTCAGAGCTTTCAAAGCTTCCTCCATACTCACCCGGTTGATCCCAATTAATTTCCGGGTTAACATCGGAGGTCAGCAGGGCTTACTGCCATCCTTTTTCAGCGGCCTATTTTCTGACCAGGCCGTTTCAGCAGGTGACACCGGCTTTGGTACCGGTAAATCCATCACGTCGTTGTTTTTGTCATTATTTTTGTCGACCATGGTGGCATAAAAAGCCTGATGGAATAGTCCATACATACCTTTTTACCCCTCCGGAATAATACACTCTACCACAAAATTACCTATTAACCAATCAACACCCTAGTTCCAGTGAACTAGACTTTTCATTGGCTCAAACCTCTAAAACTGTATCAAAATTCAGGCGAAAATGTCTTTTCGCGGCTAGACGTTTCGAGCCGATGCCAGTATCCAGAACTAAATAGAAGCGTCCAAATCGATTCAAGGCAGTCAGAATTTCATCCTGGAGAAATGCCAAACTAATCCACGCCAGTCAAAATCGTAACCAGCTATTGCCGCGCAAACTTTCTCTGACTCAACACATGCTGTATATCACTCTACCAGGAACAATTTCTTACAATACTAAAAAGTGATAATAACTCACTATTAACAAGTATTCGTAAACATTCAATCAAAACAACCAAAGGTACACGGCTCATACCAGTTTAGGACAATAATTCAAACAAACACACGCATACTCACTATTAACTGAACTGCCACAAAAGGCATTTTTCTACGTGAACATTCCCTTAGTTTAATTTCACACACAAATCTTAACAGCTACATACATATTGAAACTTGACATATTCTACATAATTCTATTCAACCATTCACACTTATTCAACAACCTTTGATTTGTGGGGTAGTTAATGGTGTTGGTTAGAAAAGAATCAGAAGGGGTTTTGATCAAGGTTGCGTTTTTACATTAACACTCCACTTTAAATTTGGAAAGAAAACACAAGAATGAATGACGAGAGATCAATGAAAATCAACAAGTAAACATGTATTGAAATAAACATATACATATAATTCGGTTAATACAACAATAAAGACTTAAATCACACGAAGTGGTTTCCCTTGTATTGTGTGAAGAACACATGTATGTTGTAATAATGTATTTTGTTTAAGTTTGTTGGTAGTTTAAGATTGTTTGATGTTTGAGTTTGAAAGTTGAAATATTTGTGCAGAAGAATGATATAGTTCGAATAATTGACTTGGTTTGTAAACAGACAGTACACTGTGTTGTGTGAGTGCAGTTTATATCTGTGTGTGTTTGTGAGTAGAAAATTCGATATACACGTACGTGGTTTAGGTTGTGAAAATTTATAATCTACTGAAGTTATTTCTACTTTTTATAGATGTAAGGTGGCTCCCAGAACGAGCGCGGGAAGGATATTGAAGAAAGTGTCATTTAATGTGATTGGCCAAAAATCGATCAATCGTTGATTTTTTTCTATAGCTAGTTTGGTGAAGCAAAAACACGAGAAATTTTTATGCGGCTCGTGTGATACGTAAATTGTCTGTACAAAAGGTATTGTTTATTTTCCGTCCAATTACTGTTGAGTAATTTGTGGGCGTGATGTACGTAGGCGTCCACTACAGGTTCATTTGTGTATATTTTATTCTATATAAATCCATGTTATTGTTATATCTTTAACTACGTTGTTTTCACTTTGATTTATCTTGAATGATCTGTCTTCGATATTCATGTTTCTAAATCTGTTGTGGACGAATGTTTAAGAACACCAACGTCATTGAGCCGATCGATAAAATAAACCTCTGATACCTAATACGCATTCGCCAGTCTGCAACAAGCCCCACCACAGTCGACCAAATGAATAGTTACTTATCCCTTTTTAAATGATCTTAAGCATAGAAAGTGAATAAAAATATTCAAGTGTAAAATAAAAATAAAATGCAAAAAGAGAACTGGACAAACCAAAGACAATAAGCAATTCAGCTAAATACGAAAAACGGTAAATAAAACAGGGAGAGGGTCAAATTACAAAAAGAAAAAAAATGAAAAAGTGTATAAATAATAATAATATGTACTAAAAAAACAAGCAAAAACTAAAAAATTGAAAACGGTTTTCGAAAATCAAAAGTAACAAAAAATAAAACTTATCAATTCACACAGTCACTTCTCAAATGCAGTATCGCTGGCCGTAAATCCACTAATAAAAACACACGCCAATAGCGAGAGTGGAGGTCTGACAATATTTATTACTGTAAATGAACAGCAAATGTGGCACAAGGCCGAAAAAGGGGGTGGGTGAAAAGGACGGTCATCATTTGTCTTAATTTATAACTTAGCTAGCCTGTCGGAGTTAACTCCTCCTTCAGTCCGTTAACCCTTTCACCAGGGGTCTCTCTTCCCTGGCTATAAATAGCCGCTGACTTTTGGCCTCTTTCTCTTTTTTCCTTCAGGCCTGTGCACTGACACCTTGAGGTAAATTTCTCTTATTCCTAGAGGATTTTCAGCTATCAACCTCGAAATGTAGTCGCTAACAAGGGATAGCGTGGAAACACGCTAAGCATAATACACACACACGCACGCACATACAGAATATATTCACACGCACGCACATACAGAATATTCACACACTTCGTCCTTTGTACTGTTTCCATGTATTGTAACATGTTATTAATATATATTTGTATATACATATATTATCGGTCTTGTTTTGTTTGCTTTCTTTACCTTCTACTTGATTATTTCTCTTGTTGTTGTCTTTGTTACATTTGATATTGTAAAAATTGTAGAGGGTCAGTTTTTATTTCTATTTATAACCAATACAAATTGGCTGACCCACTATAAGCCACAATCACTGACCCAATCATACAAAACAATAATCCTAGCACCAAAACAACACATTCATACTTACCTTTCTTACTACATCCACCAAAATACCTCATTATCTCAATGAAAGTCCTAAATAGTCCCCTTATGTCTTATTATCTGGGGTGGGGGGCATAAAAACAACAATTTTTAAAAGATCCTCAATGATTATGTACAATATGACATGTTAGTAATAAAAACCCAAAACAAACCTTAAATATGGCAGAAATATCAGTTAACCGGACGAAATCGATGCGGGACTATCAAAATATAGGAAACATTCATTCCTCCAAAGCATTCACACAGACACACACTCATTCATACACAACAACAAATACGAAAAACACACACGCGAAACGAAAGGCGCCACGCATCCACCAGAGAACTGACATCAATGACCACCTAACGAGGGAGGGGATGGAGAGTTAAACTAAAGAGGAGAAAAGGGGACAGAAATAAAAGGGGCCAGTGAGCAAACACACCCTAGTTAAGTTTACCGAAAAAGGAAAGAAAAACTAAAAAATCAAATACAAAAACCTAATCTAGCCTAAATCCAGGGAAGGGTTGCCCAAGTTCAACCCAGGAAAAGAATATCCTGATGCCTAACCGGCATCAAAATGCCACTCCAGGTCAGCCCCTTTTACTAGGCACAAGCGCGCAAGACTCACCCACCTTTTGCCAAATTCTGATGAGGGGAGCCGCCGCCTTTCCGTCCTAATCATGACTTTAAGCTGATGCTTAAAGAACAAGATCACTGGGGAAGAAGTGAAACTTCTCGCCCTCATAGAATTCCTTCTGACGCGTCGTCCAAATCAGGACTCTCATAACACCTAGTAAGCAACAGAACACATAATGTTCAGCCTTCGTCATCTGCGGCGCCACATTGCTATAAACAGAACTGGACTCGAAGACGAAAAACTTTCTCTGCAGCATGCGAAACATGAGGCCTTCAACAAACTTGCACCAAGGCACTACCATCTTGCAATGAAAGAAGGCGTGACCAATGGTCTCGACTTCCCCAGTACAGCAACGGCAGTTTGGATATTTCTCCAAGCCTGCTGAACAAAGTCTCTTGGCGACCCCGAGGACCCCACGAATCACCGGCCAGGTGAGTGGTGCCTCATCGTTATCATCGCCCAAAGCCATATTGAGCGAGCCTCCTGCTTCGTAAGACCGAGCTCGTCAATTAGATCATCCTGAAAGCCCCCCCCCCCCGACTAACAGTTGATACAATGCCCTACGAGACAATGCCCGGGCATTGGAGAGGCAATCCGACGCCCGTAATAGGTGTTTCAGAGCACGACGACATTCGCTGTAGAAGGAGCATTCGGCTCGGGGTGTACAGCCGGCTTCCTCCTCGCACGAGTGCACACTTCTCAGGGATGGGAAATGTTTACGGACGTCTTCCTTCCAGAAGGCGCCCCCTCATCCGATCCGCGACACATTCGGTCTAGAAAGTTGATACGAAGCATATATTGACGAATCTCAATGCTAGGCATACCCAGACCGCCTTCAGAGGGATGAAGGCAACAGATCTCGTGAGGACAGCCTCCAGAAAACGATGGCCAACCCTATCGAAGGCCTTGGACTGATCTAAATTTATCAGCGCGGCTTCACTGTCGACTTGTTCTAAGATCAAGCGTACCATATGAAGGTTATCGGAACCAATCAGATTAGACAGGACAAGCTGCAAACAGTTGGCCAAACATTTAACTCAGTGTTTAACATGGTTAAAGGCCTAAATTCCCTAACCCATCCCCACCGTTCTTGTCCTTACGCAGCAACTTGATCACACCCCTGGTGAAGCGTTGAGGTATAGACCCCTGCTTCATCCAGTGGTTGAAAATCAGTTCCAGCAAAGGAACAACAACGGGCGACTGCCTCAAGTAAACTTCGTAGGGAAGACTATCTAGTCCCGGAGTCAGAGGCAGTCCGAAACAGAGTCGCGTTCAGACAATTACTGCAAGACATTGGAATAGTGATACTGGTCGAGACTACATTGTTCTCTCTACTAAACCTGATTGTTCATACTAACACTTCTACTTCTCTGTATATATTCCTGTTTGTAATATATCTGTGTTATTCCATACCTGTGTTCGAGTTCTTCTTTATTGGTTCTACCTTGGACTATCACCGTGCTAAAGGAACCGGGTCATAACAAGTGGCGACGAAGATTCGAATTCATTCGGTGGAAGAAAAAATAATTTCGTTCGCCACAATATAACAAGTGGTGACGAAGAAACCAACTCTCTGCGCGGAGGACATCCTTTTTTTTTTTTGCTATCCGTCGCGCATAACAAGTGGCGACGAGAAAACCCTAAAAGGGTAATACGAAACTAATTCTAAAAAAAAAGAAAAAATTTCTTTTTTTGATATCAAATTTTCACTGACAACTAAGGAAAATTTGTTTTTCTTTTTTTTCTGTTGCGTGCACAGGCTACAGAATATCAGGTTACACAAAAAAAAATACAAAAAAACATGGAAGATTTTAAGATTTTAAACCAACCATTATGGAACTTATCAAAATCCAATTTGAACAGCAACAAAGGTACGAACAGAAACATCTGGAATTGCAAGAATTATTGTTACGTGCAATGACAAATAAGGAGCAAAAATCCTAGAACGAAACAGTTCTCTCACAAGACGCTATTTGGAGTAATATCGAAGATTTCAAGTACTCACCCGACGAAATAAAACTTTTGCAAATTACTTCTGAAGGTACGAAGATCTATATGATTTTGACAGCAAAGATTAGTCAGACGCACATAAAGTACGCCTATTACTAAGAAAATTAGGCACATGCGAATATACCAAATTCGTAGATTATATCTATCCTTCCCCAAAAAACAAGCGAGTTAACGTTCAAAGAATCCATAAAACTGCTAATGGAACTTTTCAGCCATAATACTTCACTATTCCATAAAAGATGGAAATGCTTGAACCTTATAAAAAAGGACAGCGAAGATTACATAACTTTCGCATCCATTGTTAACAAATATTGTGACGACTTCAGATTATCGGAACTCAGCGCGGACAATTTCAAATGCTTAATTTACGTCCAAGGCCTGGTTTCAACCAAAGACGCGGAAATGAGACGCAGAATACTTACTAAATTGGAGAGTGAACAAGATCTGACACTTCAAAAACTAGCCGAAGACTGCCAGAGATGCATCAGTGTGAAGAAAGACTCAAAAGACATAGAACAAGCTGGCATAGCACACGTACGCAAAGTACGAAGGCAAACAAATTTTCCCTCCTCACAAACAAACCGAACCGATTTTCCCGCCTCAAGAACAGGTAAAACAAAATTTTCTAATTATAATCAACATAAAAAACTACCACCCAGTCCATGCTATCGTTGTGGGTCTTGGCATTGGGTTAAAGACTGTATATATCGTTTTAAAACTTGTCTATCATGTAAAAAATTGACTACAAAAGTTCTCATTGTTGGTATAGAAAAGAAAGCAAAAGCAGAATAAGAATTACGAGGATTGATCAAGCAGATGAGACTAATATAAGAAAATATGTACAAGTTGAAATGCAATACAGAAAAGTTAGGTTACAGCTGGATTCTGGCTCAGACTTAACTATCATAAACCTACAAACATGGAGAAAACTGAACAAACCTGTCATGTTAAAAAACGGATAAAATTGCTAGATCAGTTACGGGGGGAGAAAGATAAAATTCGAGGGTGAAGTAATTACAAACGTAACATTTAATGGAATGACGAAAAAACTAAAAATGTACGTCTTAAGAAATACCGAAAACCTATTCGGAACAGACTGGATGCAAAAATTCGAATTGTGGGATTTACCTATTAGTACGTACTGCCAAAATGTAAAAAGCTTATCAACCGAGGCAGACAAATTAAAAGGAAAACTAAAAACGAGTTTCCCCGAAGTATTTTCAGCAGGTCTCGGAAGATGTAAGAAAATGGCAGCTAATATCGAAATAAAGGAAAACGTTCAACCTGTTTTCAAAAAAAAAAAGGAGCGTACCGTTTGCGTCAATAGAAAAAATTGACCAAGAATTAACTAGACTCGAAAATACGGGCATATTGAAAAAAGTAGAATACAGCAAATGGGCCGCACCGACGGTCTACGTCAAAAAGAAATCAGGAGAAATTCGAGTTTGTGCTGATTTTTCTACAGGTTTGAACGCAGCAATAAAGGACTACCACTATCCGCTACCCAGTCCAGAAGAAGTATTCACTAAATTAAATGGCGGAAAATATTTTTCAAAAATTGATTTAAGTGAGGCGTACCAGCAAATTCCAGTCGATGAAGAAAGTTCAAAACTTCTATGCATAAATACACACAAAGGATTGTACAGATACCATTTGGAATTAAGGTCGCGCCGGCTATATTCCAACAGACAATGGATACGATGCTTGCCGGACTAGACTACACAATTGCATACATGGATGACGTATTGATTAATAGCGAAAGCGTTGAACAACACTGGCAACATGTACAAGAAGTTTTTAAGAGAATTCAAAGCTATGGATTCAAAGTAAAAGAAAATAAGTGTGATTTTTTCATGAAGGAAATTAAATACCTTGGCCATATCATAGATCAAGAAGGTAGACGACCAGACCCTGAAAGGTCTACAGCAATAAAAAAAAAATGCCAGTTCCTAAGAATATAACAGAACTACAAAAGTTTTTTCTTGGATTAGTGAATTACTACCAGGAATTCATACCTCAAATGCATAAACTTCGCGCACCACTGAACGAACTGCTAAAGAAAGAAAAAGTTTGGCAGTGGACGGATCACTGCCAGGAAACATTTGAAAAAAATAACCAAGACATTAATATCGGATTTATTCTTGGCACTCTATGATCCTAAACTAGAAATTATTGTAGCAAGTGACGCAAGCGCCTACGGAGTCGGAGCGTGTATATTACATAAAATGCCAGATGGGACAATAAAACCTATCGCACATGCTTCTCGAACCCTACTACCAGCGGAAAAAAAATTATTCACAAATAGAGAAGGAAGCTCTAGCAATCATCTTCGCAGTAACAAGATTCCATAGGTACGTCTATGGTAGACATTTTACTCTGCAGACGGATCACAAACCGTTAATAAAAATTTTTGGTTCAAAAAAGGTCTACCGGTTTACACTGCAAATAGGCTACTTAGATGTGGAACTATTCTTCTGAACTACAATTTCAGATTGGAATATTTACCAACGAAAAGAATCGGGCACGCGGATGGCCTGTCGAGACTTATACCAACAAAGACAGAGCCATTGGAAGATACGGTAATCGCAGCCCTAAGAAATGAAGAAGACATAAGGACAGTACTATGTTGTACAGTCAGAAACCTCCCAGTCACATTGCAAGACATAAAAAATGAAGCCAAAAATGACGAATTTATTAATGAAACAAAAGCAAAAATAGCAGAAAAAATGAGCAAATTTCGGACAGCTTTTCTCTATGCGATAATGTGCTACTTTACAACGAAAGGGTTGTAATTCCCAAAACATTACAAAAGCGGATCCTAAAAGATTTCCACAGGGGACACCCGGGTAAAAATAGAATGAAGTCGCTAATGCGAAGCTATGTATATTGGAAGAATATGGACCAGGATATTACTCAGATGGTGGAAATGTGCAAGGGTTGTAATTTAGCAGCCAAAGCACCGCCAATCATTATATAAGCCTTGGCCAGAGACTGATCGTCCATGGTCAAGAATACACGCAGATTATGCAGGACCAATTGACGGGTTCTACTATTTAATCATAGTTGATAGCTACAGTAAATGGCCGGAGGTGTTTCGTTGCAAAAATCCTACTACAGAAACGACCATAAATTTCCTCCACGAGCTATTCGCTCGGTTTGGTGTAGTGGACTGCTTAGTAACAGATAATGGAACGCAATTCACGTCAGCAGACTTCCAAGAGTTTTGCGAAATTTATCAAGTAAAACATATAAAATCCCCGCCTTACCACCCAAGATCAAATGGACAAGCGGAGAGATTCGTGGATACAATCAAAAGAGCGTTACGAAAAGCGTACGATGTGCCTACAGAGAAAGCATTACAGCAATTCCTACAGGTATATAGAATAACGCCAAATAATGCTACACCATCAAAATTATCACCAGCAGAAGTCATGTTTGCTAGGAAAATCAGATCAGCGTTCGATAAATTACTACCAAGTAAAACAAAAACAAGTAACACAGTCCTACGCAAAAAAAAAGAAAATTCCTCCCAGGGAAAAAGTTTTTTAAGGCATATTTTTTTAAGGCATATAAAAAATAATACCTCTTACTGGGAGCAAGGCATAATTGAGAAAAGAATTGGTAATATGATGTACATAGTACAAGGAAAAAAAATTCTCACACAGAAGACACGTAAACCAAATAAGGAAGAGACCGTTACAGGATGCTAACGGTCCACCTCAAGAAGAGGTATTGGACACGATTTTCGACACATTCGATATAAAAAGACCGCAAACAATGCCAGAACCAAGAAAATCGTCAAGAAAAAGAAAAAATTCACTGAACCTTTGGAAATAGATCCAAAAAAAAAAGATATTAAAAAAAAACCTGCTATATGTATAAAAAAAGCTTCGGAAGGGGGGTGTTATGGGATCTTACCCATAATAATAATAATAATGGACTATTCCATACTTAATAAATACTGCGCCTCAGGGTAGAGGTGAAGGAAATGGGGAGTGAGTCAGTAGTTCAAGTCAGTAAAGTTCAAGTCGAGTCAAGAGTCGAGTCAGAGGCAGTCCGAAACAGAGTCGCGTTCAGACAATTACTGCAAGACATTGGAATAGTGATACTGGTCGAGACTACATTGTTCTCTCTACTAAACCTGATTGTTCATACTAACACTTAGGCGATCCTTGTTTATTCGTCCATTACCGTTTTATTTTCCTATCCCTACTTCCCTTTCTTATAATTTTAAAAGCAAAAAGAAAAAAAAAGAAAAAATCCGTCTTTTATAATTAGGAAAAAACTATAATGGCTAAATTATTTATTTTCGGTTAAAAAAGACCCACCGAACAAAGATAACACTGAGGAATACCCGGTGTTGATGAGCACACCCCTAAATAAGGAGGCCGTAAATTGCCAAACCAAATCAAGTACGGAGGCCAAAAATGGCCAAGATATAAGAACAAAAAGAATGGAGGCCACTAATGGCCAAATTAAAGAAAACAAAAGTGATAATGCGGAGGCTAGGGAATCGCCCTCTTATTGGAAAACCCCACCCAAATGCATTATCAATATCGCGGAGCCAAGAGTTACTCACACCTTGTGGTAGAAAGTGGACTCTTGGAAGGCCCTGTTGAACTAAGGAAGAATGAGAGAAGAATAGTGTTGGTCTTCGTCGTCGACAAGCGTTCACGCAAAATTGTCGTTCGACGAAAGACACAGTGGTGAAATCACTGGAGTCCCTGGGGTTTAAGCCACAAAGAATTGTTAAGGGTGCTGGCTTCTTCACGTGGGACGTATTGTTAACCACGCCTGAAGATTGCATTGATGCGTCAAGTAGAGAATTAATAACAAAAGATTACGGACTGAATACGAAGGCAGTCGTCGGAACCCTGTAGCAATATACGAGGTCCCCCCAATGTTATAAGGAAACACATAGGTGCTTTCCTTTCGCAGTATGGTGTGATACTGAGTGCTTCCTGCGATACCTTGAACGGGGGATGGAGCTTCGATATTATGTTAGACAGAAAAGCCTTCCTCTCCATCCCCAACTGTCCTGAAATTGCCGGTCATTGTGACTGGCCGCAAACCGATGTGTTGGAAGTGTGGGTAGACTGGTCACCTCTCCTCTTCCTGCTCAGAGAAGAATGCCTCTGGAAGTCAGGCCCCGGTTGACTAAAATCCCCTCTGACTGCTTCTTTAGATTCTGCCTCGGCTGTAATGGGCATGTCAGCTTCCAGGACCGGTGTGGTCAAACCCCCGGTTGGGTCTAGCTCTAAGCTCCCACTCCCCGAAGAGCTTTTGTCCGCTGCTAGTGCAGTTGTGGAGAAGGGAGAGGGGGATGGCTGGTTGCTGGTAGGGCCAGAGGGAAGCGACGGACAGCGAGTCCTCAGTCCCATGAACCCCCGGGACGAAAGACACGAACAGTCCCACTCCCTCTATCAACGTTAAGGGCGGCGCCCCCTTCTCCAAACACACTTTTAAGGAACAACAAAAGAAATACGGGATTTGAGAAGACCGAAAAAATTAAGCAATTAAAAGAAAAGCTGGAAAAGCAAAAACAATCAAAAAAGGCTACTCCTACAACGTCCTCTGCCCTGTCCCCACCTTCACTACGGAAACATTTTCCACTCTCTTATCACCTGTAAAATCACTTCCCCTCAGTAGAGATCCCAGCCCTTTCAGACAGATTTCCACTTACACCCTTCATCATACTCTCTGTCCTTCCCCCATTAAAAATCCTGAAATGCCCCTCCTCCCTCCCAAGAGCTAAAAGATAAAAAAAAAACCCACAGAAACACATTTATAACTCAGGGGAGGATGTTTGCCACATTTCTCGGCCCTGAGCGCGCATTTATGGTAATCAGATAAAAGACTTAAAGTATCTTCTCTCTGTCAAGCAAAGATGTAGCAGAACCTCAAAATTTCCAAGAAGCCCAAAGAGTTTTAATGGTAATTAGAACAAGGCCAGGAGCGCGGCAGGCATGGGCGATGCTGGATGATACCTCAACGCTACACCAGGGGTGTGATCAAGTTGCTTCCCAAGAACAAAAACGGTTGGGATGGGGTAGATAATTATCGGCCTTTGACATAGAGTTGAAGGTCTTAGCCGGTCGTTTGCAGAGAAATCAAAGGCTATGAGAAGGTGACAGGGGCCAAGATCGACCGCGATAAGTCTGTTGGCTTGCGGTTGGGTTCGTGGAAGGAGTTTCTCTTCCTGGATCTTTCCTCTGGACGGACGGGCCGGTCAAGATACTCGGCGTCTGGTTCGGTACCGACCTCCTGTTGGAAATGAATTGGTCGGAGGTGCGGGAGAAGGCCGAGGTCGCTGTTCGTCTGTGGTCCCGGAGGAAACTTTACTTGAAGGGGAGGGCGGAAGTGTGTGTTTCACACATCTACTGATTCTCCTTTACCGACTCTCCGTGCTTCCACTCCCGTCTGACACTTTATTGGCGTTTCTAAGGCTCTTGTTCTTCTTGTCGGGTAGCAGGGCCGCTATGTTTAATCGCGAGATCTGTTACCTCCATCCTTCTGATGGCGGTCTGGGAGTGTCTTGCGTTGAGATTCGTCGACATACGCTTCGCATTACTTACCTAGATCGGATATGTATGCATTTGGATGAAAACGGTGAATTCTGGAAGGAAGACGCTCGTAAAAATTTTCCATTCTTGAGGAATGTGCGCTCGTGCGAGGAGGAGGCCGGCCGTTCACCCCGAGGCGAGTGCTCTTTCTATCGTGAATGTCGGCTTGCCCTCAAGCAATTCTTCCATCGAAGGATGACCTCTCCGACGTCCAGCCGTTGTCACGTAAGGTATTATATCAGGTTAGGGGAACTTTCAGGATGCTTTGATTGGTGAGCTCGGTCTGACGAAGCGGGAGGCTCGCTGCATATGGCCTTGAGCGCCCGGGTTGAAATATCTCTAATACTGAGGCATTACTCACCTGGTTGATGATTCGAGGTGCCCTCTGGGTCGCCAAAAGACTTCGTTCGGCGGGTTTGGTAAAGTCTCCAAACTGCGTTCGCTGCAGTGGGGAGGTGGAGAGCCTTGGCCACGCATTCTTTCATTGTAGCGTCGTAGCTCTGTTGCGCATGTTTGTTGAAGACATCATGGTTCGCATGCTGCACGGAAAGTTCTTTGTCGTCGAGGCCAGTTCCGTTTGTAGCAATGTCTTACCGCCGTTGACTATATGTTTCTTTGCTTACTGGGGGTTATGCGAGTCGTGATATGGACGACGCGACAGAAGGAATTCCATGGAGCCGAGAAGTTTACCTCTTCCCAACTGATCCTTTTCTTTAAGCATCTGCTTACGGTCAAGATCAGGGCGGAAAGGAAACGATTCCATCCATTGGAATTTGGCGAAAGGTGGGTGAGTCTTGCGCGTCTCTGCCGAGTGAAAGGTGCTGACTTGGAGTGGCATTTTGATGCCGGTTAGGAGGATATTGTGATTGCTGGGTTGCACATTAGCAACCCTTCCCTTAAATAGTTTAGTGTAGGTCGTTTTTGTTTTAGTTTCTTCTCTTTAGTTAACTTAGCTAGGGTATGTATGCTCATTGGCCCCTTTTATTTTTGTCCCTATTTTTTCTTTTGGTTTAATTCCCCATCCTTCCCATCGTTAGGTGGATAATGATGTCAGTTCTCTGGTGGGTGCGGGGCGTCTTTCGATTCGAGTGTGATTTTCGTAATTGTTTTTCTGTTTGAATGAGTGTGTGTTTGAGTGAGTGCATGGGATGTATGGATGCTTTATATATATTTTTTTAAAGTTCCGCATTGATTTCGTCCAGTTAACTGATTTTAGGGCTGTGGGGGGGTTTATTACTAACACAATTTTTTTTAGTTTCTTGTATATAGTTGTACCCATTTGTAAATACTCATTGGGGCTTTTAGATTTTTAAATTGTTATATTTTATTCCCCCACAGACAGTGAATTGTATATATGGGGACTAGTTAGGACTTCATAGAGTTTCTGAGGCATCATGGTTGATGAGGTAAGAATGGTAAGTAAGAATGCTTTGTTTTGGTGAAAGGAATATTGTTTTCATACTTGGGTCAGTGTTTGTGGCTAGCTAAGTTTAATGTTAAGACAGAAGAAAACCATCCTTTTCCCCCATTCCCCATTTTGACCTTGTGCCCTATTTGTACTTTCGTACAATAAATATTATCGCTATCTATTTCTAGTCTATCCTCTATTACTATACGGACCGCTATTCTCTACTCCACCCACTATACTATTTCTCTATACGGATCACAAAACGGTGATTACTGTTCGATCGAGTATTATCGAGCAAGTACTATCAATGCGAATGATATTCGAAGGCGTCTGACACCAATATTGTTCAACTGCGTACTATAGTTGTATCTGCGATTGCAAAGTCTTTACTAAATCGAGCATTACGAAAGTGACAACGAGTATTTGTTGGCATTACAAAGGTGGCAACGAGTGTTCGTTGACATCACAAAAGTGGCGACAAGGATTCACGAGGATTCCTTCAACTTACACGACGATTCGTTTAGCAGAGTACAGCAAAATGGAAGAACTAAAAGCTATCATGGTTAAAATGTTGGCGCTACAGGAGCAACAGCAAGAACAACAGTTGCAGCAACAAAAACAACAAACAGAACAGCAATTACAGTTTCAACTACAACAACAGAAGTTTATGAGTTGTTTACCAAAACCACGCAAGGAAAAACTTCGGATTCATATACTCCATTAGCTGTTGCTAATTCAATCAGCGAATTTTTATACAATCCAGATGAAGGGATAACTTTTTCAACTTATTATAGAAGATACGAAGGGATCTTCAAAATGGATTGTTCGCATTGGATTGATGAAAAGAAAGTTCGCTTATTATTAAGGAAATTGTGCCCTGCTGAACATGAAAGATATGTGAATTATATTTTGCCGAAAAAAAAAACAAGAGAGATAGATTTTGATGAGACTGTTCTATCAAAAATTTTGTTGAATACATGATGGCAATGTTTTAACTTACTAAAGTTAAAACATTGCCATCATGTATTAAATAATGAACTCCTATCACCCAAAAGTCTGACGATGAAGATTTTGTCACTCATGCAGGAGTCATGAATCGAGAATGTGAAAAGTTCAAGTTTAATGAAATAACTCCTGATTTATTTAAATGCCCGATATTCGTACAGGGTTTAACTTCTAATAAGGACGCGGAGATAAGATTCAGGATACTTGTTAAATTAGAAATGGATTCCAAATTAACTCTTCAGAAAATAGTGGAAGAATGTCAACGTATCGTATATTTGAAACTCGATACCGCAAGGATCCGACCATGTAAGAGAAAAAACTACAAACGTTTTTCAAATCCTAACAGAACAGGAAAAAGACGATACACCCCCTCAATACCTAATACTTGTGGATGTAAGCATTTTAAAAGTGATTGTTTTTTCAAGAACAAAAAATGTTACGAATGTGGGAGATTAAGACACAAAAGTCCGTGTTGCAGATATATTTTATTTTTCCTCCATTTTTTGTATGTGAACATGATAAATACATGAAGCCTAAAAGGGAAATTAACAAGACATTTCAAAAGAGGAAATTTGTTTTTGTGCAAATTAATGATGTGAAAATAAAATTGCAATTAGACACAGGATCTGATATCACTATCATAAATGAACAAACATGGAGAAAAATGGTTAAACCCAGTTTATTAACGTCTGATAAAGTTGTGCATGGAGTTTCAGGAAAGGGATTGAACTTTTGGGGTTAATTCAGCTGTAACGTTTCTTTTGTTGGAAAAATCAAAAAAGTGGTGGTGTTTGTATTAAAGAATACTGCTAATTTGTTTGGAACAGACTGGATTGCATTGTTTGATCTTTGGGAGCTTCCAGTTAATTCTTTTTGCAACAAGATAAATGTTGTTACGACCAGTACTAACACGACAACTGAAAAATTAAAAAATGAACTGAAAAAATGTATTCCAGAGATTTTCTCAGAAGGTCTAGGGACATGCACGAAAGCAAAAACTAAGTTTGAGTTAAAAGAGAATGTAACATCGACATTTAATCCAAATACAGGTGTACCTTTTTCGGCCAATTAATAATGAATTGGACAGACTAGAGAAATTAGGTGTGATATCAAAAATAAACTATTCCGAAAGGGGATCACCAACAGTCTATCTTAAAAAAAGAATAATAAAATCCGGGTATGTGCTGATTTTTCAACGGGGTTAAATGAAAGTTTAAAACACCATAACTACCCCTTACCAAGTCCAGAGGAAATTTTTGCCAAATTGAATGCAGGTAATTTTTTTCTAAATTGGGCCTGTCAGGCGCTTATCTACAAGTACTAGTAGACAAAGAGTGCTCAAAACTATTAACACTCATAGTGGGTTAATTAATTCAACCGAATTCCTTTCGGTATAAAGGTAGCACCAAGTATATTCAAAAGCTGGACGATACTTCGCAGATATCTCTCCCGAGTAAGACACCCCATAGAGGAGAACATGAGTAAAGACTGTGTGTACTCTATCCCGTGCAGCTGCAGAAAGAAATATAAAGGTAATGCTTCAAGAGCACTAGAAAGCTATAACATGAGGGGAAGTGGAAAAATCAGGCGTGGCTGACTACATATGGAGAGAAAATGGAGATCACCGCCCTCTGTAGCATCATGTTGAATTCATAGACAAAGAACACCATTGGAAAATTCGTAAACTTAAGGAATCAGCACATATACTAGGCCACAAAATCTCCTGAGCAGACCAAGCATAGAAATGAATACAATATGGGAACCAGTAATAAGGAGTTCCAGAGAAAAGCAATAATAACGAAAATTGCAATATGAGCTACGTTAAAGAACATAAATGATAATCACAAAAATGAGCACTGGTAAAAATGGTTGCTGAATTAAGTTTATAAGTCCCAGAAATTCATACACACATGTCCTTAAGGGCAGAAGGCACGGTGGTTATATCCAGTGACAGCGTGAGTTCAATACCTGATTAAGGCAGTGGAGAACTTGGAGAGGTGAATTAACAGGAGATAACTGATAAGTAACATCCATTAGACATGGCACGTGGAATTAGACATCAACTTCAACTACAGAGATCATCTGCAGCGACCACCTGCATGACCAGCAGCGATCACCTGTAACGACGTCAGTCTCCAACTCACTCCTGCAGCTTCCAGCACTCCAGCTCACTCCTGCAGCTTTCAGCGGTCTCCAGCTCACTCCTGCAGTTTCCAGCGATTACAAGCTCACTCCTGCAGCTTCCAGCAGTCTCCAGCTCACTCCTGCAGATTCCAGCGGTTTCCAGCTCATTCCTGCAGCTTCCAGCAGTCTCCAGCTCACTCCTGAAGCTTCCAGGGGTTTCCAGCTCACTCTTGCAGGTTGTAGCAGTTTCCAGCTCACTCCTACAGCTTCCAGCACTCCAGCTCACTCCTACAGCTTCCAGCAGTCTCCAGCTCACTCCTGCAGCTTCCAGCAGTCTCCATCTCACTCCTGCAGCTTCCAGCAGTCTCCAACTCATTCCTGCAGCTTCCAGCAGGCTCCAACTCACTCCTGCAGCTTCCAGCGGTTTCCAGCTCCTCCTGCAGCTTCCAGCGTTTTCCAGCTCACTCCTGCAGCTTCCAGCACTCCAGCTCACTCCTGCAGCATTCAGAGGTCTCCAGCTCACTCCTGCAGCATCCAGCAGTCTCCAGCTCACTCCTGCAGCTTCCAGCAGGCTCCAGCTCACACCTGCAGCTTCCAGCAGTCTCCAGCTCACTCCTGCAGCTTCCAGCAGTCTTTCGCTCACTCCTGCAGCTTTCAGCGGTCTCCAGCTAACTCCTGCATCTTCCAGCAATCTCCAGCTCACTCCTGCAGCTTCCAGCAGTCTCCAGCTCAAACCTGCAGCTTCCAGCAGTCTTTGCTCACTCCTGCAGCTTCCAGCAGTCTCCAGCTCACTCCTGCAGCTTCCAGCAGTTTTAGCTCACTCCTGCAGCTTCCAGCAGTCTCCAGCTCACTCCTGCAGCTTCCAGCGGTGTCCAGCTCATTCCTGCAGCTTCCAGCAGTCTTTAGCTCACTCCTGCAGCTTCCAGCGGTTTCCAGCTCACTCCTGCAGCTTCCAGCAGTCTCCAGCTCACTCCTGCAGCTTCCAGCGGTCTCCAACTCACTCCTGCAGCTTCCAGCGGTTTCCAGCTCACTCCTGCAGCTTTCAGCGGTCTCCAGCTCACTCCTGCAGATTCCAGCGGTATCCAGATCTCTCCTGCAGCTTCCAGCAGTCTCCAGCTCACTCCTGCAGCTTCCAGCGGTTTCAAGCTCACTCCTGGAGCTTCCAGCAGTCTTTCGCTCACTCCTGCAACTTCCAGCAGTTTCCAGCTCAATCCTGCAGCTTCCAGCAGTCTCCAGCTCACTCCTGCAGCTTCCAGCAGTCTCCAGCTCACTCCTGCAGCTTCCAGCTGTCTCCAGCTCACTCCTGCAGCTTCCAGCAGTCTCCAGCTCCCTCCTGCAGCTTCCAGCCGTCTCCAGCTCACTCCTGCAGCTTCCAACCGTCTCTAGCTCACTCCTGCAGCTTCCAGCAGTCTTTAACTCACTCCTGCAGCTTTCAGCGGTTTCCAGCTCACTCCTGCAGCTTCCAGCAGTCTCCAGCTCACTCCTGCATCTTCCAGCGGTTTCCAGCTCACTCCTGCAGCTTTCAGCGTTCTCCAGCTCACTCCTGCAGCTTCCAGCAGTCTTTCGCTCACTCCTGCAGCTTCCAGCGGTCTCCAACTCACTCCTGCAGCTTCCAGCGGTTTCCAGCTCACTCCTGCAGCTTCCAGCGTTTTCCAGCTCACTCCTGCAGCTTCCAGCACTCCAGCTCACTCCTGCAGCATTCAGAGGTCTCCAGCTCACTCCTGCAGCTTCCAGCAGTCTCCAGCTCACTCCTGCAGCTTCCAGCGGTCTCCAACTCACTCCTGCAGCTTCCAGCAGTCTCCAGCTCACTCCTGCAGCTTCCAGCGGTTTCCAGCTCACTCCTGCAGCTTCCAGCAGTCTTTAGCTCACTCCTGCAGCTTCCAGCGGTTTCCAGCTCACTCCTGCAGCTTCCAGCAGTCTTTCGCTCACTCCTGCAGCTTCCAGCGGTTTCCAGCTCACTCCTGCAGCTTCAAGCGGTCTCCAACTCACTCCTGCAGCTTCCAGAAGGCTCCAACTCACTCCTGCAGCTTCCAGCAGTCTCCAGCTCACTCCTGCAGCTTCCAGCGGTTTCCAGCTCACTCCTGCAGCTTCCAGCAGTCTTTAGCTCACTCCTGCAGCTTCCAGCGGTTTCCAGCTCACTCCTGCAGCTTCCAGCAGTCTTTCGCTCACTCCTGCAGCTTCCAGCGGTTTCCAGCTCACTCCTGCAGCTTCAAGCGGTCTCCAACTCACTCCTGCAGCTTCCAGAAGGCTCCAACTCACTCCTGCAGCTTCCAGCAGTCTTTCGCTCACTCCTGCAGCTTCCAGAGGTTTCCAGCTCACACCTGCAGCTTCAAGCGGTCTCCAACTCACTCCTGCAGCTTCCAGAAGGCTCCAACTGACTCCTGCAGCTTCCAGCAGTCTCCAACTCACTCCTGCAGCTTCCAGCAGTCTCCAACTCACACCTGCAGCTTCCAGCAGTCTCCAGCTCACTCCGGCAGGTTCCAGCGGTTTCTAGCTCACTCCTGCAGCTTCCAGCAGTCTCCAGCTCACTCCTGCAGCTTCCAGCGGTTTCCAGCTCACTCCTGCAGCTTCCAGCAGTCTCCAGCTTACTCCTTCAGCTTCCAGCGGTCTCCAGCTCACTCCTGCAGCTTCCAGCGTTTTCCAGCTCACTGCTGCAGCTTCCAGCAGTCTCCAGCTCACTTCTGCAGATTCTAGCCGTCTCCAGCTCATCACTGCAGCTTCCAGCAGTCTCCAGCTCACTCCCTGCAGCTTCCAGCAGTTTCCAGCTCACTCCTGCAGCTTCCAGCAGTCTCCAGCTCACTCCTGCAGCTTCCAGCGGTTTCCAGCTCCTCCTGCAGCTTCCAGCAGTTTCAGCTCCTCCTGCAGCTTCCAGCGGTTTCCAGCTCACTCCTGCAGCTTCCAGCAGTCTTTTAGCTCACTCCTGCAGATTTCAGCGGTTTCCAGCTCACTCCTGCAGCTTCCAGCTGTCTTCAACCCACTCCTGCAGCTTCCAGCAGTCTCCTGCTCCCTCCTGCAGCCAGCAGTCTTTAGCTCACTCCTGCAGCTTCCAGTAGTCTCAGCTCCTCCTGCAGCTTCCAGCAGTTTCCAGCTCACTCCTGCAGCTTCCAGCAGTCTCCAGCCCTTTTGCAGCTTCCAGCAGTCTCCATCTCACTCCTGCAGCTTCCAGCAATCTCCAGCTCACTCCTGCAGCTTCCAGCGGTTTCCAGCTCACTCCTGCAGCTTCCAGCAGTTCCAGCTCACTCCTGCAGCTTCCAGCGGTCTCCAGCTCCTCCTGCAGCTTCCAGCGGTCTCCAACTCACTCCTGCAGCTTGCAGAGGTCTCCAGCTCCTTTCCAGCTCCAGCTCACTCCTGCAGCTTCCAGCGTTTTTCCAGCTCCTCCTGCAGCTTCCAGCACTCCAGCTCCTCCTGCAGCATTCAGGGTCTCCTCCTGCAGCTTCCAGCGGTCTCCAGCTCACTCCTGCAGCTTCCAGCAGTCTCCAGCTCACTCCTGCAGCTTCCAGCAGGTCTCCAGCTCACTCCTGCAGCTTCCAGCATTTTCCAGCTCCCCTCCAGCGTTTTCAGCTCACTCCCTGCAGCTTCCAGCTCACTCCTGCAGCTTCCAGCTCACTCCCTGCAGCTTCCAGCAGTTTCCAGCTCCTCCTGCAGCTTCCAGCGGTCTCCCAGCTCACTCCTGCAGCTTCCAGCAGTCTCCAGCTCACTCCTGCAGCTTCCAGAGGTCTCCAGCTCCTCCTGCAGCTTCCAGCAGGTTCCAGCTCACTCCTGCAGCTTCCAGCAGGTTTCCAGCTCACTCCTGCAGCTTCCAGCGGTCTCCAGCTCTCCTCCTGCAGCTTCCAGCGGTTTCCAGCTCACTCCTGCAGCTTCCAGCAGTCTCCAGCTCACTCCTGCAGCTTCCAGCGGTCTCCAGCTCACTCCTGCAGCTTCCAGAGGTTTCCAGCTCACTCCTGCAGCTTCCAGCAGTTTCCAGCTCACTCCTGCAGCTTCCAGCGGTCTCCAGCTCACTCCCTGCAGCTTCCAGCAGTCTCCAGCTCACTCCTGCAGCTTCCAGCGGTTTCCAGCTCACTCCTGCAGCTTCCAGCGGTTTCCAGCTCACTCCTGCAGCTTCCAGCGGTCTCCAGCTCACTCCCTGCAGCTTCCAGCGGTCTCCAACTCCTCCTGCAGCTCACTCCTCCTGCAGCTTCCTTCCAGCAGTCTTTAGCTCACTCCTGCAGCTTCCAGCAGTCTCCAGCTCACTCCTGCAGCTTCCAGCGGTTTCCAGCTCACTCCTGCAGCTTCCAGCAGTCTCCAGCTCACTCCTGCAGCTTCCAGAAGTCTCCAGCTCACTCCTGCAGCTTCCAGCAGTCTCCAGCTCCTCCTGCAGCTTCCAGCGGTTTCCAGCTCACTCCTGCAGCTTCCAGCTGTCTCCAGCTCACTCCTGCAGCTTCCAGCGGTTTCAAGCTCACTCCTGGAGCTTCCAGCAGTCTCTAGCTCACTCCTGCAACTTCCAGCAGTCTCCAGCTCACTCCAGCAGCTTTCAGCGGTCTCCAGCTCACTCCTGCAGCTTCCAGCAGTCCTGCTCCCAGCTCAGCTTCCAGCAGCTCATCTCCTGCAGCTTGCAGGTCTCCAGCTCACTCCTGCAGCTTCCAGCAGTTTTCAGCTCACTCCTGCAGCTTCCAGCGGTCTCCAGCTCACTCCTGCAGCTTCCAGCAGTCTCCATCTCCTCCTGCAGCTTCCAGCAGTCTCCAGCTCACTCCTGCAGCTTCCAGCAGTTTCCAGCTCACTCCTGCAGCTTCCAGCAGTCTCCAGCTCACTCCTGCAGCTTCCAGCACTCCAGCTCACTCCTGCAGGTTCCAGCGGTCTCCAGCTCACTCCTGCAGCTTCCAGCAGTCTCCAGCTCACTCCTGCAGCTTCCAGCGGTCACCACTCACTCCTTTCCAGCGGTCTCAGCTCCTGCAGCTTCCAGCTGTCTCCAGCTCACTCCTGCAGCTTCCAGCAGTCCAGCTCCACTCCTGCAGCTTCCAGGAGGTTCCAGCTCACTCCTGCAGCTTCCAGCAGTCCCAGCTCACTCCTGCAGCTTCCAGCGGTCTCCAACCTCACTCCTGCAGTTTCCAGCAGTCTCCAGCTCCCTCCGGCAGGTTCCAGCGGTTTCTATCTCACTCCTGCAGCTTCCAGCAGGCACCAGCTCACTCCTGCAGCTTCCAGCAGTTTCCAGCTCACTCCTGCAGCTTCCAGCAGTCTTCAGCTCACTCCTGCAGCTTCCAGCGTTTTCCAGCTCACTCCTGCAGCTTCCAGAGGTCTCCAGCTCACTCCTGCAGCTTTCAGCCAGCTCTCCTGCAGCTTCCAGCAGTTTCCAGCTCACTCCTGCAGCTTCCAGCGGTCTCCAGCTCACTCCTGCAGCTTCCAGCAGTCTCCAGCTCCCTCCTGCAGCTTCCAGCAGTCTCCAGCTCACTCCTGCAGCTTCCAGCAGTCTCCAGCTCACTCCCTGCAGCTTCCAGCGGTTTTCAGCTCACTCCTGCAGCTTCCAGCAGTCTCCAGCTCACTCCTGCAGCTTCCAGCTGTCTCCATCTCACTCCTGCAGCTTCCAGCAGTCTCCAGCTCCTCCTGCAGCTTCCAGCGGTTTCCAGCTCACTCCTGCAGCTTCCAGCAGTCTCCAGCTCCTCCTGCAGCTTCCAGCAGTTTCCAGCTCACTCCTGCAGCTTCCAGCAGTCTCCAGCTCACTCCTGCAGCTTCCAGCAGTTTCCAGCTCACTCCTGCAGCTTCCAGCGGTCTCCAGCTCACTCCTGCAGCTTCCAGCAGTCTCCAGCTCCTCCTGCAGCTTCCAGCGGTCTCCAGCTCAACTCCTGCTTCTTCCAGCAGTTCCAGCTCCTCCTCCTGCCGTCTCCAGCTCACTCCAGCAGCTTTCAGCCGACTCAGCTCACTCCTGAGCTTCCAGGAGTTTCTTTCTCCTCCTGCAGCTTCCAGCAGTTTCCAGCTCCTCCCAGCTTCCAGCGGTCTCCAGCTCACTCCTGCAGCTTCCAGCGGTTTCCAGCTCACTCCTGCAGCTCTCAGCGTTCCCCAGCTCACTCCCTGCAGCTTCCAGCAGTTTCCAGCTCACTCCCTGCAGCTTCCAGCAGCTCCAGCTCACTCCTGCAGCTTCCAGAGGTCTCCAGCTCACTCCTGCAGCTTCCAGCGTTTTCCAGCTCACTCCTGCAGCTTCCAGCGTTTCTCCAGCTCACTCCTGCAGCTTCCAGCCTCCAGCTCACTCCTGCAGCTTCCAGCGGTCTCCAGCTCACTCCTGCAGCTTTCAGCATTTTCCAGCTCACTCCTGCAGCTTCCAGCGTTCTCCAGCTCTCCTGCAGCTTCCAGCGGGCTCCAGCTCACTCCTGCAGCTTCCAGCGGTTTCCAGCTCACTCCTGCAGCTTCCAGCAGTCTCCAGCTCACCCTGCAGCTTCCAGAGGTCCAGCTCACTCCTGCAGCTTCCAGCAGTCTCCAGCTCACTCCTGCAGCTTCCAGGAGGTCCCAGCTCACTCCTGCAGCTTCCAGCAGTCTCCAGCTCACTCCTGCAGCTTCCAGCGGTCTCCAACTCACTCCTGCAGCTTCCAGCAGGTTCCAGCTCACTCCTGCAGCTTCCAGCAGTCTCCAGCTCACTCCCCTGCAGCTTCCAGTGGCATTCCAGCTCACTCCTGCAGCTTCAGAGGTCTCCAGCTCCTCCTGCAGCTTCCAGCGGTCTCCAGCTCACTCCTGCAGCTTCCAGCAGTCTCCAGCTCACTCCTGCAGCTTCCAGCGGTTTCCAGCTCCCTCCTGCACTCCAGCAGCAACCCTGCAGCTTCCAGCGGTCTCCAGCTCACTCCTGCAGCTTCCAGCAGTCTCCAGCTCACTCCTGCAGCTTCCAGCGCAGTCCTCCAGCTCACTCCTGCAGCTCCCAGCAGTTTCCAGCTCACTCCTGCAGCTTCCAGCGGTTTCAGCTCACTCCTGCAGCTTCCAGCGGTCTCCAGCTCACTCCTGCAGCTTCCAGCAGTCTCCAGCTCACTCCTGCAGCTTCCAGAGGCTCCAGCCTCACTCCTGCAGCTTCCAGCACTCCTCCAGCTCACTCCTGCAGCTTCCAGCAGACTCCACCTCACTCCTGCAGCTTTCAGCGGTCTCCAGCTCACTCCTGCTTCTTCCAGCAGTCTCCAGCTCACTCCTGCAGCTTCCAGCGGTTTCAAGCTCACTCCTGCAGCTTCCAGCTCAGTCCTCCAGCTCCAGCACTCCCTGCAGCTTCCAGCGGTTTTCCAGCTCACTCCTGCAGCTTCCAGCAGCTTTGCAGCTCACTCCTGCAGCTTTCCAGCAGTTTCCAGCTCACTTCTGCAGCTTCCAGCGGTCTCCAGCTCCTCCTGCAGCTTCCAGCGGTTTCCAGCTCACTCCTGCAGCTTTCAGCGGTCTCCAGCTCACTCCTGCAGATTCCAGCAGTTTCCAGCTCTCCCTGCAGCTTCCAGCTGTCTCCTCCCCAGCTTCCAGCAGTTTCCAGCACTCCTCCAGCTCCCTCCAGCTTCCTGCCTCCAGCAGTCTCCAGCTCACTCCTGCAGCTTCCAGCGGTCTCCAGCTCACTCCTGCAGCTTCCAGCAGTCAGCTTCCAGCCTCCAGCAGTTTCCACTCCTGCAGCTTCCAGCAGTCTCCAGCTCCTCCTGCAGCTTCCAGCAGTCTCCATCTCACTCCTGCAGCTTCCAGCGGTCTCCAGCTCACTCCTGCAGCTTCCAGCAGTTTCCAGCTCACTCCTGCAGCTTCCAGCAGTCTTCAGCTTCACTCCTGCAGCTTTCCAGCGGTTCCCTCCTCACTCCTGCAGCTTCCAGCAGTCTCCAGCCCACTCCTGCAGCTTCCAGCAGGTTCTAGCTCACTCCTGCAGTTTCCAGCAGTCTCCAGCTCACTCCTGCAGCTTTCAGCAGTTTCCAGCTCACTCCTGCAGCTTCCGGACTCAGCTCACTCCTGCAGCTTCAGGTGTCTTCCAGCTCACTCCCTGCAGCTTCCAGCAGTCTCCAGCTGCTTCCTGCAGCTTCCTGCAGGTTCCATCTCACTCCTGCAGCTTCCAGCGGTTTCCAGCTCCTCCTGCAGCATTCCAGCGGTCTCCAGCTCACTCCTGCAGCTTCCAGCAGTCTCCAGCTCCTCCTGCAGCTTCCAGCAGTCTCCAGCTCACCCCTGCTTCTTCCAGCAGTCTCCAGCTCACTCCTGCAGCTTCCAGCTCACTCCAGCACTCCAGCACTCCCAGCGGCAGTCCAGCCACTCCTGCAGCTTCCAGCTGTCTCCAGCTCACTCCCCCAGCTGTCTCCAGCCTGCAGCTTCCCAGTCTCAGCTCACTCCTGCAGCTTCCAGCAGCTCCCCTGCAGCTTCCTGCAGTCAGCAGCTCTCCTGCAGCTTCAGCGGTTCCAGCTCACTCCCTGCAGCTTCCAGCACTCCTGCAGCTTTCAGCGGTCCCCAGCTCACTCCTGCAGCTTCCAGCGGTCCCCAGCTCACTCCCCTGCAAATTCCAGCAGTTTCCAGCTCACTCCTGCAGCTTCCAGCAGTCTCCAGCTCACTCCCCAGCAGCTTCCAGCAGCAGTCTCCAGCTCACTTTTCCTGCAGCTTCCAGCACTCCTCCTTCCCAGCTCACTCCCCAGCCGGTTTCCAGCTCACTCCTGCAGCTTCCAGAGGTCCCTCACCCTGCACTCCAGCAGCTTCCAGCACTCCTGCAGATCCAGCAGGTCCCTGCACTCACTCCAGCAGCTTTCCAGCAGTTTCCAGCTCACTCCTGCAGCTTTCCAGCAGGTCTCCAGCTCACTCCTGCAGCTTCCAGCGGTCTCCAGCTCACTCCTGCAGCTTCCAGCAGCTTCCAGCACTCCTGCAGATTTCCAGCGGTCCTGCAGCTTCCTCCAGCCGCAGTTTCCACTCCTGCAGCTTCCAGCTCACTCCTGCAGCTTCCAGCTCCAACTCCTGCAGCTTCCAGCAGTTTCCAGCTCACTCCTGCAGGTTCCATGGTTTTCCCAGCAGCTTCCAGCTCCTCCTGCAGCTCAGGGTCTCCTGCTCCTGCAGCTTCCAGCAGTCTCAGCTCACTCCTGCAGCTTCAGCACTCCAGCTCACTCCTGCAGCTTCCAGCGGTCTCCAGCTCCTCCTGCAGCTTCCAGCGGTTTCCAGCTCACTCCTGCAGCTTCCAGCGGTCTCCAGCTCACTCCTGCAGCTTCCAGCGTTTTCCAGCTCACTCCTGCAGCTTCCAGCCTCTTCCAGCTCCTCCTGCAGCTTCCAGCGGTCTCCAGCTCACTTCCTGCAGCTTCCAGCGGTTTCCAGCTCACTCCTGCAGCTTCCAGCGGTCCCAGCTCACTCCTGCAGCTTCCAGCAGGTTCCAGCTCACTCCTGCAGCTTCCAGCGGTCTCCAGCTGCTCCTGCAGCTTCCAGCGGTTTCCAGCTCACTCCTGCAGCTTCCAGCAGTCTCCAGCTCCTCCTGCAGCTTCCAGCCTCAGCTCCTCCTGCAGCTTCCAGCAGTCTCCAGCTCCTCCTGCAGCTTCCAGCGGTTTCCAGCTCCTCCTGCACTTCCAGCAGTCCCAGCTCATCCTGCAGCTTCCAGCAGTCTCCAGCTCACTCCTGCAGCTTCCAGCAGTCTTCCAGCTCACCCCTGCAGCTTCCAGCGGTTTCCAGCTCACTCCTGCAGCTTCCAGCAGTCTTTCCAGCTCCCTCCAGCAGGTTCAACTTCCTGCAGTTTCCAGCGGTTTCCAGCTCACTCTGCAGCTTCCAGCAGTCTCCAGCTCTCCTGCAGCTTCCAGCGGTTTCCAGCTCACTCCTGCAGCATTCCAGAGGTCTCCAGCTCACCCTGCAGCTTCCCAGCAGTCTCCAACTCACACCTGCAGCTTCCAGCCCAGCTCACCCTGCAGCTTCCAGCAGTCTCCAACTCACTCTGCAGCTTCCAGCGGTCTCCAGCTCACCCCCTGCAGCTTCCAGCGGTCCCAGCTCACTCCTGCAGCTTCCAGCGGTCCTCCAGCCTCACTCCTCCTGCAGCTTCCAGCACCCTGGCTTTCCAGCTCCAGCTCCTCCTTGCAGCTTCCAGCAGTCTCCAGCTCACTCCTGCAGCTTCCAGCGGTCTCCAGCTCACTCTGCCTTCCAGCGTTTCCAGCTCCCCTGCAGCTCCCTGCAGTCTCCAGCTCACCCTGCAGCTTCCAGCGGTCTCCAGCTCCTCCTGCAGCTTCCAGCAGTCTCCAGCTCACTCCTGCAGCTTCCAGCTCCAACGTCTTCCAGCTCACTCCTGCAGCTTCCAGCAGTTCCAGCTCCTCCTGCAGCTTCCAGCTTTCAGCACTCCTGCAGCCTCCAGCTCCACTCCTGCAGCTTCCAGCAGTCTCCAGCGGTTTCACTCCTGCAGCTTCCAGCAGTCCTGCAGCCTCCTCCTCACTTCCTGCAGGCTTCCAGCTCACTCCTGCAGCTCCAGCAGTCTCCCAGCTCCTGCAGTTTCCCCTCCTCCTGCAGCTTCCAGCAGTCTCCAGCTCACTCCTGCAGCTTCCAGCGGTTTCCAGCTCACTCCTGCAGCTTCCAGCCTTCCTGCTCTTTCCTGCAGCTTCAGCAGTCTCCAGCTCACTCCTGCAGCTTCCAGCACCCCTCCAGCTCCTCCTGCAGCTTCCAGCACTCCTCCAGCCCAGCACTTCCTGCAGCTTCCAGCACTCCTGCAGCTTCAGCTCACTCCTGCAGCTTCCAGCAGTCTGCAGCCTCCAGCTCACTCCTGCAGCTTCCAGCACTCCTACCGCTCCAGCTCACTCCTGCAGCTTCCAGCAGTCCGGCAGCTTTCAGCTCCTGCAGCTTTCAGCAGTCTCCAGCACCCTCCAGCTTCCAGCACTCCTCCAGCTTCCTGCAGTCCTGCAGTTTCCAGCTCACTCCTGCAGCTTCCAGCACTCCTGCAGCTTCCAGCAGCTTCCAGCGGCTTCCAGCTCACTCCTGCAGCTTCCAGCACTCCTGCAGCTCCAGCTCACTCCTGCAGATTCCAGCACTCCTGTTTCCAGCTCACTCCTGCAGCTTCCAGCACTCCCTGCAGCTTTCAGCACTCCTGCAGCTCTCCAGCACTCCCTGGTTTCCAGCTCACTCCTGCAGCTTCCAGCACTCCTCCAGCTCACTCCTGCAGCTTCCAGCACTCCAGCACTCCTGCAGCCTCCAGCTCACTCCCTGCAGCTTCCAGCACTCCTGCAGCTTTCAGCTCACTCCTGCAGCTTGCAGCGGTTTCCAGCACCCTGCAGCTTCCAGCTCACTCCTGCAGCTTCCAGCACTCCTGCAGCTTCCAGCACTCCAGCAGCAGCTCCAGCAGCCTCCAGCTCACTCCTGCAGCTTCCAGCGGTTTCCAGCTCACTCCTGCAGCTTCCAGCAGCCTCCAGCTCCTCCTGCAGCCCCCCAGCAGTCTTCCAGCACTCCTGCAGCTTCCAGCAGTCCCTGCAGCTCACTCCTGCAGCTTCCAGCGGTCTCCAGCTTCCTGCACTTCCTGCAGCCTCCAGCTCACTCCTGCAGTTTCCAGCACTCCTGCAGCTTTCAGCACTCCTGCAGCTTTCAGCACTCCTGCAGCCTCCAGCTCACTCCTGCAGCTTCCAGCACTCCTACAGCTTTCCAGCCTGCTCCTTGCAGGTTTCCAGCTCCTCCTGCAGCTTCCAGCACCCTCCAGCTCAGCTCCTGCAGCTTCCAGCGGTCCTCCAGCTTCCAGCTCACTCCTGCAGCTTCCAGCACTCCTGCAGCTCCAGCTGCAGCACCCAGCAGCCTCCAGCTCACTCCTGCAGCTTCCAGCACTCCTACCGCTTCCAGCTCACCCCAGCAGTCTCCTCCTCCAGCAGCACTCCTGCAGTTTCCAGCTCCTCCTGCAGCTTCCAGCACTCCAACTCACTCCTGCAGCTTCCAGCAGCTTCCAGCACTCCCTGCAGCTTCCAGCGGTCTCCAGCTCCTCCAGCAGCTCCAGCGGTTTCCAGCTCACTCCTGCCCAGCTTCCAGCAGTTCTCCAGCAGCTTGCAGCAGCCTCTCAGCTCACCCTGCAGTTTCCAGCAGTCTCCAGCTCACTCCTGCAGCTTCCAGCACTCCCAGCAGTCAGCATCTGCAGCCAGCGGTTCCAGCTCACTCCAGCAGCTTCCAGCGGTCTCCAGCTCACTCCTGCCTCAGCAGCTTCCAGGCTCACTCCCTGCAGCTTCCAGCAGTCTCCTGCAGCTTCCAGCACTCCTGCAGCTTCCAGCAGCTCACCCTGCAGCTTCCAGCACCTCCTCCAGCAGCTCCCAGCTTCCTGCAGCTCCACTTCCAGCAGCTTCCAACTCACTCCTGCAGCTTCCAGCACTCCTGCAGCTTCCCAGCACTCCTGCAGCTTCCAGCGGTTCCTGCAGCTTCACTCCTGCAGCTTTCCAGCACTCCTGCAGCCTCCAGCTCAGCTCCTCCAGCTCACTCCCTGCAGCTTCCAGCAGTTCCAGCTCACCCTCCCTCCAGCAGTTCACCCTGCAGCTTCCAGCACTCCTGCAGCTTCCAGCACTCCCTGCAGCTTCCAGCACTCCTGCAGCTTCCCAGCTCAGCTCCCTGCAGCTTCCATGGTTTCCTGCAGCTTCTGCAGCTCAGCACTCCCTGCAGCTTCCAGCACTCCTGCAGCTTCCAGCAGTCCTGCAGCTCCAGCTGCACTCCTGCAGCTTCCTCCCTGCAGTCCTCCAGCTCACTCCTGCAGCTTTCAGCCCCTGCAGCTTCCAGCACTCCTGCAGCTTTCCAGCTCACTCCTGCAGCTTCCAGCACTCCTGCAGCTTCCAGCTCCAGCTCACTCCTGCAGCTTCCAGCACTCCTGCAGCTTCCAGCTCACTCCTGCAGCTTTCCAGCACTCCTGCAGCCTCCAGCTCACTCCCTGCAGCTTCCAGCACTCCTGCAGCTCCCCAGCTCCCTGCAGCTTCCAGCTCACTCCTGCAGCCTCCAGCTCACCCCTGCAGCTTCCAGCACTCCTGCAGCTCAGCACTCCTGCAGCCCTTCCAAGCACTCCTGCAGCTTCCAGCTCACCTCCTGCAGCTTTCAGCACTCCTGCAGCTTTCAGCACTCCTGCAGCTTTCAGCACTCCTGCAGCCTCCAGCTCACTCCTGCAGCTTCCAGCACTCCTGCAGCTTCCAGCGGTCTCCTGCAGCTCTGCAGCTTCCAGCAGCTTTCAGCACTCCTGCAGCTTCCAGCTCTCCTGCAGCTTCCAGCACTCCTGCGGCTTCCAGCTCACTCCTGCAGCTTCCAGCAGTCCTCCTCCAGCACTCCTGCAGCTCCTGCAGCCTCCAGCTCACTCCTGCAGCTTCCAGCACTCACCCTGCTTCCAGCTTCCTGCACCCCAGCACTTCCTGCAGTTTCCAGCACTCCTGCAGCCCAGCACCCTCCCTCACTCCTGCAGCTCCAGCACCCTGCCCCCAGCTTTCCAGCACCTTGCACTTCCAGCGCTCACTCCCAGCTTCCAGCACCCCTGCAGCTTCCAGCTTCCAGCTCACTCCTGCAGCTTCCAGCGGTCCTGCAGCTTTCAGCAGCTTCCTGCAGCTTTCAGCTCACTCCTGCAGCTTCCAGCTCTCCTGCAGCTTTCCAGCACTTCCAGCGGTTTCCAGCTCACTCCTGCAGCTTCCAGCACTCCAGCTTCCAGCTCACTCCTGCAGCTTCCCCTCCTGCAGCTTTCTTCCTGCAGCTTCCAGCACTCCTGCAGCTTTCAGCACTCCTGCAGCTTTCAGCACCCTGCAGCTTCCAGCCACCCCTGCACTCCAGCAGCTTCCAGCAGCTCAGCACCCTCCAGCTTCCAGCTCACTCCCTGCAGCCTCCAGCACTCCAGCAGCTTCCAGCTCACTCCTGCAGCTTTCAGCACTCCTGCAGCTCCAGCTCACTCCTGCAGCTTTCCAGCACTCCTGCAGCTTCCAGCTCACTCCTGCAGCTTCCAGCACTCCTGCAGCCTCCAGCTCCTCCTGCAGCTTCCAGCACTCCTGCAGCTTCCCAGCTCACTCCTGCAGCTTCCTGCAGCTTCCAGCACTCCTGCAGCTTCCAGCACTCCTGCAGCCTCCAGCACTCCTGCAGTTTCCAGCTCACTCCTGCAGCTTCCAGCACCCTGCAGCTTCCAGCACTCCTGCAGCTTCCAGCTCACTCCTGCAGCTTCCAGCACTCCTGCAGCTTCCAGCACTCCTCCAGCCTCCAGCTCACTCCTGCAGCTTCCACTCACTCCTGCAGTTTCAGCTCTCTCCAGCTCACTCCTGCAGCCCCAGCACTCCTCCAGCCTCCAGCAGCTCTTCCAGCACTCCTACAGCTTCCAGCTCACTCCTGCCTTCCAGCAGTCTCCAGCACTCCCTCCTGCAGCGGTCTCCAGCACTCCTGCAGCTTTCCAGCTCACTCCTGCAGCTTCCAGCACTCCTGCAGTCCCTCCAGCTCACTCCTGCAGCTCCAGCACTCCAGCTCCTCCTGCAGCACTCCTGCAGCTTTCAGCAGCTCCTGCAGCTTCCAGCTCACTCCTGCAGCTCAGCTCCTCCTCCAGCGGCTTCCAGCTCACTCCTGCAGCTTCCAGCACTCCTGCAGCTTTCACTCCAGCACTCCAGCAGCCTCCAGCTCACTCCTGCAGCTTCCAGCTCACTCCTGCAGCTTCCGTCTCCTCCTGCAGCTTCCATGGTTTCCTGCTGCACCAGCAGCTCCTGCAGGTTTCCAGCTCACTCCTGCAGCTTCCAGCAGCTCCAGCAGCTCCCCAGCTTCCAGCAGCTTCCAGCACTCCTGCAGCTTTCCAGCACTCCTGCAGCCTCCAGCAACTCCTGCGTTTTCCAGCACTCCTGCAGCTTCCCAGCTGCTCTTCCAGCACTCCAGCAGCCCAGCCCCCAGCTTCCAGCTCACTCCTGCAGCTTCCAGCACTCCCCAGCTCACACCTGCACTCCAGCAGTCTCCAGCTCACTCCTGCAGCTTCCAGCTCCTGCAGCTTCTCCTGCAGCTTCCAGCAGTTCCAGCTCACTCCTGCAGCTTCCAGCACTCCTGCAGCCTCCAGCTCACTCCTGCAGCTTCCAGCCTCCAGTTTCCAGCTCACTCCCTGCAGCTTCCAGCGCACTCCTGCAGCCTCCAGCTCACTCCTGCAGCTTCCAGCTCTCCAGCTTTCCAGCACTCCTGCAGCTTCCAGCAGTCCTGCTCCCTGCAGCATCACTCCTGCAGCTTTCAGCACTCCTGCAGCCTCCAGCTCACTCCTGCAGCTTCCAGCACTCCTACCGCTTCCAGCTCACTCCTGCAGCTTCCAGCACTCCTGCAGCTTTCAGCACTCCTGCAGCTTTCAGCACTCCTGCAGCCTCCAGCTCACTCCTGCAGCTTCCAGCACTCCTGCAGCTTTTCCAGCTTTCCAGCTCACTCCTGCAGCTTCCAGCCTCCTCCCTGCAGCCTGCAGACCCTCCAGCTCCAGCTGCCTCCTCCAGCTTTCCAGCACTCCTGCAGCTTCCAGCAGTGTCCAGCACCCTGCAGCCTCCAGCCTCCCAGCTCACCCTGCAGCTTCCAGCAGTTTCCAGCTCACTCCTGCAGCTTCCAGCTCCTGCTCCCAGCTCCACGGTTTCTGCAGCTTCCAGCACTTCCTGCAGCAGCTCACTCCTGCAGCTTCCAGAACTCCTGCCCAGCTCACTCCTGCAGCTTCCAGCGGTCTCCTGCTCGCTCCTGCAGCTTCCTGCAGCTTCTCAGCACTCCTGCAGCTTCCAGCTCACTCCTGCAGCTCACTCCTGCAGCTTCCAGCAGCACTCCTTCCTCACTCCTGCACTCCTGCAGCCTCCAGCTCACTCCCTGCAGCTTCCTGCACTCCAGCTCACTCCTTGCAGCACTCCTGCGGTCTTCCAGCTCACTCCTGCAGCTTCCAGCACTCCTGCAGCCTCCAGCTCACTCCTGCAGCTTCCAGCACTCCTCACACCCTCTTCCAGCTCCTCCCTCCTGCAGCTTGCGGTTTCCAGCACTCCTGCAGCTTTCCAGCTCACTCCCTGCAGCTTGCAGCAGCTCCTGCAGCTTCCAGCTGCCTCCTGCAGCTTCCAGCGGTCCTCCTGCAGCTCCTCCAGCTTCCTCCTGCAGCTCTCCAGCAGCTCCAGCAGTTCCAGCTTTCTGCAGCCTCCTGCAGCCCCAGCACTCCTGCAGCTTCCAGCCTCACTCCTGCAGCTTCCAGCACTCCAGCTCACTCCTGCAGCTTCCAGCAGTCTCCAGCTCACTCCTGCAGCTTCCAGCCACTCCTGCAGCTTCCAGCAGTCTACCAGCTCACTCCTGCAGCTTCCATGGTTTCCAGCTCACTCCTGCAGCTTCCAGCAGCGGTTTCCAGCAGCTTTCAGCACTTCCTGCAGTTTCCAGCTCACTCCTGCAGCTTCCAGCAGTCTCCAGCTTCCAGCACTTCCAGCGGCTTCCAGCTCACTCCCCTGCAGCTTCCAGCTCACTCCTGCAGCTTCCAGCACTCCTGCAGGTTTCCAGCTCACTCCTGCAGCTTCCAGCAGTCTCCAGCTCTCCAGCAGCTCCTGCAGCTTCCAGCAGTTTCCAGCTCACTCCTGCAGCTTCCAGCAGTCCCTGCAGCCTGCAGCTTCCTGCGGTTTCCAGCTCACTCCTGCAGCTTCCAGCGGTCTCTTCCCTCACTCCTGCAGCTTTCCAGCAGTTTTCCAGCTCACTCCTGCAGCTTCCAGCAACCTCCAGCTCACTCCTGCAGCATCCAGGGTCTTCCAGCTCACTCCTGCAGCTTCCAGCGGTCTCCAGCTCAGCCTGCAGCTTCCAGTGGTCTCCAACTCACTCCTGCAGCTTCCATGGTCTCCAGCTCACTCCTGCAGCTTCCAGCGGTCTCCAGCTTCCAGCGTTTCAGCTCCTGCAGCTTCCAGCAGTTTCCAGCTCCTCCTGCAGCTTCCAGCACTCCTGCAGCTCACTCCTGCAGCTTCCAGCAGTTTCCAGCTCACTCCTGCAGCTTCCAGCACTCCTCCAAGCTCACTCCTGCAGCTTCCAGCAGTCTCCAGCTCCTCCTGCAGCTTCCAGCAGTCTCCAGCTCACTGCCTCCTGCAGCTTCCAGCAGTCTCCAGCAGCTTCCTGCAGCACTCCCTGCAGTTTTCCAGCTCCTCCTGCAGCTTCCAGCGGTCCTGCTCACTCTGCAGCTTCCTGCAGCTCCAGCTCCTCCTGCAGCTTCCAGCAGTCTCCTGCAGCTCCTGCAGCTTCCCAGTCTCCAGCTTCCTGCAGCTTCCAGCCTCCAGCTCACTCCTGCAGCTTCCAGTCCCAACTCACTCCTCCAGCTCACTCCTGCAGCTTCCAGCTCACTCCTGCAGCTTTCCAGCTCCTCCTGCAGCTTCCTGCAGCCTCCAGCTCACTCCTGCAGCCTCCAGTCTCCAGCTCACTCCTGCAGCTTCCAGCACCCTGCAGCTTCCAGCTCTCCTGCTTCAGCGGTTTCCTGCAGCTTCCCTGCAGCTTTCCAGCTCACTCCTGCAGCTTCCAGCACTCCCAGCAGCCTCCAGCTCACTCCTGCAGCTTCCAGCACTCCTCCAGCTCCTCCTGCAGCTTCCAGCAGCTTCCAGCTCCTCCAGCAGCTTCCAGCAGTCTCCAGCTCACTCCTGCAGCTTCCAGCGGCCTCCAGCTCACTCCTGCAGCTTCCAGCAGTCCTCCAGCTCACTCCTGCAGCTTCCAGCTCACCCCCAGCTCCTCCTGCAGCTTCCAGCAGTCTCCCAGCTCACTCCTGCAGCTTCCAGCTCCTCCAGCCTCCCTGCACTCCTGCAGCTTCCAGCAGCAGGTTCCAGCTCAGCTCACTCCTGCAGCTTCCAGCCGTCTCCAGCTCACTCCTGCAGCTTCCTGCGGTTTCCAGCTCACTCCTGCAGCTTCCAGCAGTTTCCAGCTCACTCCTGCAGCTTCCAGCGTTTCCAGCTCACTCCTGCAGCTTCCAGCGGTCTCCCTCACTCCTGCAGCTTCCAGCGGTTTCCAGCTCACTCCTGCAGCTGCAGCAGGTCTCCAGCTCACTCCTGCAGCTTCCAGCCTCCAGCTCACTCCTGCAGCTTCCAGCGGTCTCCAGCTCACTCCTGCAGCTTCCAGCAGCTCTCCTGCAGCTCCTGCCTGCAGCTTCCAGCAGCCTCCAGCTCACTCCTGCAGCTTCAGCAGTCTTTCCTCACTCCTGCAGCTTCCAGCGGTTTCCCAGCTCACTCCTGCAGCTTCCAGCGGTCCTCCAGCTCCTCCTGCAGCTTCCAGCTCTCCAGCTCACTCCCTGCAGCTTCCAGCTCAGCTCACTCCTGCTTCCAGCAGTCTCCAGCCCTCTTCCAGCAGCTTCCAGCGGTTTCCAGCTCCTCCTGCAGCTTCCAGCAGTCTCCTCCAGCTCAGCTCCTGCAGTCTCCAGCTCCTCCTGGCCTCCAGCTCACTCCTGCAGCTTCCAGCACTCCAGCTCACTCCCTGCAGCTCCTCCAGAGGCTTCCAGCTCACTCTCCTGCAGCTTCCAGCAGTCCCTCCAGCTCACTCCTGCAGCTTCCTGCAGCCTCCAGCTCCTCCTGCAGCTTCCAGCTCCTCCAGCTCACTCCCTGCATCTCCAGCACTCCTGCAGCTCTTCCAGCAGCCTCCAGCTCCTCCTGCAGCTTCCAGCGGTCTCCAGCTCACTCCTGCAGCTTCCAGCAGTCTCCAGCTCACTCCTGCAGCTTCCAGCGGTTTCCAGCTCACTCCAGCAGGCTTCCAGCAGTTTCCAGCTCACTCCTGCAGCTTCCAGCAGTCTCCAGCTCACTCCCCCTCCAGCAGTCTCCAGCTCACTCCTGCAGCTTCCAGCGGTCTCCAGCTCACTCCTGCAGCTCTCCAGCGGTCTCCAGCTCACTCCTGCAGCTTCCAGCAGTCTTCACTCCACTCCTGCAGCTTCCAGCGGTCTCCAGCTCACTCCTGCAGCTTCCAGCAGTCTCCCAGCTCAGCTCCCTGCAGCTTCCAGCACTCCTCCAGCCTCACTCCTGCAGCTTCCAGCTCTCCAGCTCACTCCTGCAGCTTCCAGCGGTCTCCAGCTCACTCCTGCAGCTTCCAGCACCTCCAGCTCCTCCCCCTGCAGCTTCCAGCGGTTTCCCAGCTCCCCCTGCAGCTTCCTGCAGTCTCCAGCTCTCCTGCAGCTTCCCCAGTCTCCAGCTCCTCCTGCAGCTTCCAGCTGCAGTCTCCAGCTCCCTCCTGCAGCTTCCAGCAGTCTCAGCTCACTCCTGCAGATTCCAGCGGTCTCCAGCTCACTCCTGCAGCTTCCAGCAGTCTCCAGCTCACTCCTGCAGCTTCCAGCGGTTTCTAGCTCACCCTGCCTGCAGGCTTCCTGCAGCTCTCAGCGGTCTCCTCACTCCTGCAGCTTCCAGCGTTTCCAGCTCTCTCCTCAGCTGCCATCTCTGGGTCTACAGCTCCAGCTCCTGCAGCATTCTCCGGTCTCCAACTCACTCCTGCAGCTTCCAGCAGTCCTCCCATCTCCCTGCAGCTTCCAGCGGTCTTTCGCTCACTCCTGCAGCTTCCAGCAGTCTTTAGCTCACTCCTGCTCTTCCCTCAGTCTTCCAGCTCACTCCTGCAGCCCAGCAGTTTCCATCTCCACTCCTGCAGCTTCCAGCGGTCTCCCATACTCCATCTCCCCTGCAGATTCCAGCGGTCTCCAGTTTACTCCTGCAGCTGGTGCCAACTCAGTCCTGCAGCTTCACTCCTGCTCACTCCTGCAGCTTCCAAGCGGTCTCCAGCTCACTCCCTGCAGCTTCCAGCGGTTTCCAGCTCACTCCTGCAGCTTCCAGCAGTCTCCAGCTCCTCCTGCAGCTTCCAGCACTCCAGCTCACTCCTGCAGCTTCCAGGAGGTCCCAGCTCACCCTGCAGCTTCCAGCAGTTTCCAGCTCCACTCCTGCAGCTTCCAGCGGTCTCCAGCTCACTCCTGCAGCTTCCAGCAGTCTCCAGCTCACTCCTGCAGCTTCCAGCGGTCTCCAGCTCACTCCTGCAGCTTCCAGCGGTTTTTCCAGTCTTCCAGCGGTCTTTACTCCTGCAGCTTCCAGCGGTTTCCAGCTCACCCTGCAGCTTCCAGCAGTCTCCAGTTCACTCCTGCAGCTTCCAGTGGCTCCAGCTCAGCTCCCTGCAGCTTCCAGCGGTCTCCAGCTCACTCCTGCAGCTTCCAGCAGTCTCCAGCCCAACCCTGCAGCTTCCAGCGGTCTCCAGCTCACTCCTGCAGCTTCCAGCAGTCTCCAGCTCACTCCTGCAGCTTCCAAATCTCCAGCTCCCCTGCAGCTTCCAGCGGTCTCCAGCTCACTCCTGCAGCTTCCAGCGGTTTCTAGCTCACTCCTGCAGCTTCCAGCGGTTTCCAGCTCACTCCTGCAGCTTCCAGCAGTCTCCAGCTCACTCCTGCAGCTCTCCAGCAGTCTCCAGCTCCCCCCTGCAGCTTCCAGCAGTCTCCAGCTCACTCCTGCAGCTTCCAGCAGTCTCCAGCTCACTCCTGCAGCTTCCAGCGGTTTCCAGCTCACTCCTGCAGCTTCCAGCGGTCTCCAGCTCACCCCTGCAGCTTCCAGCCTCCTCCCAGCTCCTCCCCTGCAGCTTCCAGCGGTCTCCAACTCACTCCCTGCAGCTTCCAGCGGTCTCCAGCTCACTCCTGCAGCTTCCAGCAGGAGGTCTCCAGCTCAGCTCACCCTGCCTCCAGCAGTTTTCCAGCTCACCCTGCAGCTTCCAGCGGTCTCCAGCTCACTCCCTGCAGCTTCCAGCAGTCTCCAGCTCCTCCCTGCAGCTTCCAGCGGTTTCCAGCTCCTCCTGCAGCTTCCAGCAGTCTTCCAGCGCTCAGCTCCTGCAGCTTCCAGCGGTCTCCAGCCTGCTCCTGCAGCTTCCAGCAGTCTCCAGCTCACTCCTGCAGCTTCCAGCGGTCTCCAGCTCACTCCTGCAGCTTCCAGGTCTCCAGCTCACTCCTGCAGCTTCCAGCAGTCTCCAGCTCACTCCTGCAGCTTCCAGCAGTCTCCAGCTCACTCCTGCAGCTTCCAGCGGTTTCCAGCTCACTCCTGCAGCTTCCAGCAGTCTCCAGCTCCTCCCTGCAGCTTCCAGCAGTTTCCAGCTCCTCCTGCAGCTTCCAGCAGTTTTCCAGCTCACTCCTGCAGCTTCTTTACTACTCCAGCTCACTCCTGCAGCATTCCAGCATTTTCCAGCTCACTCCTGCAGCTTCCAGCAGCCTCCAGCTCCTCCTGCAGCTTCCAGCAGTTTCCACTCACTCCTGCAGCTTCCAGCTGTCTCCAGCTCACTCCTGCAGCTTCCAGCAGTCTCCAGCTCCTCCTGCAGCTTCCAGCGTTTTCCAGCTCCTCCTGCAGCTTCCAGCTCACTCCTCTCCAGCTCACTCCTGCAGCTTCCAGCAGTCTCCAGCTCACTCCTGCAGCTTCCAGCGGTCTCCAGCTCACTCCCTGCAGCTTCCAGCAGTCTCCAGCTCACTCCTGCAGCTTCCAGCGGTTTCCAGCTCACTCCCTGCAGCTTCCAGCAGTCTCCCTGCTCACTCCTGCAGCTTCCAGCCCTTTTCCAGCTCACTCCTGCAGCTTCCAGCATCCCCTGCTCCTCCTGCAGCTTCCAGCGTTTTCCAGCTCCTCCTGCAGCTTCCAGCTCACCCTGCAGCTCCAGCTCCAGCTCCCTGCAGCGCTTCCAGCTCTCTCCTGCAGCTTCCAGCATTTTCCAGCTCCTCCTGCAGCTTCCAGCAGTTCCAGCTCCCTCCTGCCTTCCAGCGGCTCTCTCCCAGCTCAGCTCCTGCAGCTTTCCAATCCTACAGCTTCCAGCTCACTCCTGCAGCTTCAGAGCAGTCCAGCTCACTCCTGCCTCCCGCGGTTTCCAGCTCTCTCCTTCCAGCTCACTCCTGCAGCTTCCAGCGGTTTCCAGCTCACTCCTGCAGCTTCCAGAGTTTTCCAGCTCCTCCTGCAGCTTCCAGCAGCTTCCAGCTCACTCCTGCAGCTTCCAGCGTTTTCCCTCTGCAGCTTCCAGCGTTTTCCAGCTCTCTCCTGCAACTTCCCTCCTCCAGCTTCCCTCCAGCTCTCCAGCTCTCCTCCTGCAGCATCCAGAGGTCTCCAGCTCACTCCCTGCAGCTTCCAGCAGTCTCCAGCTCACTCCTGCAGCTTCCAGCTGTCTCCTCTCTCCTCCTGCAGCTTCCAGCGGTCTCCAGCTCCTGCAGCTTCCAGCGGTTCCAGCTCACTGCTGCAGCTTCCAGCAGTCTCCAGCTCACTCCTGCAAATTCCAGCGTTTTCCAGCTCACTCCTGCAGCTTCCAGCAGTCTCAAGCTCACTCCTGCAGATTCCAGCCGTCTCCAGCTCACTCCTGCAGCTTCCAGCGGTTTCCAGCTCACTCCTGCAGCTTCCAGCGTTTTCCAGCTCACTCCTGCAGCTTCCAGCGTTTTCCAGCTCACTCCTGCAGCTTCCAGCGGTCTCCAACTCACTCCTGCAGCTTCCAGCGGTTTCCAGCTCACTCCTGCAGCATTCAGAGGTCTCCAGCTCACTCCTGCAGCTTCCAGCAGTCTCCAGCTCACTCCTGCAGCTTCCAGCGGTCTCCAGCTCACTCCTGCAGCTTCCAGCAGTCTCCAGCTCCCTGCCTGCAGCTTTTCACTCAGCTTCCAGGTTTCCAGCTCACTCCTGCAGCTTCCAGCAGTCCTGCCCAGCGTTTTCCACTCCTGCAGCTTCCAGCGGTTTCCAGCTCACTCCTGCAGCTTCCAGCGGTCTCCAGCTCACTCCTGCAGCTTCAAGCGGTCTCCAACTCACTCCTGCAGCTTCCAGAAGGTTTCCAACTCACTCCTGCAGCTTCCAGCAGTCTCCAGCTCACTCCTGCAAATTCCAGTTTCCAGCTCACCCCTGCAGCTTCCAGCAGTCTCCAGCTCACTCCTGCAGCTTCCAGCGGTTTCAGCTCACTCCTGCAGCTTCCAGCAGTTTCCAGCTCACTCCTGCAGCTTCCAGCTGGTTTTCAGCTCACTCCTGCAGCGTTTCCAGGGCAGCTTCCAGCTCCTCCTGCAGCATTCAGGGGTCTCCAGCTCACTCCTGCAGCTTCCAGCAGTCTCCAGCTCACTCCTGCAGCTTCCAGCAGTCTCCAGCTCACTCCTGCAGCTTCCAGCAGTCTCCACTCACTCCTGCAGCTTCCAGCGGTTTCCAGCTCACTCCTGCAGCTTCCAGCGGTCTCCAGCTCACTCCCTGCAGCTTCCAGCAGTCTCCAGCTCAGCTCCTGCAGCTTCCAGCGGTCTCCTGCTCAGCTCCTGCAGCTTCCAGCAGTCTCCAGCTCACTCCAGGCAGGTTCCAGCGGTTCCCCAGCTCCAGCTCCTGCAGCTTCCAGCAGGCTCCAGCTCCACTCCTGCAGCATTCAGCGGTCTCCAGCTCACTCCTGCAGCTTCCAGCAGCTCTCCAGCTCCCACTCCTCCAGGTTCCAGCGGTCTCCAGATCTCCTCCTGCAGCTTCCAGCGGTTTCCAGCTCACTCCTGCAGCTTCCAGCAGTCTCCAACCCACTCCTGCAGCTTCCAGCGGTTTCCCAGCTCACTCCTGCAGCTTCCAGCGGTTTCCAGCTCACTCCCTGCAGCTTCCAGCAGTTTCCAGCTCACTCCTGCAGCGTTTTCCAGCTCAGCAGCTTCCAGCGGTCTCCAGCTCACCCCTGCAGCTTCCAGCAGTCTCCAGCTCACTCCTGCAGCTTCCAGCGGTTTCCAGCTCACTCCTGCAGCTTCCAGCAGTCTCAGCTCACTCCTGCAGCTTCCAGCAGTCTCCAGCTCACTCCTGCAGCTTCCAGCAGTTTTCAGCTCACCCCTGCAGCTTCCAGCAGCTCTCCAGCTCAGCGGTTGCAGCTTCCAGCAGCTTTTCCAGCTCACTCTCCTGCAGCTTCCAGCGGTCCAACTCACTCCTGCAGCATCCAGAGGTCTCCAGCTCTCACCTGCAGCTTCCAGCACTCCTGCAGCACTCAGTCCTCCCAGCTCACTCCTGCAGCTTCCAGTCTCCAGCTCACTCCTGCAGCTTCCAGCGGTCTCCAGCTCCACTCCCTGCAGCTTCCAGCAGTCTCCAGCTCACTCCTGCAGCTTCCAGCGGTCTCCAACTCCTCCTGCAGCTTCCAACAGTCTCCAGCTCACTCCTGCAGCTTCCATGGTTTCCAGCTCCCTCCTGCAGCTTCCAGCAGTCTTTACTCCCTCACTCCTGCAGTCTCTTCCAGCGGTTTCCAGCTCACTCCTGCAGCTTCCAGCAGTCTCCAGCTTTACTCCTGCAGCTTCTCCTGCGGTCTCCAGCTCCTCCTGCAGCTTCCAGCGTTTTCCTCCTCACTGCTGCAGCTTCCAGCTGTCTCCAACTCACTCCTGCAGCTTCAGCGGTCTCCAGCTCACTCCTGCAGCTTCCAGCAGTCTTTCCTCACTCCTCCAGCTTCCAGCAGTCTCCAGCTCAGCACTCCTGCTCAAATTCCAGCAGTTCCAGCTCACTCCTGCAGCTTCCAGCAGTCTCCAGCTCCCTCCTCCAGCTTCCAGCTCAGTTTTAGCTCACTCCTGCAGCTTCCAGCACTCCAGCTCACTCCTGCAGCTCCAGCAGTCTCCAGCTCACTCCTGCAGCTTCAGCAGTCTCCAGCTCCTCCTGCAGCTTCCAGCGGTCTCCAGCTCACCCTGCAGCTTCCAGCAGTCTCCAGCTCACTCCTGCAGCTTCCAGCGTTTCCAGCTCACTCCTGCAGCAGCTTCCAGCTCCTCCAGCAGCTCACTCCTGCAGCTCCAGCAGTCTCCAGCTCACTCCTGCAGCTTCCAGCAGTCTCCAGCTCACTCCTGCAGCTTCCAGCGGTCTCCAGCTCACTCCTGCAGCTTCCAGCAGGCTTCCAGCTCACTCCTGCAGCTTCCAGCTCACTCCCAGCACCCAGGTTTCCAGCTCACTCCTGCAGCTTCCAGCAGTCCAGCTCACTCCTGCAGCGGCTCCAGCGGTCTCCAGCTCCTGCAGCTTCCAGCTCACCCTGCAGTTCCAGGCTCCAGCTCCTGCAGCTTCCAGCAGTCTCCAGCTCACTCCTGCAGCTTCCAGCGGTCTCCAGCTCACTCCTGCAGCTTCCAGCAGTCTCCAGCTCACTCCTGCAGCTTCCAGCGGTCTCCAGCTCACTCCTGCAGCTTCCAGCAGTCTCCAGCTCACTCCTGCAGCTTCCAGCTCCTGTTTCCAGCTCACTCCTGCAGCTTCCAGCAGTCTCCAGCTCACTCCTGCAAATTCCAGTGTTTCCAGCTCCTCCTGCAGCTTCCAGCAGTCTCCAGCTCACTCCTGCAGCTTCCAGCAGTTTCCAGCTCACTCCTGCAGCTTCCAGCGGTCTCCAGCTCCTCCTTCCAGCTTCCAGCTCACTCCTGCAGCTCACTCCTGCAGCTTCCAGCAGCTTCTCCAGCTCACTCCTGCAGCTTCCAGCAGTCTCCAACTCACTCCTGCAGCTTCCAGCAGTCTCCAACTCACACCTGCAGCTTCCAGCAGTCTCCAGCTCACTCCTGCAGCTTCCAGCGGTCTCCAGCTCACTCCTGCAGCTTCCAGCGGTCTCCAGCTCACTCCTGCAGCTTCCAGCAGTCTCCAGCTCACTCCTGCAGCTTCCAGCGGTCTCCAACTCACTCCTGCAGCTTCCAGCAGTCTCCAGCTCACTCCTGCAGCTTCCAGCGGTTTCCAGCTCACTCCTGCAGCTTCCAGCGGTCTCCAGCTCACTCCTGCAGCTTCCAGCAGTCTCCAGCTCACTCCTGCAGCTTCCAGCGGTCTCCAGCTCACTCCTGCAGCTTCCAGCGGTTTCCAGCTCACTGCTGCAGCTTCCAGCTGTCTCCAACTCCCCCTGCAGCTTCCAGCGGTCTCCAGCTCACTCCAGCTCCTGCAGCTTCCAGCGGTCTCCAGCTCACTCCTGCAAAGCAGTCTCCAGCCGTCTCTGCAGCTTCCAGCTCAGCTCACTCCTGCAGCTTCCAGCAGTCTCCAGCTCACTCCTGCAGCTTCCAGCACTCCCTGCAGCCCAGCTCACTCCCTGCAGCTTCCAGCAGTTTTCAGCTCACTCCTACAGCTTCCAGCAGTCTCCAGCTCACTCCTGCAGCTTCCAGCGGTTTCCAGCTCACTCCTGCAGCTTCCAGCAGTCTCCAGCTCACTCCTGCAGCTTCCAGCGGTTTTCAGCTCACTCCTGCAGCTTCCAGCAGTCTCCAGCTCACTTTTGCAGCTTCCAGCGTTTTCCAGCTCACTCCTGCAGCTTCCAGCACTCCAGCTCACTCCTGCAGCATTCAGAGGTCTCCAGCTCACTCCTGCAGCTTCCAGCAGGCTTTAGCTCACTCCTGCAGCTTCCAGCGGTTTCCAGCTCACTCCTGCAGCTTCCAGCAGTCTCAGCTCACTCCTGCAGCTTCCAGCGTTTTCCAGCTCACTCCTGCAGCTTCCAGCAGTCTCCAGCTCCTCCTGCAGCTTCAGCGGTCTCCAGCTCACTCCTGCAGCTTCCAGCAGTTTCCAGCTCACTCCTGCAGCTTCCAGCTGTCTCCAGCTCACTCCTGCAGCTTCCAGCAGTCTCCTGCTCCTCCTGCAGCTTCCAGCTGTCTCCAGCTCACTCCTGCAGCTTCCAGCAGTTTCCAGCTCACTCCTGCAGCTTCCAGCGGTTTCCAGCTCCTCCTGCAGCTTCCAGCAGTCTCCAGCTCACTCCTGCAGCTTCCAGCAGTTTCCAGCTCACTCCTGCAGCTTCCAGCGGTCTCCAACTCACTCCTGCAGCTTCCAGCAGTCTCCAGCTCACTCCTGCAGCTTCCAGCGTTTCCAGCTCTCCTGCAGCTTCCACTCCTGCAGCTTCCAGCACTCCAGCTCACTCCTGCAGCATTCAGAGGTCTCCAGCTCACTCCTGCAGCTTCCAGCAGTCTCCAGCTCACTCCTGCAGCTTCCAGCGTTCTCCAGCTCACTCCTGCAGCTTCCAGCGGTCTCCAGCTCACTCCTGCAGCTTCCAGCGGTTTCCAGCTCACTCCTGCAGCTTCCAGCAGTCTCACTCCTCAGCTTCCTGCAGCTCCCTGCGGTTTCCAGCTCACTCCTGCAGCTTCCAGCAGTCTCCAGCTCACTCCTGCAGCTTCCAGCGGTCCAGCTCCTCCTGCAGCCAGCTGTCTCCAGCTCACTCCTGCAGCTTCCAGCGGTCTCCAGCTCACTCCTGCAGCTTCCAGAGGTCTCCAGCTCACTCCTGCAGCTTCCAGCAGTTTTCCAGCTCACTCCTGCAGCTTCCAGCAGTCTCCAGCTCACTCCTGCAGCTTCCAGCGGTTTCCAGCTCACTCCTGCAGCTTCCAGCAGTCTTTAGCTCACTCCTGCAGCTTCCAGCGGTTTCCAGCTCACTCCTGCAGCTTCCAGCAGTCTCCAGCTCACTCCTGCAGCTTCCAGCGGTTTCCAGCTCACTCCTGCAGCTTCCAGCAGTCTCCAGCTTACTCCTGCAGCTTCCAGCGGTCTCCAGCTCACTCCTGCAGCTTCCAGCGGTTTCCAGCTCCTGCAGCTTCCAGCAGTTTCCAGCTCACTCCTGCAGCTTCCAGCGGTTTCCAGCTCACTCCTGCAGCTTCCAGCAGTCTCCAGCTCACTCCTGCAGCTTCCAGCGGTCTCCAGCTCACTCCTGCAGCTTCCAGCCGTCTCCAGCTCACTCCAGCAGCTTTCAGCGGTCTCCAGCTCACTCCTGCAAATTCCATCGTTTTCCAGCTCACTCCTGCAGCTTCCAGCACTCTCCAGCTCACTCCTGCAACTTCCAGCGGTTTCCAGCTCACTCCAGCAGCTTCCAGCGGTTTCCAGCTCACTCCTGCAGCTTCCAGCGGTCACCAGCTCACTCCTGCAGCTTCCAGCGGTTTCCAGCTCACTCCTGCAGCCTCCAGCGGTCTCCAGCTCACTCCTGCAGCTTCCAGCAGTCTCCAGCTCACTCCTGCAGCTTCCAGCGGTCTCCAACTCACTCCCTGCAGCTTCCAGCAGTTTCCAGCTCACTCCTGCAGCTTCCAGCAGTTTCCAGCTCACTCCTGCAGCTTCCAGCAGTCTCCAGCTCCAGCTCACCCTGCAGCTTCCAGCGGTTTCCAGCTCACTCCTTCAGCTTCAGCTTCAGTCCCTTCCCTTTCTCCTCCTGCAGCTTCCAGCAGTCTCCAGCTCACTCCTGCAGCTTCCAGCGGTTTCCAGCTCACTCCTGCAGCTTAAAGCAGTCTCCAACTCACTCCTGCAGCTTCCAGCGGTTTCCAGCTCACTCCTGCAGCTTCCAGTCGCTTTTCCAGCTCACTCCTGCAGCTCCAGCACTCCAGCTCACTCCTGCAGCTTCCAGAGGTCTCCAGCTCACTCCTGCAGCTTCCAGCAGTTTCCAGCTCACTCCTGCAGCTTCCAGCAGTCTCCAGCTCACTCCTGCAGATCCAGCAGTCTCCAGCTCACTCCTGCAGCTTCCAGCGGTTTTCCAGCTCACTCCTGCAGCTTCCAGCGTTTTCCAGCTCACTGCTGCAGCTTCCAGCGGTCTCCAACTCACTCCTGCAGCTTCCAGCAGTCTCAACTCACTCCCTGCAGCTTCCAGCAGTCTCCAGCTCACTCCTGCATCTTCCAGCGGTTTCCAGCTCACTCCTGCAGCTTCCAGCAGGTTTCCAGCAGTCTTGCAGCTTCCAGCGGTTTCCAGCTTCCTGCAGTTTTCCAGCTCCAGCTCACTCCTGCAGCTTCCAGCAGTCTCCAGCTCACTCCTGCAGCTTCCAGCGGTTTCCAGCTCACTCCTGCAGCTTCCAGCAGTCTCCAGCTCACTCCTGCAGCTTCCAGCGGTCTCCAGCTCACTCCTGCAGCTTCCAGCAGTCTCCAGCTCACTCCTGCAGCTTCCAGCAGTCTCCAGCTCACTCCTGCAGATTCCAGCCGTCTCCAGCTCACTCCTGCAGCTTCCAGCAGTCTCCAGCTCACTCCTGCAGCTTCCAGCGGTTTCCAGCTCACTCCTGCAGCTTCCAGCACTCCAGCTCACTCCTGCAGCTTCCAGCGGTTTCCAGCTCACTCCTGCAGCTTCCAGCAGTTCTCAGCTCACTCCTGCAGCTTCCAGCGGTCTCCAGCTCACTCCTGCAGCTTCCAGCGTTTTCCAGCTCACTCCTGCAACTTCCAGTTTCCAGCTTTCCTGCAGCTTCCACTCCTCCAGCTTCCTGCGGTTCCAGCTCACTCCTGCAGCTTCCAGGAGGTCTCCAGCTCACTCCCTGCAGCTCCAGAGGCTTCCAGCTCACTTCTGCAGCTTCCAGCAGGATCCAGCTCACTCCTGCAGCTTCCAGCGGTCTAGGGCTCCTCCTGCAGCTTCCAGCAGTACGACCTCCAGCTCACTCCTGCAGCTTCCAGCGGTTTCCAGCTCACTCCTGCAGCTTCAAGCGGTCTCCAACTCACTCCTGCAGCTTCCAGCGGTTTCCAGCTCACTCCTGCAGCTTCCAGCGTTTTCCAGCTCACTCCTGCAGCTTCCAGCTCACTCCTGCAGCTTCCAGCGTTTTCCAGCTCACTCCTGCAGCATCCAGAGGTCTCCAGCTCACTCCTGCAGCTTCCAGCAGTCTCCAGCTCACTCCTGCAGCTTCCAGCGGTCTCCAACTCACTCCTGCAGCTTCCAGCAGTCTCCAGCTCTCTCCTGCAGCTTCCAGCCGTTTCCAGCTCACTCCTGCAGCTTCCAGCAGTCTTTAGCTCACTCCTGCAGCTTCCAGCGGTTTCCAGCTCACTCCTGCAGGTTCCAGCAGTCTTTCGCTCACTCCTGCAGCTTCCAGCGGTTTCCAGCTCACTCCTGCAGCTTCCAGCGGTTTCCAGCTCACTCCTGCAGCTTCAAGCGGTCTCCAACTCACTCCTGCAGCTTCCAGAAGGCTCCAACTCACTCCTGCAGCTTCCAGCAGTCTCCAGCTCCTCCTGCAGCTTCCAGCGTGGCTTTCCAGCCTCCTCCCTGCAGCTTCCAGCAGTCTTAGCTCACTCCTGCAGCTTCCAGCGGTTTCCAGCTCACTCCTGCAGCTTCCAGCAGTCTTTCCCTCACTCCTGCAGCTTCCAGCGGTCTCCAACTCACTCCTGCAGCTTCCAGAAGGTCTCCAACTCACTCCCTGCAGCTTCCAGCAGTCTCCAGCTCACTCCTGCAGCTTCCAGCGGTCTCCAACTCACTCCTGCAGCTTCCAGCAGTCTCCAGCTCACTCCGGCAGGTTCCAGCGGTTTCCAGCTCCTCCTGCAGCTTCCAGCAGGCTCCAGCTCAAGATATACTCCTGCAGCTTCCTCACTCCTGCAGTTTCCAGCTCACTCCCTGCAGCTTCAGCTCACTCTCCAGCTCCCTCCTGCAGCTTCCAGTGGTCTCCAGCTCACTCCTGCAGCTTCCAGCAGTTTCCAGCTCACTGCTGCAGCTTCCAGCAGTCTTCCAGCTCACTCCTGCAGATTCCAGCCGTCTCCAGCTCACTCCTGCAGCTTCCAGCAGTCTCCAGCTGGTCTCCTGCAGCTTCCAGCAAATTCCAGCTCACTCCTGCAGCTTCCAGCAGTTTCCAGCTCACTCCTGCAGAATTCCAGCAGTCTCCAGCTCACTCCTGCAGCTTCCAGCGGTTTCCAGCTCACTCCTGCAGCTTCCAGCAGTCTCCAGCTCACTTTGCAGCTTCCAGCAGTTTTCCATCCCACTCCTGCAGCTTCCAGCGGTCTCCAACTTTTCCCTGCAGCTTCCATGAAAAGTTTTCAGCTCACTCCTGCAGCTTCCAGCAGTCTCCAGCTCACTCCTTTGCAGCTTCCAGCGTTTTCCAGCAGTCCAGCTCACTCCTGCAGCTTCCAGCACCCAGCACTTTTCCTGCAGCCTTCCAGCACTCCAGCTCAGCCTCCTGCAGCATTCAGAGGTCTCCAGCTCACTCCTGTTTTTGTTAGCTCCTCCTGCAGCTTCCAGTTATTTTCCAGCTCACTCCTGCAGCTTCCAGCAGTCTTCAGCTCACTCCTGCAGCTTCCAGCGTTTTCCAGCTCACTCCTGCAGCTTCCAGCACTCTTTAGCTCACTCCTGCAGCTTTCAGCGGTTTCCAGCTCACTCCTGCAGCTTCCAGCTGTCTCCAACCCACTCCTGCAGCTTCCAGCAGTCTCCTGCTCCCTCTTGCAGCTTCCAGCAGTGTTTAGCTCACTCCTGCAGCTTCCAGCAGTCTCCAGCTCACTCCTGCAGCTTCCAGCGGTTTTCAGCTCACTCCTGCAGCTTCCAGCCGTCTTCAGCTCCTTTTGCAGCTTCCAGCAGTCTCCATCCCATCCTGCAGCTTCCAGCGGTCTCCAACTCCTCCTGCAGCTTCCAGCGGTTTCCAGCTTTCCTGCAGCTTCCAGCGTTTTCCAGCTCCTCCTGCAGCTCACTCCAGCACTCCAGCTCACTCCTGCAGCATCCAGAGGTCTCCAGCTCACTCCTGCAGCTTCCAGCAGTCTCCAGCTCACTCCTGCAGCTTCCAGCGGTCTCCAGCTCACTCCTGCAGCTTCCAGCAGTCTCCAGCTCACTCCTGCAGCTTCCAGCGGTTTCCAGCTCACTCCTTCAGCTTCCAGCAGTCTTTCGCTCACTCCTGCAGCTTCCAGCGGTTTCCAGCTCACTCCTGCAGCTTCCAGCGGTTTCCAGCTCACTCCTGCAGCTTCAAGCGGTCTCCAACTCACTCCTGCAGCTTCCAGAAGGCTCCAACTCACTCCTGCAGCTTCCAGCGGTTTCCAGCTCACTCCTGCAGCTTCCAGCCGTCTTTAGCTCACTCCTGCAGCTTCCAGCGGTTTCCAGCTCACTCCTGCAGCTTCCAGCAGGCTTTAGCTCACTCCTGCAGCTTCCAGCGGTTTCCAGCTCACTCCTGCAGCTTCCAGCAGTCTCCAGCTTACTCCTGCAGCTTCCAGCGGTCTCCAGCTCACTCCTGCAGCTTCCAGCGGTTTCCAGCTCACTGCTGCAGCTTCCAGCAGTCTCCAGCTCACTCCTGCAGATTCCAGCCGTCTCCAGCTCACTCCTGCAGCTTCCAGCAGTCTCCAGCTCACTCCTGCAGCTTCCAGCAGTTTTAGCTCACTCCTGCAGCTTCCAGCAGTCTCCAGCTCACTCCTGCAGCTTCCAGCGGTTTCCAGCTCACTCCTGCAGCTTCCAGCAGTTTTCAGCTCACTCCTGCAGCTTCCAGCGGTTTCCAGCTCACTCCTGCAGCTTCCAGCAGTCTTTAGCTCACTCCTGCAGCTTTCAGCGGTTTCCAGCTCACTCCTGCAGCTTCCAGCTGTCTCCAACCCACTCCTGCAGCTTCCAGCAGTCTCCTGCTCCCTCCTGCAGCTTCCAGCAGTCTTTAGCTCACTCCTGCAGCTTCCAGCAGTCTCCAGCTCACTCCTGCAGCTTCCAGCGGTTTTCAGCTCACTCCTGCAGCTTCCAGCAGTCTCCAGCTCACTTTTGCAGCTTCCAGCAGTCTCCATCCCACTCCTGCAGCTTCCAGCGGTCTCCAACTCACTCCTGCAGCTTCCAGCGGTTTCCAGCTCACTCCTGCAGCTTCCAGCAGTCTTTAGCTCACTCCTGCAGCTTCCAGCGGTTTCCAGCTCACTCCTGCAGCTTCCAGCAGTCTCCAGCTCACTCCTGCATCGTATAACCCTTCCATCAGTCGAAGCTGAATCCTCCTCTATTTTCATTCCATTTCGTCCAAGTTCATTAAAGTCGCAATACCTACTAGTATCTCTACTGAGATATTTCCTAATAGGTTCTCCAGACTCTTGGCTTAACGCTAGAAATTTGGTCCTTTCAGCAGTGACCAATTTTTTTGTTTGTTTGTTTTTTATTGGTTGGATAGTCTTTAAAATTATGTCTTTAATGTCTTTAAAGTTTAAAGCTTCAATTTCCTTCGGATAAGTCATTGACACTTGCTTAATGGCTTTTTAGCACCCCGCTACCACCTATTTTATCAATATCAATTTTCGTGCAAATGTGAGTCACAGAGCTTATTCAGCAAAATTATATTTTTAGAAAATCTCAACTTCTAATTGGTCACTTAATATCGACCTAGTTCTGGACCTGACCAAAAAGATAATTTCGCCCAAATCTATCAAGCTTCTGTGAGCCTGTCATGTGACCAAAATTAGCAATAAAATATGAAACGTTTTTCATCTTCGATAGTGCACCGATCGGAATCCTTTGAACTCGTCACACTGTTCCAGGCTTTACGTTAAAATGCCTTAACATGATTCCAGCCTGAGAGAACACTCATTCACACAGCAATATTTTAAGACGAACAATCAACTCAAGTTTTCCACATTCAACGAAATACACGAATCTTTTTCATACAATTTCAAGCTCAACGTTAATTATTGCAATTAACATAAACATAGCTTGATAAGAACCACGTATTTCAACTACAGAATATTCTCTTCGAACAAGTGAAAACAAAACAAAGAGCGACAATTCCATAAACCTCAAAGTAAGTCGTAAACAATATTTCTCTATTTCAAATACAAACTTGAACTGTTTATTTTTTCAAGCGAGCCAGAGTGGCTTGCATCTGGCGTATAGGAAAATAAGGGTCTTACCTTAACGTGCGGCACGTGACATCAGCATTACTCTCCCGTCCAGCCATTCTAGCAGTATATGCAGTGATGAAGGTTTTTTGTACAGTTTGGAATGCTTCCACCAATGGCAAGTCGTGTGCTGATTGGTCGAACTGGAGGAGGCAATTTGCCTGTGTAACCGAGAATAACAGCGAAGAACGCTGATTGGCTGGGGAACCGCGGTGTTGGCCTGATAAAAGGGGGCTGGAGCAGTGAAAAAGGGGATAGAAACGTTGGCTTTACGTAGTGACGTGTGAAGAAAGCGAGGACGGTGAATTGAACCAGCGATATTATGATTTGTACAAGTGACGTTGCAGCAATACAGACTTATTTAAAGTACAAGCTATTTCAGCATTTTCTCTAATCATGGCAGATAGAAGTTTCGATATTAGACTGATACCTGAATTCAGTGGAGCTGCTACCGATCTACCAATTGTAGAATGGATTGAAAATGTGGAGTTGGTTTGTGAACTTTGCGAGATGAAGAAAGTCGAGCGGGTACTGCCACTGAAGTATAGCGAACAAAGAAGAGCTCCCAAAAGGTAGTCCACTCAAGGGCCTCAATCCGTTCGTTGATAGTCACGGCTTACTGAGGATCGGGAGACGTGCCGGCAAAGCTGAGATCGAGACCAGGGAGAAACACCCTATCGTCATCCCTGGAAAACAGATCATTGATTGTGGACCACTACCATGGACAAACCAGACATCAGGGACGCCTGTTCACCGAGGGAGCCATCCGTGCTGCAGGATTTTGGATGGTTGGCGGGAAGAGGTGCGTGTGCGGATACATTTACCGTTGTATCATCACTTGTCGAAAACTCCGGAGCCCTACCTAAACACAAAAGATGGCCGATCTTCCCATTGACCGTCTCAGCGCTGGTCCTCCCTTCACCAATATCGGGTTAGATGTATTTGGCCCTTGGGCTGTTTCCTCGCGTCGAACAAGTGGCGGCCTCGCCAACAGCAAGCAGTGGGCAGTAATGTTCACATGCATGAGCACTCGAGGTATCCACATGGAAGTGATCGAATCGATGACCACCTCTAGTTTCATCAACGGACTCAGGCGCTTCTTCGCCATTCGCGGCCCCGCCAAACATATACGTTCTGACTTCGGAACCAATTTTGTGGGTGCCTGTATGGAGTTGGGCATCGAGTCAAATATGGATATAAACTCTGTCACCAAATACTTAGCAGGGCAGGGCTGTACCTGGTCGTTCAACCCTCCCTACGCCCCACACATGGGAGGAGCTTGAGAAAAAATGATCGGCATAACCAAAAGGATACTAGACGCTATGTTTTTGCAATACAAGCAAAGACACCACATTCTTAGCAGAGGTCACCTCTATAGTCAACGCCCGGCCTCTCGTCTCGGTGTCAACAGATCCTGACGAACCTTTCATACTTACACCGGCAACCCTCCTTACTCAGAAAGCAAGCGTTCCCTTTACACACGAGTGTGCATATAGACCCAAAGACATCCTCAGAAGTCAGTGGAAATTCGTCCAACATCTGGCTGAGACCTTCTGGAGCAGGTGGAGAAGAGAATACCTATCTTCTATCCAGACACGCACCAAGTGGAGATCAGATGAACCCAACCTGGAATCCGGAAACGTGGTGTTGCTCAAGGACGACCAGGCTGATAGAAATGAATGGCCCCTAGGATTGATCACGCGCGTGTTCCCTAGCGAAGACAACTTAGTAAGGAAAGTACAGGTCAGGATTTCCAGAAAGGACGGCACCAAACACCTTCTCAGACCCATAACCGAAATTGTCCTTCTCTGTGCCGAGAACTAGCACATTTCATGACGTCCAAGACGTCAGGCGGGGAGTGTTCTGCTTAGTGTACAATAGATTGACTAGCACTCATTTCCCTTTACCGGCCCCTTTAGCTTAGGGGCTTCTTTCTGACCCTACACCGGTTGAAGTTTTCCGGTGCTCAGCCCCTATCTAGTTTACCTGCCCACAGCACGGCTGTATGGCATAGTTTTTCTATCCCTTAAATATCTCGACATTCTTGGACATCTCCGGTAAGAATTATCGCCTTTCTTCTTTCTATTATAGAATTATTTAATGCAAGCATTATTTTTTTTTAGTAATATTTCCTTCCTTTAAACGAACTTTGTTTACCTTCTCACCACGTGTGGAACCTCCATCTATCCTCTTGGAATTCGACTGTTACTCAGCATAATTTGTATTCTTTTTCTTTCTATGAGTATTTTTTATGCCCAAATGCTTTCTATTCTGTAAGCTTATCATACCTACAACTATCTTTAAGGTCTTAGTAAATCCTCACCTTCATTTTGTTACAAAATTTTTGTATCTATGTGTTTCTGAAGAAACCTGTTTTTTATTCCTTTCTTTCAGTTTTACCTTTGTCGATGATCAATAAACATGCGTCTAAAACATAACATGTCTCAGAGTCTTGATTGCCGATGAGAGTTTATGCTGTCTAAGGGTTGTGTACATTTCCACGAAATACACACATCCCGGAAACAGTATAAGGGAGCAGAGGTCAGATCCAGAGAGAATTAAGCAGGCCCTTATAACTGCATATGCGGTGGATTCATTCACTGCGTATGATCAGTTTGTGTCACGACGATTTCGGCCAGGTGAAACGGTAGATGAATTTTTAGCAGAGTTGAAACGGCTAGCTTTGTTGGTTGGCGGCCAACTGCCTGAGCGATGGATGACGTGTGCCTTCGTTTCTGGACTACTGCAACACGTCAAGCAACTTCTCCGCGCATCATCCAGAATGGACACTATGACGTTGGACCAGATCCTGACTCGCGCTCAGGCCGTTATGACCGATAGCAAAGAGCCGGATGAGTCAGTTGCCGCAGCAGCTCAAGAGACGAATACAGCAGCTCAACGGACGGGCGGCATTGTGTGCTTTAAGTGTTATGGTCACAACCACCTGGCAAAGGATTGCAGGCAAGGCTACTCGGAGAAGACAGCTACCCAGACCCGAAGATCCCGCCGCGGGATACGGTGTTTTCGGTGCAATAAGGTTGGGCACATTTCCTCAGAGTTCCAGGGAAACAGATCCGGGGAACAGACGTCAGTGCCGGTCTTTTTTCCAAGCAACTAAAAAACACGGCGCTACCTATCGTTGAGGTGACCGTAGACGGAAAGAAGTGCATGGCCCTGGTTGATTCTGGGTGCTCACGGACGTTGGTGCGCATGTCGCAATTGACGACCAAAGAAGACTCAAGTCCTAAATGTCGACAGTAAGGAATTAAAATGCCGTGGACAGGGCAATATTGCGTTGAATGTTAGTCGTGCTCAGCCCGTGTACATTGATGCCCTAATTGTGAACGGACCACGACTTGGGTTCAATCTTCTTCTTGGGATTGATGTAATTAAAGAATTAGGAGGAGTGCACATTAATTCCTCAGGAGAAAGTCAATGTTCTGAAGAAAGTAAGCCCCAATGTGCTGCTATTTCCATCATTGAACCCGACTTTAGTGTAGAGTTCGACCGTCATAACAAAGTATGAACAGCCTCATGAAAATGGACCAATGGACAACCGCCTATAACTCTGAAGAATAGAGTGGCAGAATATTCAGTACCTGACTATGCACGGGACGAATATGAAAGGGAACTTCAGTCATGGCTGGATAATGGAGGGCTGTGACCATACCCCAAAGATGAACTTGGTCCACCTAAGTGTCTAATCCCATTAATGGCAGTGATACAAGAGAGCAAGCAGAAAGTCCGTCCAGTACTGGATTACCGTGAGTTGAATGGTTTTGTAGAACTATATACTGCTAACTCATTGTGATTTATACAAGTGACGTTGCAGCAATACAGACTTATTTAAACTACAGATACCAAAACACACATTCTCATTATTGTACAGACCATTCAACAAATTATAATCTGTGACATTATTTAGCTATGGTAATTGGCTAACTAATTAAGCATAGAAATTAAAACGAGAAATACTTAAGGCGAGAAAGAGCTATATCAAAAGACAGACCAAGCGACATTTTTTCTTTAACACACACACACAAAAAAAAATGAATGGGAAAAGATTTTATTTCATTTACGAGGAGAGATACTTTTTTCGCAGAAGACAAAAAATCCGTAAGAGAAAACCATATTTCAGATTCTGTCAGAATTAATTAATGTCATGATCAGATAGTGACGCGACAAGGAAAACAGAATTCTAAAAGATAAACAAAGCCGGGCCACGCATGCGACCGAAAAGAAATTCCAGTGAGACCACCCTAAAAGAATAGCCACTAATTATCTTTCAGAGATATCATTTAGTTTTGGTTCTTGTGTCCAGCGAGGAGACCCATCTGTTGTATGTCCGGGTCTTGCCATGAGAAGAGAGAGTCGAGAAGGGGATCATTGTTATTGTCAGACATGGTGACTCGATTGTGAGCATCTGGTGACACGAGAAAAAGAAAGAATTTGTTTATCAAGTAAAAACTAACACCCAGTTTGAAGGTTGGCTAGCAGTGATTAATGAGTCGGTGGAGATTCTACTAAGTGGATTTTGAGTGGCTCAAAAAAAAAAAAATTTAATTATGGCCACGTGGGATTCATAAGAATTCTGGCCGATAGAAAAGAAGGAAAGAAAAGAAAAGAGATTTTTTTTTTCTGGACGATAATTTTAAGAAGGCCAAGTCTAGCCACACCCACGCTGCCGAGCGATCATTGGCTGAGTGGTGGCGTGAGTGATAGGCGAAGGTGAATTTATGAGAAAGGCGAGGAAGTTGTTGACACCCACTGAGAGGATTGGTATGGGATGCCAGTGCGGGAGGGGGGGAGTCTGGGGGGGTGGTTCTCCTCCGACCTCTCCTCACGGACGAGGGAGAAAACCCCCCGAAGGGGAAAGTGATTAGCTTCCAAAAATGGGAAGTAATAAATTTTCCTATCTTGGAGACAAAGAAAATTTTTGTTGGGAATTGAGAATTGTCAAAGAACCCAAACCACGACAGGTCCCAACCCGGTTTTGGTTGGTGTCCATATAAACGAACATCCCCGGGCGTTCAGAGGAGTGTTGAATTGGGTTGGAGATCGCAGACGCAGACACAGATCGACAGAGAGCTGTTGGGCTCGGAGACCAGCCTCGCAGGAGCTGACCGAAAAATTTCCACGTCCTTTTCGACTTAGTCTTCCTACAAAAAGCAAGTTTTCATTGACGAACGACTTAAGATACCATAACTCGCGTAAGAAACGCATAAAGTGTCACGAATCCCTAGAAACGGGCCGGGAGAGAAACACACTCCTGTATTCAACAGATAGATAAACTTAATTGTTATTTCTCAACATATTTGCACCTCGTGAGTTGTTTTATTATTTTTCTTTTACTTACGTTTGTGCAGTATCACCTTTACCCCGGATTCGGCTTATTGATTTTTCTTTTTTACGTTTAGACCTGATTCAGTTGCTTCCGTGACCAGGCGCCTGATTGAGAAACGGCAGGTTAGACTTGAGATCAAAGAGTTACTTCCGTGACCAGGCGTTGAAAGAGCTGAGAACGACAAGGTTGGTATCGAACCGGAAACGACCAGATCGACCGGAACACAGGCTGGTGGCGGCGACAACGAGTCAACCCCAAACGCTGGTGGAAGAAACCTTACAGCTTCGCGCCGCAACTGGGAGTTGACCATGGGCCGACGGCGCAGCGTCAGATATTGACGTCGCGACCAGTGGACGTCACATATTGGCGCTGGACTGCGACCGCGACCACCGGTGGGTGTCACAAATCTATCAAACCAGAACTTTGATAACCTTTCATTTAAACATAAAATGACGTTTGAACCACCTCTTTACTCCAGTTGTTTTTGTACCTCTTTGTTATATAAATATTTTATTCATTGTTGTGCAAAAACTGTTGTTTCTCATGTTGTCTGTATTCTATGTTTGTTGAATACCAAAATTTAATTTGGGAGGAAATTGTTAATTTCATCACGCAGCCTAATTTACTCAACAATTTTTGATCAATATGATTTAATCCATTAACACAACCTCCACAGCTTTACATCCCGCGGTGGCCATAAATAAATCCTTGATTTGTTTCTGCTTTTGGTCATCCGCTAATTTCTTTATTCTAACCATTGCCTCAAAACACTTTAACCAGATAACCTCTTCACGGTTTTCCAAATCCAACATAGTTTCGTTCGGCGACGCCATTTTGTTATGAAGTTCGTACATGCACAATTAATAGTAATAGTAGTCGTCACAAGTGACTTTGGTATTTATTGCGTAAAAGTACAAAATTAATGCACGAGGCCGATAAAGTAGAGGGGTTAACGCTGGTCATCGCTATCTTATACTTAGCTAATCCGATTCACGACCCATTCAAATTACAATTTCCGCATTCACCATAAAAACTCGTCCGTCACCAATCAATGCTCCATACACCATAATACCGCATCCTCTCAAAGGGGACCCTACAAAACGCGCCCTGTGACATAAAAATTTAATGATAATAAATTATTATATATAAAAATCTAATGCTGAAGAATGAGAGGGGAGGGTGTTGAGATGTTGAGTGTTTCCGCGTGCGTGTATTGAAATAAGGACAAACACATACGTAGGGAAAAATACTGGTATATCTAGATTAGTAGTCAAACGAACGCAGGTTAGTCAGTAACAATCAGAAAGAGTATAAAGTCCAACTGTATCTTCCGGTAGAGAGACGGAAGTGTGATGGTCACCTGATCTTTCCAGAACTCTATAGAACTGTCCTATTAGTAGTAGAGAGATCAGTCCATTCTGATGAGAAGGTGGGTGGCCCCAACCCCCCCTAAAAAAATTTTTTTTTCATTGTGAAAAAAAAAATATTTTTTTTCAATATTTTTTCCTTTTCGGGTCCATCATAAATTGTTGCGTCGCTTTTCGCTTTCTACCAGATCTGCGCTGTTTTTGCTCTGTCTGTGGTACTTGTAAATCAAAAGTATCATATAATTCGTATAATTCGTCTTCTACTTGCGGAGTTTCTTCCGATTCTTCAGTACTCCTTTTCTTTAGCTGGTTGATGTGCCTTTTATGGGTAAATTTTTTCCCTTTTACAATGTACACCATATTCCCAATCCGCTTTTGTATGACTCCTGGTTCCCACGATGTCGTATTATTTTTATAATTCTTGAAAAAAACTTTTTCATTTGTGTGGAATTTTCGCTTAGGAACCATTGCGACTGGTGTGTGTATCTTATTTTTAGGTATCAATTTATCAAATGCAGATCTGATCTTCCTTGCAAACATTAGCTCCGCAGGTGATAGGCTTGATGGGGCAGATTTATTCGGAGTAATGCGGTATACTTGCAGGAATAGCTGTAACGCCTTTCTAGTCGGGGTACCCGTTGCTTTTCTAAGAGCCCTTTTTAGCGTATCGACAAACCTTTCGGCTAGTCCGTTGCTGCGTGGGTGATACGGAGGAATCCTCACGTGATCCACTTGAAAATTCTGGCAGAATTCTGCGAATTCTTTGCTCGTGAATTGAGTACCGTTGTCACTAACCACAGTATCTACCACTCCAAACCTTGCAAATAATTCATGCAATTTATTTATCGTATTTTGTGATGTTGGCCTCTTCATTTGGAAAACTTCGGACCATTTACTAAAGCTGTCAACTACGACCAAATAATGCCACCCGTCAATTGGACCCGCAAAATCAATATGAATCCTTGACCATGGCCTGTCGGTTTTTTGGCCATGGCTTCTGTAGAATTTGTGGTGATTTTGATGCCAAAATGCAGCCTTTACATCTGCCGACCATAGACGCGATGTCGTTGTCCATACCTGGCCAGTAGACGTATGCTCTCATGAGGCTCTTCATTCTATTTATGCCCGGGTGACCAGCATGAAAATCTTTCAATATTCTTTTTTGGAGTGTACTAGGGATTACTACCCTTTCACTATATATTAGCACATTATCACACAGAGAGAATGTCTCTTGAATTTTTTTCGTCTTTTTTAGCTAGCTTGTCTTTTATTTCCATAATATATTTGTCCTTTTCTGCCTCTTTTTTGATGTCCTTAAGCGATATTGGTAATTCTCGAATTGCGTTCGCCAAATTTTCCTCAACCTCGTCCTCTGCTCTGAGGGATGCGATTACCGTATCCTGTAATGGTTCTGTTGCTTTTGGAATGAGTCTTGATAGACCGTCTGCGTGACCAATTTTGTGTGTGGACAAATATTGTATTTTAAAGTTTTAATTTAGCAAAATTGTTCCCCACCTAAGCAATCTATTTCCGTTGTATGTTGGCAGACCGTTCTTTGAACCGAATATCGTTAACAGAGGCTTGTGGTCTGTCTGCAGCGTAAAATACCGTCCATGTATGTATCTATGGAATTTTGTTACAGCGAAGATAATCGCCAATGCCTCTTTTTCAATTTGTGAAAAGTTTCGCTCAGCAGGTAGTAACGATCTGCTTGCATGAGCGATCGGTCGAACTTTACCATCCTTCCACTTGTGCAATATGCACGCACCTACGCCGTGTGTACTGGCATCGCTCGCCACGATGATATCTACTTTTGGATCAAAATGTACCAGAAATAAATCTGATGTCAACTTTTCTTTTATATCCTTAAATGCTTGCTCGCATTCTTTTGTCCATATCCAAGGTTTTTTTTTTTTTAGTAGATCGTTAAGGGGAGCTCGTAGAATGTGGAGGTCTGGGATAAAATCCTGGTAATATGACACCAAGCCTAAAAAACTTTGTAGGATTTAATATCCTTTGGCTCAGGCATATCTTTTATTGCTGATGCTCGATTTTTATCTGGCTTTTTCCCTTCTTTATTTACTATATGTCCCAGATACTTGATCTCCTCCAGGAGAAAATCGCATTTGTTTTCTTTCACTCTAAACCCATAGCTTCTTATCCTTTCGAAAACTTTGCGTAAATGGTGTTTGTGTTCATCCACCGATTCACTTTTCACGAGTATATCGTCGAGATATGCTATCGTGTAGTCTAAACCGGATAACATAGTATCCATTATTTTCTGGAATATTGCGGGTGCTGTCTTCACCCCGAACGGTAAACGTTCGTATCTGAACAAGCCTTTATGCGTGTTAATGCATAACAACTTTGCGCTTTCGTTATCCATGGGTACTTGCAAGTATGCCTCGCTAAGGTCTATTTTCGAAAAGATTTTTCCACCATTTAACCTTGCGAACACTTCTTCGGGACTTGGTAGTGGATAGTGATACTCTTCTATTGCGTCGTTTAACCCGGTTGAAAAATCGGCGCAGACGCGAATTTCGCCCGACTTCTTCTTTACGTAGACAGCCGGAGCTGCCCAGTCACTGTATTCCGTTTTCGAGATCACACCAATTCTCGTTAGTCTTTCGAGTTCTTGGTCAATTTTTTCTAATGCGGCAAAAGGGGGATGCTACGCTTTTTAAAAAAAAATTGGTTGAATATTTTTCTTCAGCTGTATTTTTGCTGATGCTTCTGTGCATTGTCAAAGTGCTTCAGCGAAAACTTCGGGGAATGCTATTTTCAATTCTGTTTGTAAATTTTTTATGTTGTCTTTGCTTTCACTAATGTTGTTACAAAAAGAACTAATGGGCACGTCCCATAGATTGAACTTAGTGATTGCGTCAGTCCCAAACAGGTTGTTCGTGTTTTTCATTACAAAAATTTTCATTTTTATAGTCTTGTTGTTGAAGGTTATATTCACCCATATTTCACCTTCAAATTTGATCTTTTTTCCAGTTACCGTCCTGGCTATTTTGTTGGACTTTAGCAGAGTTGGCTTTCCTAGATTTTTCCATGTTTGTGTGTTAATAATCGAAATGTCAGATCCTGAATCCAGTTGCATTTTAACCTTCTTGTTGTACATTTTTACATGTAGGTATTTTCGAATATTCAGGTCTTGATCTTCATCTGACTTAGTAACTTTTACTCGACTTCTGTTTAATTTTCTACACTTGGACATCTTATGTCCTACTTTCTTGCAATTTCTGCAAGCTTTATTTTTATATGGACAGTCATTGTACCAGTGCCACTGGCCGCATCCGTAACATGCACTCGGGGGGAGTTTTTTTTTTTTTATAGTTTCTGTTCATTCTTGTAGTAGGATACCACTTCCGTTCAGGCGATGGAGAACGGAAACGAGTCTTCCTATTTACTTTCTTCACATTTGCGATAGCAGTTTCTTCTATTTTCTCTGAATCTTGCTTAATGCTTACGCATTGCTGACAGTACTCGGCTAGCTTTTGTAGTGTCATGTTTTGCTCATTTTCTAGCTTTGCTAAAATGCGTCTTCGCATTTCGCTATCTTTTTTAGACACTAAGCCTAGCACGAATATTAGACACTTGAAATTGTCCGCCGATAATTCGGACAAGCGAAAATCGTCACACGTCTTATTTACGATTGACGCGAAAGTCGTGTAGTCTTCCTGCTCGCTTGAATATTAAGACATTTCCACCTTTTGTGAAATAATGATAATCTGGGGTTGAAGAGCTCTTTTAGTAATTCAATCGCTTCGTCGAATTTTAAGTCTCTTGTCTTTTTGGGTAATATAAAGTCCGTAAATTTATTATGTTCTGCCGTTCCCAGTTTCCGTAGTAACAATCTTATCTTTTTCTCATCTGGCCATGTTTGGCAATCGACTTCATAAAAGTCCTGATATCTATGATAATATCTTTCGAAAGTCTTTTCCTCTTCTGGGTTGTAGGTAAAACTTTCGATCGTCGACCATATTGTGTCTTGCGAAAAAGTACTTTCATCCGAGTCTTTCTGCTTAGACAGTATAGCTTTATGTATAAGTTCAGTCATTCATTAACTGTTTCTTTTCATTTTTTTCTTGTATTTTATTTTGTTTTTCATGTTCTTCCAGAAATCGTTTTGCATTTTCTGAAATTAACCTTTCCTTTTCTTCCTCTCTTTTTGTTCTTTCTGAAATTTCATGAGTTTTGTTCTTTCTGAAATTTAAGTTGTTCTTTCTGAAAACGTTCTTCACTCTCTTGTTGTCTTTGCATCTGATACTTAATGAGTTCCAGCATAGATGATTGAAATTGCTCCATGATTATGTATGTGTAGAAAAAAAAAAAAAAAATTATGTGTGTTTTTTTTTTTCTCTGGGGGGGCAAAAAATTAATCAAATTCTCTGGCACGACAAAAAAATTTTTTTTTTTTTTTTTTTTTTTAGCACAAAAAATTGGTTATTATAGATTCCAATAGAATAAATAAGTTAATGTCTAACTTACAGTTTTTTTTTTTTGTCGATAAACTTTTCAATCCTTTGCTGTGAAAAAATGCTTGAACTCTTTTAAATTTTCCCGTGTTGAAATCGTTTCTTTCGCTGTTGCGATATTTATTTTTCAACGTAAGTTCTTTTTATCCGTTCGAATCCTCGTCGCCACTGTTGAGATGTTGAGTGTTTCCGCGTGCGTGTATTGAAATAAGGACAAACACATACGTAGGGAAAAATACTGGTATATCTGAAGAGGTATTTTAACAACAGAGAGATTAGTAGTCAAACGAACGCAGGTTAGTCAGTAACAATCAGAAAGAGTATAAAGTCCAACTGTATCTTCCGGTAGAGAGACGGAAGTGTGATGGTCACCACCTGATCTTCCCAGAACTCTATAGAACTGTCCTATTAGTAGTAGAGAGATCAGTCCATTCAAGTCTGACCGGCCCGCGTCGACCTAGCAACTTTAGAGCATTTTTTCTCCAGCTGGAGGTCGGGTCCAAAACATACTCCAAGAATGCGGACAGGACCGAGCGACTTGCCTCTGCCGACCTTCTTCAATGCCACGTAGACTTCACCCTCCGTAATCTCCCGCTGGCAGCTAGCCGCTTCAGTCGACGAAAGCCGAGGAAAGTCAGTCAAATAGCTGCGAAATTCGTCATCACGGGGACCAGGCTCCTTGGTAAACCGGCTCTCGAAATGCCGCCGAAACGCCTCGCACATGTCAGTAACCCGAAGAGTGTGCCCCTCCGCGGTTTTGCCTTTACGAATATGCCGACCAGAACCTCGACGGATCTCTTCCTTGCGCAATTCTGCGCCCATATTCACCGCTTCGGAAGACAATCTTGCTTAACCTAGGTCTAATTACCTGGCTCATGTAGCGCTCGCTAGTCAAACGCTCCAAGGCCTCCCTAGCTAAGGCTATCTCTAGGGTATTCCCCCTAGCCACCGCCCCGTGAAAAACTAGCCTTAAGCGTCTTCACCTTTTCAGCTCTGTCTAAGGCGAGCCGTTTGGGAACTCAGTGGTGAAGGACTTAATTCTATTCTTAAGTCTCTCCCACCACCTTATTCCCGATAACCGCCCCCACTAGCTCCCGCTGCACTAAGTTAGCTGCTCCTGGAAGTCCCGCCTGTCCAGTAAAGACAGATTGAACTTTCAGTACCCAGTTATTCTAGGCCTACAATCTAACGCCATCCGAGCACAAACGTGTTTGTGGTCCGTATAGCCTGCCCAGTGAAACGTGGGACAATCTAAAGGGGTAAAAGGCCAATTAAGAGCCCACGTCCACAGGGGTGATCGACCCAGTATCTATCGACGAGACCAAACTCTTCGATCAGATCAACCAGACTACGATCGCTCCTCCTCCCGCCCCTTATCTAACTTGGGGTCCACGATGGCATTCCAGACCCCATTAAGACTAGGCGCGTTGAATCCACCAGGAACGGCCCCAACCGCCGAAGAAACGAGACCGCTCCTCCCGGTCGTTGGGCGCATAAACCGCAACGACTCGGAACGAACCACTTTTCACGGCAATATCGGCCACGATCAAACGGCCCTCGGTATCGGTATGCACAAGATCTACCTTCGCATCAAGTGTACGCCTCACCAGCAAAGAAACTCCTCTGACATTATGCTGAATGAACAACAAATTCGCTAGACAGCACCCACGCATCGACACTGCAAAGTGGGTCTCTACGATCGCGGCGACATCCACACCGAAACACAAGAGATCCCGGAGCAGGCAGGCAGCCTTACTCCGATCCCTCAAGCCCTTCGCATTCAGACTGGCTAACTTGACAGACATCGATTAGGCCTGAAAAATAGAAAAGTACGAGAAAAACCTGCTCACATACGGGCCGGAAATCTGCAGCTGAAATCACCCCGACGGATTGTCCTAGGCTTCCTACACCCATCTCCGACGTCATTCGTCCATCTAGGACAAGACCGCCAACGTGCATGGGATATTTTAGCTTTACTGTCCTATATAGAGAAGTACGGGGTCCATCCTTGCACAAAATGCAGAAAACTTTTTAAGAACAGGCATTCCTGTTATCACCATTCGAAGTTCAAGAAAGGCTTCCTTAGCCTCTTCTAAATGGTACCACACTTTCAGTTGACCTGCCAATGTCCCTTACATTACGGGGCTTGGGGGAAATTACGGGGATCTTCAATCGATTTTCCGTCGACCGAGGTCAGTTTCAACAAAGGACCCAGGAGAGATCTTTTTTGGGTGGATAAGTCCTTCTCCAACTCCTTCCTGTTTACCTTACAAATGTCCTCTGCTCTGGCGAAAAAATTCTTTCTCTTCTCCCTAGCAGGATGGGGCGGAGAAGAAGTGGATGTGGGAGGGGGAGTTGAAGTTGACCCAAGGGATGATGTTGAGGAAGTGGGGAGCCCGTTTAGGTGAAGGGGGAATGCTTCTTGTCCTGAGACTCTTTCGTGTCTGTTTCGACTGGGGCTGTAAGGAAGGATTGGGACCTTGATTTCTTTATCGGCTTGTCTTTCCTGCTTCTTTCAGCCGCTTCCACTTCTTTGTTTTTATTTCCTCATCTTCTCCTCTTTAAAGAAGAAGACCTTGGTGGGGGCATTTCATCTACGGCCATGTCCATCTCGGCACACTGTTTCTTATTTTGTGCCTTTTTGGGGACTTTTGCTGTTTCTGCTGTTTTTGTGTCTCCTCTTGTTTTTTCTCTTTAAGTTGCTGCTCCTCCTTTTCTTGCTGCTGCCCTTTCAGTGTTTTAGGGATGTCATCAAAACCCTTCCTAGTCAGGGTCATCTGAAGAACAAAATCCCCAGTGGCAATCCCTGTTTTACTTGTTATTGCTGAGACCTCTTCCACATCTCCATACTGTGAGAAAAAGGCGCCAGTAATATCTACTGGGACTCCATGAACTGTTACTTTTGTCCTCCTCATACCCAAATATTCCGTCTGTAGGCGGACAGATTTGTTGCGACAGTACTTCCTGCCAATGTTTTGGCCTCTTCCTCAGTGGTAAGCAACATATCCCATAAGGCATTCGTCCGCCTTGTTAAAATTTTCGGGCTTATTTTGAGGCTCTTTAACGCCTTCTCCGTCGTCTCTCTACTAACACCAATCAGTTTACGTGTCCCGACGTCAGTTGTCAGCAGAGAGATTGTTCTTGTCTTGACGGTGTCAATCGCCTCTGCTATTGTCAGCAATTCGTTGCCTTTTAAATATGTGTCATATTTTTCTTTGGGGGCCCTATAATATGCAGGATCCTTTTGGGATCTCCAGGCTGATTTTTGTGGCGGTGACTCCTCCTCCATGTTCACCGAATTGTCCGCCATAATAGGACCAGCCTGGTCCTACCACGACCAAATAAATGAAAACCATTGGCCTATGTGGCTTTTTTTTTTTTTTTTTTTTTTGGCACTTGAACAAAGTCTTGCGACTAAGTAGTCGCGGAAAGATAATAACTTAAAATAAAGCTGTTGGCCAATATGTTTTTTTTCTTTTCTGCCTATATATAGAGGTATGGTTATGCTAATTAGTATTAGCCTAACCAATCCTACTACAGTAAGAACATAATATCTTAGGCCATCTAATATGACGTTTGCTCTTTGAATTTCTACGTTGTGTCTGCTTGGTGGTTTCTAATGAATCCTCACTAATATTCTGAATGTGTCAGCTTTTGTCAGTTAATGGAAATGTTTTCTTGTCTATTATTAATCACAACTGTGAAATATTTCTCTGTATGTTTCACCACCTTGTATGTAACCAAACATAACTTACAACCAGCTTACAGAAACTAGTTATAATTTATATTATATTTTACTAGCACAAAGCTGCAGTTTTTGAGTGATTCTGGCACATATGTTACATGGGTCGATTGTCTAGGAGATTGGAATACTACTTGAAACATCTTCAATCTCAACATATCTACAAAAGAAGCAGGATCCAAGAGTGGTTCATTTGGTTTGATTACTAACTCTCCTGGTAGACGTAAAGGTGTGCCATATACAAGCTCGGGTGCAAAACTCTGTGAATCAGATTTTACAGCTTTTCTTAACTCTAAAAGTATTTGTGAAATATTCAGAAGCCAAGAAGTATAATTTAAGAAGTATGTTTTAAGGGATTCCTTCAGAGAACGATGAAAACTTTATATCATACTGTTAGCTTCATGATGGTAAGAGGTTGTGCGAACTGTAATTGTACCAAGCAGGATGATTAGAGAAGCAAAAAATGAGGATTCAAATTGTGTTCCTCTGTCTGTGGTGATGGTCGTGGAAACACAAAATCTGCTGACCCAACCAGTTATAAAACCCTGTGCAACTGATTTCGCACTGATATCAGTAAGGGGAATTATTTCAGGCCAACGGGTGAATCTATCAATGCAGGTGAGGAGATAATAGTATTCATGACTGGGTGTCAATGGGCCGATGATGTCGATATGGATATTATCAAATCGAGCATCAGGAACAGAAAAAAATTATTTTATTTTGGCCTTTTGATATGGTACACAATGACATGTCCAGTCCCTTGCATCCTTGTTGATTCCGAGCTAGATATAATTTTTACTGATTAGTATGCAGGTCGCTTTTATACCTGGGTGTGATATTGAGAGTAAAGTGTCAAATAGTTTTCTTCGGGTTGTTTTCGGAATAAAAGGCTGTAAATTTCCTGTAGAAATGTCACACCAAATGGGATGTTTCACCTGTGGAATATGTATTGCCTTCATTTGGAGTAAAGAATTATTGTCCTCTAGAAGAGATTTTAGATCTTCATCTTTTTGTGAAGTTGCAATAGCTTCAAAATCGATGACTGGACTTATATCAATTGCAAAAATATTCCTGGAGAGTGTGTCTACTAGAATGTTTACAGGACCTTTGATATGTCGAAAATCAGTTATAAAATCATGATGCCTAAGATTTCCGAGGAGAATGATTTTTTCTTGATTGCTCCGACTAAAGGCTTATGGTCAGTGAACACATGAAACGTCCCATCTTCCAAGAAATGTCGGAAGTGTCAAATGGCATAATACATTGTCATTAGCTCTCTCCCGAAAGTGCTGAAACAAGTAGCGATGTCTGATAATTTCTTTGAGAAGAAAGACACAGGTAACCATTCATCTGATGCACATTGTTGCAAGACTTCTCCAATGTCGAAACTTGAGGCATCTACTACCAAGGATAGCTCTGCTTCATGATTGGGAAAAGTGAGGTTACCAACATTGTCTAAGTTTTCCTTTGCCAAATTAAAGAAAGATTTTCAAACAGATTTATATCAGTTCTTTTTCTTTTGTCCTTGACGAACATGTGTCAATGGGGAAACTATTTCCGTCAAGTTATGGATAAATTTCCTATAAAAATTCAGCATGCCAAGGAATTGGCGTAAAGTTTTAGAAACCGGGAAACAGCAAATAGTTTTGGTTCTTTCATGAATCTTTGAAAGGATTGGGCTGCATTCCATAGTCATAAAGCCCAAATGATGTTGTAATCACTGTCTTCTTTATGATAGTGTCCTCTACGGGTATCTTATTGTAGGCTCGTATGAGGTCAAGTTTAGAAAAAGTTTTAGTTTCATGTAGCTGGCTGGTAAAATCTTGAATATTGTCAATGTTTCCTGTTTCCGTTAAAGATACCTGTACAACTTCCTTATATATAAGTGTTGTAAAACACTATCATCCAACATATTTCTGGACAGAATCTGTAAATGTCGTTTTATTTGTTTGTTTTATTTTATTTTTTATGACAATTTTACAAGTTTATTTTGTAAAAATAAATGCGTATACATTTTTTTTTTTTGAAAAAATATTCTGAGAAATGTTCAGTGGAAAACAATAGCGGAGAAAGGAGTGTTAGTATAGGGCGGGGACATTGCTCATTTCGTAAAAATACATTTTTTCTTTCCTTATTATTATTATTATTTATTTATTTATTTATCTATTATCTCAAGATAAAATGCTATTTACCTAAAACACTACATTCCTTAAAAAAATAATAATATAGTTGGCTCAATTTATGTGTTTGAAGAATAGTCAATAGAGGTGCTGAGGATAAGAAAATTATGGCGAAATGAAATGGGGTTACTTTGCAGTGTCAGCGCTATTCCCGTTATTTCACGACTTTTTAAGAAATTTTGTGAGAGAAAACGTATTTATTGTAACTGTTATTATAGGTCACCGTTAAAGTTTACAAAATATTGTTAAATCAAAGTCCAGTCTAGTGAAAGATTTTTTATTTTTTCCTAAAATTCCTAAGAGAAAATCCTGCATGAAACGATTTCAAAAATGAAATACAAAAAGGAAAATATATTTGTAGTAATACATACAGAACGTAACACAATTTTATTTATTTTGAAAATATTCGCTTAGATTAAAACTTGTGAAACCTTAGTTGTGTGAATTTTTTTTTGTTTTTTTTTTAAAGAAAAAATAACACTTTTTTTTTTAGTATAAAAGTTTTTTTGTCGGGGTTATAATGTCTCTACAAGAAAATTTTACATGAAATAACAGTGGTGAAATAGTACATGCACAAAATAACAGCGATCAATTGATCTCCAATACAAGATAACATTTATTTTTAAAAATTTAACAAAAGGAAAGTTTAAGATTTCTTTACCTAGAAATAAATGGAATACGCAACAAAAAATGTTAATGTATTTGAGTGTGACTTGCCTGTGTAGGCAAGTTTTTTGCTTCGGTGTGAAATGTTGATGGTATGCACTTCGAAAGGAGGAAAAACAGGAAATAGAAAAAGTTACTTAAGAGTTCACCTGTTTTTATACAATCCGGGCTGCTGCTGATAATATGTCTATTAAGGCACTACAAAGGCAACATGTGTAACACCCTTGAGGAACACCAGGACACAGTTAACATCATAAAACTTTTGCTTTGACGACAAAATAGATGATCTAGTTGGTAAAGAACAGGAACATACCAATCTGCTGAAAAACCTGGTGGAAACATACTTTAGATATGATATGGAGATTAATGAAAAAACAAGCTCATGACAAACACTGGGAAAGGACTTTCAAATAAAAATCAATAGTCAGGGATATAAAGCAATGAGTCAATTCAAATATCTTGGCTTTATTATGAGTGAAGAGGGCTCCAGAATAGAAATAGTTTCAAGAGCAGTGCAAACAATGGCAGCTGTTGCAAAACTAAGAACCATCTGGAAGCACAAGAACATCTGCCTTAAATCAAAGATCAGACTGTTGTATGCATTGGTTTTCTAAATTTCTCCTTTTGTATAACTGAGAATTTTGGACACTAGCAAGAGAATTACAGTGAAGAACCCAAGTATTAGAAATGAGAAGCTACAGAATCATCCTAGGCATTCTCCTATATAGACTATATCACAACTGACACAGTGCAAGACACCATCAAATAAGTCCATTGGAAAACCTCATAGGCACTGTAAGGAAGCAAAAATTGAAATGGGATGGACATGTCATAAGATCAAAAACTTTTTCCACTGCCATCCCAGATGGTTCTACCTTAGGTAAAAGAAGAAGAGGCAAACAGAGGGGAAAATGGTCTGATAATCATTCACAGAGGCTCAGACTTCCTCCACCTCCTCCTGTCCCTTGCAGCTCTTAATAAGTTTTGTCTTTTTTGTTATTTCTCCCAGACCCTGTTCTGCCATCCATTTGCTCAAGCCCATTAAGTATATCACACGTTGCATTTTCCTGTTCCTTTTTCATTCTCTCAGGTCCTGTGAGCATCAGATTATCCAAGCCTTCCTTCCTCATTACGTGTCCCAGAAATTTCAGCTGCCTCTACCTGATGCTAAGTATAAATTTCCTCTTTGTTTCAATTCTCTCCAAAACCTCATCATTGCTCATATGTTCGGCCCATGGTATCCTAAGCATTCTTTTGTAGAACCAAATTTCTGTTGCTTCGAGTCTCTTCTTCATCTTTGAAGAGACTGTCCGGCATTCACTGCCATACAGGAAGACAGATATCACGTTCAGTACTCTTTTTTTTTTTGTTTCCAACAAAACTTGTAATATTCTTCTTAGTTTTGGAATGCATCTTTGGCCATCCCAATAGCTCTTTGGATCTAAGTGTCGCACTTTCTGTCCTCTGTTAGAATACCTCCCAGAAGTTTAAATTTTTGTACCTACTTGATTTTAGTATATCTGACCTGTGAATTGCATTTTGGACTCATCTTTTTGCTGATGACAATGCATTCTGTTTTCTTGTAGTTTATGCTTAGTCCCTTCTTCTCGCTCTCTTTTGCTACCTTCTGTAGGAGGTTTTGTAGTTTCCTTTCTGTGCCTGCTAACAGCACTGTGTCATCTGCATATCTTATGTTGTTAAGATTGTGGCCGTCAATGATGAATCTCTAGTAGTATTTCCAGTTGCCTCACTGGGTAGGTTGAATAAGTCCCATGAGAAGACACACCTTTGCCTTACACCCCTTTCTATTTTTGTATATCTGCTGAACTCATTCTTTATCCGTATGCAGGTGGTTTGCTGCTAGTAGGGATTTCTGATTACTCCAATGTCTTTCCCAACTATGTCAAGGTTGTTGAGCAACTCTAACAAATCTTTGTGGTGTACTTTGTCAAAAACATTTGTGTAATCTAAAAAACACTGGTATATGTTCTACTGCATTTGTATTGATCTTTCTGATAACATTCTGAAATATTGCGTTCTTTGTTCCATTGTCTTTAAAACCCCACACTCTTCTTGTCCTATCTCTGGCCTGATTCTGCTGTGCACTCTATTCATCAGAATTCGGATGATGAGTTTTGTTATGTGGTTCATTAGGCTGATTTTTCAGTGGAGTTCACATTCGTTTGTGCCTAGCTTCTTGGGCAGTGCTATGGAAATAGATCTGCTTAGGTCTTCTAGTATATCACCACTGTTGTAGAATTCTTTTATTATTTCTGTAATCTTGCCGATGCCAAAATCATCTAAGGCTTGCCAGCATCTCTATTACAATTCCGTCTGGCCCTGCTGCTTTGTTTCTGTTCAATTTGACCAGTGCAGCTTGCACTTCTGTTTTTAGTATTTCTGGCCTGTCGGTATTTCTGTGTATTGCTGGTTGTTCTCTTTCATTGTGGAAGAGATCTTAAATATATTCGTTCCAGAAGAAATATTTCTCTCTCTAACATGAGTGTTTCATCCTTGGATTTTATTGTTGATGACTATGTCTTCTGTCCTGTTAGTTCCCTCCTTTTTTTATGCATGTCTCCTTTATTTGGGTCATGTAATTTAAAATTATGTATTTAGACAGCAAATAGCTAAAAGTATAGTCAAAAGCACTCAGAAAATTGCAGTACCTTGTATATTATCTCTAATGAAACATATATAAATGAAGAATTGCTGCCTAAATGCACAATTATCAAATTACATAACCTGGCAGCAAACAAGGAAAGTAACACGACTATAATGGTAAAACTATAGCCAAAAAGTGTTTGGAATATCACAGTACCTTGTCTGTGGTCTTTAATGAAACATGTTTAAATGAGGGATTCTTGCCTAAATACACAATTATCAAATTACATGACCTGGGAACCAACAAGGAAAGTAACACAACTATAATGGCTAAAAGTATAGCTGAAAGTGCTTGGAAAATCGCTATACCTTGTCTGTCGTCTTTAATGACATTTACAGACATGTATACCTGTGTGTCGGATAGTAAAAGAAAAAGGATTCTAGAAACCAGCCCCACACCACCACCATCTGTTAGCAAGGAAAGCGTTTGTGGATCGGAGTTAGTAGGGTGGGAGAAGAGAATAAAATAATTATTAAGTTTAAACTAAATATAAGTCTGAATACCCACTTTTTTAAATATTGAGATTGATTGTAACCCAAAACATGAATGATTCAAACTTGAAATTTAAACTAAAATTTAAACACTCAAATACATCCAAAAACATCAATTACAAAGAAAGAGATAAAAATAACAAAAAATTACTAATTAAAACAAAAATTAAAATAATTTGAATAAACAATTTAAAAAAGTAAAAGAAAAATCCTGTGTTTGACTTCCAGTTAAGATTTTTCTCAGGATGTACCTACAGAATAACTTATTTGGTGAGTTTTGGACCACAGAACTTTTTCAGTATGCGATGTTTATTCTTTTTCTTTTTTAATTTTTAGGGTCATTCCTTAAAACAAATTACATTTTATGTAAGCCCAAATTTAAACAGATTTTGCTATATTTTACTCATGAGTGACTCATGATGATTAATCTAAGATGTACATATTTGTAGGAGTTTTAAAATTATATTCTGAAACCTTTGATTCCTTCTGTTGTTTTAAGATATTTTGTTGTTTTAAGATATTTTGTTGGTTGAAAAATGGTAGTGTTTAATGTTAGCTGTAAAATGTGTACAAGGAAAAGGATTGTGGTTTATAATTGTGTGTGTGAGGATCAATGCTAAATTAACTTCTAGGTAAAGTCAAGCTAGCCACTCTGGAAGTAGTGTCATACCTCCAGTTCCATTACTTCTAAAACCAGAGCTTGTAATACATCAAAGCTGGTATTCATCACCTAATTAACATATTCAAATCCAGCCCCTATCTTCCTACTTTTTTTGAAACTTCTACTAAACCAAATTTAATGACCTTGAGTAATGTGGATACAGAGATGAGCATAACATGTAACAAAAACAAAGTTTACCAAACTAGCTGAAAACTAGCTGACCATATATAAATGCAAAATATGAGTCTATAAAGTCAGTAGAGAAAGGTCTCTTGAAGGTGTCTCATCACAGAGCAATCAAGTTACTCCTGCTGTTGGGCCAACACATTACTTTTTGTTGTATCCTTGAGGTGAATGATATATAGAGAAGAATGAGTGCTTAATATATTTATTCAGCACCAGTATCTGGTGCTAATGGATACATACAAAGAACACATAATAATAAGTTACAAAACAATTAACAACACAACTTATAAAGAATAGAGAAGGGTCAAATGCTGTATAGCCAAACAAAGTAAGATCAGTCCGAATATTAATCAGCTTAGTATCAACCTATCAACTTATTAATCAACTGTTGAAGTCCTTAATCGTAGACTGTTTAAGGCTATGAACCAGGCCATCTGGTAGAGTGCTGAAGGGGGACTAACTACTCTACAACACTTTTGAATCAGATGGCTGTAATATTGTAAAATTCTCATTATCACTTATGATTAGTAACAATTGATTGCTTTTAGATTCCTTTGTCCCTATGAAAACTTTCACACATACATGTATACTCCAGCCTTTTACACAGGGGTTAGGTTATGAGAAAAACTTTTATTTGAATGAAATTTAAAGCTAACACAACACTTATTTTATACTTATTCTATTTTACACATAGGAGGGTACCAAAAGTATAGCCTTTTTTTTTATTTTATTTGCATACATAACTTGTGATATAAAAATTGTTTAATGTTTTTAAAATGATTGAATACCTTTCTTTATTATATTTGTCTTATTTTTTGTAAATGCTATTGCTTTATTGCCCAAAGCTTCTGAATCAGCTGAATATTATTTACTCCCATTACAAGTAGCACCAGCTGTCATTACTTAGTCCATTTTTAGCCTGTTTTTGTCCTTTGAAACAGATGTATATAATTTACACCCATTACAAGATGCATTGGCTGTCTCTCCTTTGTCCTCTTTTAGCCTGTTTCTGGTCTCTGAATCACGTGAACATAATTTACCTCCACTATATGTAGCATCAATTAGCAATTCTTAGTCCTTTTTTAGTCAGTTTCTGGCCACTGAAATAAAAACTTCCTGTTCATTCTCCCTAGTCAAATCAATCTGTCCCCTGTCCACCACTAGCAATTTCAAAATTTTAATTGATGTAGAACTAATAAGAGCATCCATTTGTTAGCGTATAATGAACATATTACATTTATCAGCCGCCCACCATGACCCCTACCATGCTTGTCTTTTCTCAACAGCATGATCAAACTCCTGGAGATCCGATCAGAGACAGACCCCTCTTGGAACCAGTTGCTGAACACCATTGTCAAAGTTGGAGCAAACATGTGCAACAGCCTCAAGTACAGTAGACCATCAAGTTTGACCCCTTTTAATGCCAAGTGGACATCACTCTCTGTGATCTCACCCTTGCAGCCAATTTTTTCAGTCAATGGGAGTCAAGGAAAATTGGTTAAATAACTGTGAAACTCCTCATCACATAGACTATGCTACTTGGTAAATTGGTTTTTGAAATGTCGCCAAAATGCCTCACATGTGTCATTGGTTGATTACAGATGGTGTCCATCCTGGCTGTTGACCTCATGAATGTAGCAATTGCATCCTCGATTTTTTTCCTCCTTGCACAATAAAAAGAAAAAGTAAAAATAAAGTTTGCCTAAATAAAAATGTCTGACGTAAAACAAAAAAGATTAATAACTGCAAGACAAAATAAATTAAACTTCTTCTTCTCCAGCTAGTATAGACCACACTTGGCTAGTAATGTAAACCTCAATAGCCAATCACTGGACTACCTTCTTGACAGAGAAGACTGTCTTTGGTTAGATGCCACTAAGAGAAGAGGCATTCCTAAAATGTTGGTAGACATCCCCTGGTAAGATGATGTGCTGGACTTGTGAGTAAAGACAGTTTTTGTAACATTTGCTAACTTTCCATTTTAGGATCAGAGAGAAGGTATGTGACACATTTCTATACTTTGTTAGTATGTTCTCTTTCTAGAAAATAAATAATTTATGTTCTCCTAACTACTCCTTAGCTAGCTTTTATTTTTTATTATAAATGGGTAATTATTCACTTACTGCAACCAGATATTACCAAAGTTACCCAATGTATATCTGGTAGCCCAAAAGTAGCAAACAGACATCACTTATGCTTACTTTCCATTTTGCCATAATGAAATGTAGCTGCCATTTTTCATGTATATTATGAATTGTCAAATCCTTTTGCATACTGTTTTCTGGCTTAAATTGTTTACCTTTTAAAAGCCCTCCAATTTTTTTTTCCTGACCATTTTTCTTGCATATCTCATTAAGTGTATTTTTCTAACTTTTATTGCTGATTGCATAGTGAAAAGACCATATCACAATGAGCTGACTTGGACTTCACTGAGTGTTCAAGTTTCCACATTATATGCATTTTTATTCAGATACATTTAGGCATAATTAGAACTAGAAGGGTTGGTTACTCTAAGTTAAACACATCCTTGTTGGGTAAGTACAATTTATGAAATGATGTAGAAGAAATGGGCTATGTTTGAGAATAGTTTGTGGAGGTGGTTAAATTGAGCTATTTTCAGCTGATTTTAGTAAATGAATGAAGCTAAAGAGTTCAGTGACAGAAGATATCATTAGGCAGAAAGATACAAATGACATACTTTAGTAGGTCAGAACAACACTGTTTTGTCATAAAGAAAGAACAGAGGCTCTTATAGAAATAATGACTTCCTTTGTTCTCACAGACCAATAATTATTTCTAATTGATCAGACTGCTAAAATTTCAAGACAACTTCAAAACCTTTAGTGCTGGTTCTTTAATTGACTTGGGAAACTCAAACAAACAATAATTCTTGAAAAAACATTTGACAATATAATTCCATGCATTCTCTTTATATTGAAATTTCAGAAACCAACATGAAGATTTTTGTTAAATAATGACAGCATTGAACATTATAAAACAGAAAAACACCCACTGAACAGTGGTATCCAGTGGAAATTTTAAATCACTACAATCTATTTCTTTCAAAAAAACTTTCATACTCATGATAATAAAAATCAGTATCATTGAATATTTCCTTCCTTGTAAGAGGATCTTTTCATGTGATATATTCTGCTATAGAAAAAGCAATATTTAAATATCTTTGGGGATACCAATTTCAAATGTTTGACATGTCAATTCATCCAACAGATATCCACATTTTGAGCAATTATGGCCTGGATCATGGCTATATTCTCTAACATCAACTTTCAACCAAAGAAATAATTTTGTTTTTTGAATATGAAATTTCTGAATAACATTTTGTACCGTAATAAAAGATGTATTGCCAGAACCTTGCTTAATTTACCAAATTCAGTTTCAAGATAGTCAGTGGTAAATTCTCCAAGAATGACAAAATTGAACCCAGTGTCTTGTGTGAAGGATTTTATTCTCTTTCTTTGCTTTTCCCTCATTTATTTTGCCGCACTTCCAAAATTTGCAAGAAATGTCAAATTTCCATCATTTTGATCTGATACCACTCTTTTCAGTCGATCATTTGTCTTGGCATTTCCATAAATATCTTTTATACTCATTATTTTCCAAAATTTCAAAACTTCTTTGATAAAAGTAACAGTTTCTCTTGTATCATGATCCTGTAATAATGGATGAATTTTCATTGCAGTTACAATCTTATCACAAAACACTTTCAAACAGTGGGAAACTTTTTGTCTCTCATTTGGTTTTGAAAGAACTCCTATTTCTGTTACTTTTGCTAACTTAACAAACTGATTTTTTTCATGCGGAATTAGTTGTTTCACTATTTCCCATTTTGCTGTCATTTCTTTACCATCAGAATAAAACAATAATTCTGTACAAGCCTCAGTTATCCATTTATTGTGAATACTTTTAAATTTATGTACATTATCAAAAAGCAAGTATAAACCATTTTTAGTAACCCAAGGATTATTTGCAACAGTATCAAATTTCTTGGATAAAGCTTGATTAGTCTGATTATTGTCACAAATAACTGCAATTGCATCACCTTTCAAATGACTGACTAAGTCAAGAACATTTCTAAAAGAATTTCCAACTTGTAATCTTTTTTGCCAACTATTTGTGGTGACATAACTTCAATATGTTGTCTCAAAATCTGTTTCTTTCATTCAATTTCAAGTTACCAAGGTAACAAATTGCTTCCTCAATTTGAGACCAATGTTGAAACAGAATCATTCTGTCTTTCAATAGGGAAGAAATGTCTGTGCATATATGTGCATGGTAACATTCAAATGTTAAGTTTTCAAAAATTTAAATCAAAAAAGTCGGAATACTTCCAGCGAAAAAGATGAGAAAACTGGACAAACTGTTGATTGTTTGATTTGTAGCAGGTAACTGCTGGCACAAAATCATAATGGTCAATATCAGCACACAAATTTGTAAAATTCTCAACTCTATCTTTTTCTAAAAAATGTGCAAACTCATCATTTTTAACACTTCACACAGAAGCAGAACTTTTTTTGTCCTTGGTTTTGGTAAGGGACTCAGTATCACATTTGATGGTAAATTATTGAATATTGATAACCTGATTAAACACAGTTTCATAACCAGGTGGAAAATGCCTTTCACAAACAACAGTGCCTGGGTGGTTAGGGGTGTTATCTCTTGGTATTACCTTTAACCATCTTTCTCTCACATCTTGATCTTTTGAGAGATGAAACATCTGGACCTTATTTTGCTCATTATAATTGCCTCAACAAGCTGTCACAGCACACATTCTGGTTATTTTGAGATAATATTCACTAGTAGCACCAAAAAAAGCTTTTAACAAAATTATAGATTAAAGTTTCCCCAAATTAAAAGAATTTAAGTTTTATAAATCAAAACAGTGGTTAGTCAGTTTTTTTAAATTTTCAATGTTCACTATGCATGTAACTTCAATAGATATTCCAAATAATCAAGAATACTTGTGATGATTTTATATCATCTGAGATTATAAGAAAAGAACAATTTTTTGAATACAGCTGAAATACAAAAAGGTATTTTGGGAAAAGGTTCAAACAAAAGTCTTTTATTAAAACAATTTTTATTCAATGGACAAATCATTATTGCACAGAAAAATGTTCATACAAAATTATTATATCAAAGTTTATCTGAATATATCAAACAATAGCAGATGTGAAAAATTAAAATAGTTGTTAATAAAGTTGGTACAAGATTGAGTGAATTTAAAATACAGTGGATGGTTACTTATATGTGATATCTATTTTAGTTATTTCTTGAAGTGATGTTGTTTCTGTTATTTGGTATAGTTCTTTGTGATTCTGTAGTGCCAGTCCACAAGGTTTGAAGAAGGATGGTTCTCTCCAAGGTTCATTTGCATTATTAACCACTGATCAGAGAAAGTAGTTGCATAAGTTTAGATAATTCTGACAAGTCTGAATCCATGTATGACATCTATAGGAAAGTCTTGATCTGACAAGGCTATTTAAGAACATGACTTGAATATTTAAGTTAATGTTTTGGTTTAGTGGTAACTTGCGGCATTGTGCAAAATTACCCCTACTCCTATGTTTAATTTCTTTATCTCCTATACTAAATTTGTTATTACTGATGCATACACTGAGGTATTTGAAGTATTTAGTATTTATTAATTCCTCATTCTGAATTTTTATGATGGATTCAGGATAGGTACTATCACTGCTATCATTCCAATTCCAGAGTCCTAATTGGAATACTTGGTAGAGAATATTGATTTTTTTGTTCCAAATAATTCTTATCCTAATCATGAATACCTTTCATTGATACCAATGAAAGGTATTCATGATTAGGATAAGAAGCCCCGTCATCATCATCATCATTACATTGGCCTCAAGAGGGAAAGCAAGAACATTTTTTCTATTCGTAGATTCGTTCCAGATGTGGTATGGAATGCTTAAATGTTCAATGTCCATCTCTTCACATCTGTGCTTGTAAATGTGCAGAGCATAGTCTAGGAAAAGATTAAATTAGTTGTGGCTCTCATTTCCACCATGATACTCCTGATGAGGTTTGAAATGTTTCAGTATTGGGGTCCCCGCCAGACATTTAAGATTTTGTAGATTGATATACAGTGCTGTTCGATAAAAGTGACTCACCTGATTTTTTTTTTACTAAAAATTTTTTTTGTCTATTGTTTTTGGGGTTAAAATAATTCTTAATCTTACTAATATAAAGACACTGTCCCGACCATCTAGGAAAAAACTTTATTCACCCTAAGGTATTCTATTGATAATTATAAATTTAGATATAAATGAGATTCAGGAAAAAACTGTGCAAAAAAAGTGACTCAGATATTGCATTCTAATAATTAAACTGGTAAATTTAAAGAGTGTTTGACAAAATATTGAAAACTATTTTACAATACACTCAGAACAATATTCTAGAGACTTCTAGAACAGCTTAAATTAAATCTAGAGTATTCCAGAATATTCCAGAAAGCCTCATACAGTATAAAAACAGCTTGAAATAGCCACTCAGAACCACTTAAGGCATCTATTATTGCCCTCTCAAAAGCAGGCAAATCTACGAGAGAAATTGAAGAAATTGCTATAACCTCACAATCAACTGTCTCTCGAGTGCTTAGGGTACAAAATGATGCCATTCCTGCTCGAAAGAAGGAAACAAGAGGACAAAAGAAAAAGATTGATGATAGAACTGGCAGGGTAATCAAAAGAGAAGTTGCGAAGAATAGGACTATAACTAGCCAAGAAATTGCAGCCAGTCTAAGCGAAGAGCAAGGTGTTAGTCTTGCCTCTTCAACAGTCCATCGGTGGCTGTTAGAAGAAGGCTACAAATCTTGTACATGAAGGTTTAAGCTGCTAATAAGCAAAGCCAACAAAGCCAAGAGACTTGAATGGGCTCACTATTACAAAAATTTCACCGTAAAAGACTGGAAGAATGTTCTCTTCTCTGATGAAATGAAAGTTGAGCTAAATTCAAAGGATAAGCGATCTAAAATCCGAAAAAGCTTTGAAAGCTCTTTGAATTTAGCAGTAAGTACTGTCAAGCATCCATTCAGTATAATGTTCTGGGGATGCTTTTCTTTTCATGGGACTGGTTTCTTAAAACCTATTGAAAAGACTCTCAGGAGAATTTTAGAGTCTCGTCTGCTCAAGAGAATTTTAGAGTATCGTCTGCTCCCTTCTGCTGAAAGGGTGCAAATCAACCCACCAAGCTCATTTTTATGCAAGATAATGCTCCCTGTCACAAATCAAAATTGATGAAGGAATACTTTGATGAGAAGCAGGTGAGTGTTATGACATGGCCACCCCAATCTTCTGACCTCAACCCCATAGAAAACTTATGGAGTATTATAAAGTATAGGCTCTTGAGAAAGCAGTTGAGCAGCAAAGAGGATTTGATTGTGAATTTCATATCCGAATGGAATTCAATGCTTGGAGATGAGATTTGCCAGAACCTAATCAAGTCAATGCCAAAAAGGGTTGAAAAGGTTATTCAAAATAAAGGAGGACCCATAGATTATTAAATATTTCGAATTATATTACCTATTATAAATAAATTATACCTCTGTTATTCTTTATTTAAAGCTGTTTGGTTATGTTTCTATTGATTACTAGTTGCAGGAAATAAGTGAGTCACTTTTTTTGCACAGAGTTTTTCTCTAAATCTCATTTATATCCAAAATTATAATTATCAATAGAATACCTTAGGGTGAGTAAACTTTTTTACTAGGTGGTTGGGAAGGGGTCTTTATATTAGTAAGATTAAAAATTAATTTAACCCCAAAAACAATAGGCAAAAAAATTTTTAAGTAAAAAAAAAATCAGGTCAGTCACTTTTATCGAACAGCACTATAGTTCCACTATCAGATCTAGACATTCATTTGAGTCAGAGCTTGGAAGGTGGTTTCTATTGGATAAGAAGTCTCTAATGATGTGGTTGTATGCTGCTGTGAGGTTAACAAAACAAGTATACAATTTCCTATTGGAGTGGAAACAGACTTTGTAATGATCAGATATATACTAGTGCATGTTCTATTTCCATGGTCATTTTCAGGTCAGAGTTAAAATGTGACTCAAAGTGTGTTTTGAGACCAGGGCATTTCATCTGTGTTGGTTTCATGTTATCATGATTTTTCATTTTCTACACATTTCAGTGCATCATTTATGCTGTTTGGCTTCATTAATTTGGTTTCCAATTTTTCACAGATATTTGTTTCTCAGAGCATTAACTGTATTTTTTTATTTTCTTTGTTAATTGTTTAGTATTTTCCCTTTCATTTTTCTTCCTTTTCTTTGTTTCTTTCTTGTATCAGTCTTTTCAAATCTGAATTGTCATCCCACAGGAGTATCTTATTCTTGGAATGGTTTCGTGTGCTTTGGCTAATGAAGATATGATTATATTGTGACACTATTTGGGTTGCTGGCAATTAATAATAAAAATGGCGACTTGGAAACGAGATAATAATGAATAACTTAGCATGAAAAGGGTTAACCAATACCAGAAAAATAGGCTGATAGTAAGAATTGTTCCCAGAGAATCAAAATATGTACAATGGACCAAATGACCACTTGAAAGTGATTCTCAGTTTGTGTGAACAGATCAGCTGTTGACAGCTGGTGACAACCAATGCCTGATTCATTTCATGAGATATCAGATTGAAAAACAATGAATTGAACACCTGTGGCTGAGTGATGAAAAATTTCCCTGTTAAAGTGACTCTTGGGTCAAAGGTGAGAGAGCCAAATGTGGTGTCAATTCATTTATGAGAAAAGTATATTTGAAACCATATTTTTTTTTAAAATCTTCAACTGAATGTTGCAGATGACAGGCACAGAAGAGTGGTCAAAGTATAGTTTGTGAAGGGATAGTTTGCACCCACTGAAGGGCAGCAGGCACAGAAGAGACATTAAGGAGGTTGAAAGGGCTGCTCACACCCACTGGAGAGCAATAGTGAGAGTTGGTACTAAGAGAAGGTGGGGACAGCCGGGCGGACCAATGTCTGCAACCACTCCCCCTCCCACGAGAGGGGAGAATTCCCCAAAATTATGAAGCTAATTTGATTTCTCAAGACCAAAAATAATAGACTTTTGTTGGAAATCAGGGGGATCCACCAAAACCCAGCCTACATCTTGCCCTGCACTGGTTTCTAGTTGGAGTCCATAAAAATGAATGCACGAAAGCCATTCAGACAGTAGAGTTCAGTTCAAGAGTTGAGCAGAGTCAGAGTTGTGAGCTGACAGTTGAGAAGGGAAGCAACGGAGGTTGCTGAGAGATTCCATACTTCCTGCCAAACACAAGAACCTCCGACTTCAGCCTTGAGCCAAACTTACCAAAACAGTAAAACAAATTTTGAAAACTCTGTAAGCCAAAAACTTGCCAGCTTACCCAACTGTTACATCTGATTTAGGAACATGTTGGGTTAACAAACACCTGTATGTGAATGCAACTACTAACAAACCCTTGTATGCAGAATTGATATAAAAATAGTAATTATTTTTTATATATATTTTGAGTGCTGTTTTTTTAAATTTTATTGTATGATTTCACTTGACTACGACCAGCCCAAAATGAAGATACCTGCGACGAATTGATCTTGGCCTCCTTATAATCAAAATAGGTCAGGATTGAAGATATCACTCCATTGATCAAACCAGGATCGGATTGAAGTGTTGTGGGCCAGGATCGACAGAAGTATTACAACATTATATGATTCCTCTAAGATTTATTGACATCAATTTGAAGTCTACTTTCTTACTGAATTCTAAATTTCAATTTTTGAGGACTTGAATGTTATACCTAGGTGTTAATTTTTTACAGTAAGGTTCACCCAATAGAAGGCTCAGGAGCCACTCAAGGGTTAGTTTATATGGAAAGGAGAGGGGAGATAACAGTTAACTGTAGACTTGAACAGGTTAAGATTGTAGTGATTGAGAAACATCCTCTTGGGAGTCAGTGCCACAGAAAAGCTGTTCAAGTGGAACTTACTTCTCACCAATGGAATATGGAGGGAATGTGGTTGATTTGCTACAATGTAAGTGGAGTCCTTGCCATGAAGGTTAGGCCTGGCAGAATCAAGGAATGTAGTTTGTCCAAGTACTTTCTTTGAAAGTAGCAACAGAGCAGCAAGAGGATTGCCAAATCCTGCCTATGAGAGAGAGAAGTTGGAGGGTGGAAAACAGTTCTTTTCCAACAAGGACTTAGGGACACTTTTGAACTCTATCAAAATTAGAAAGTGAGGACTGAGCAGTTCCCACCCAAATATGATAACAGTACTCTATTTTTGGCCTGATCTGGTTCTTATAAAAGTAGAGGATAGCATGAGGATTCAGGTACTTATTGAAGTGGTACAGGGAGCTGATCATTTTACCTGCATCTTTAGTAATGGATCGTATATAGGCATTCCACTTGAGGTTGAGTATGAGTTTGTGGCCCATTATCCTCTTAAGGCATGGAGCCTCCTTGAAAGGACACCCATTTATCATGACTGGCAATAGTTCAGCATTTGATCAGCAATGATGGAATGTAACCAGTTTGGTTTTCAAGGCATTGAATGTAACCAGCCAGCTTTTTCACCACTGAGAAATTAGTGTTAGAGTGGAAGAAAGGTCAGCTGCCAATCTCTGATTGTCAATAGTTTTAGAGGTGGCCCTGTATATCATTGTCTTTCATGGTTTATGTCAGTGGAAGCAGGCTATTTTGTTATGTTATTTGGGCTATAGCATGTGATCTAGTGTTTCATTAGTTGGTCAAACACTCTGTTTAAAATGAAATATCTTTTTGAATAACAAAAATTTAATAAGAGTTCCTCATTGCTGTTAGAGGTTTATGGTTTAAATGATGATGTCTACTTATCATCAGAGAAGCAATGTCATTCAAAAATATTAGAGGTAGCATTAAAATCCCCATTGATGCAGAATTGTCTGTTTTTTTTTGGGTTTTTTTTTCTAGTGCACAAAGCTTAATTAATCCAGTGCAAAACTTTTTTTGGAAACAACACTCTTTTCAGAAAAGAAAAACACTATGCATAAACAATGCCAATTTTGGAGTTTCTATTACATGCCTCCATGAGACAAATGTCCTGTGTACATCAAGGCTCACAATGAGAGGAACCATTTTCAGTCCAAATGCCCTAACCAAGAACAAAAGATGTACAGAAAGAAAAGTTGTGAATCATATTGAAAGGAGAATAAGGAAAATTCCTAACAGTCTTATGTGCACTAAATGGACACCACCTCAGAGGATGATAGTGATGATGAATATCCACATTGGCTAAATCCTGTGTCCACAGCCAAAATAATCAAGGATACTAAGTGCATAAAAGGAGAAAATACTCTTTCAGATTGACACTGGAGCAACTGTCAATATGCCCACAACAAAATATGGGAAGCACATTAAACTGTAACAGGGAGCCCTAAAATGTGGAACAAATCTCTAGTGAAACCATTAGGTGGGTGCCAAAGGATCATCAAAATCCCTAAGAACAATCAATGGTACTCTGACAAATTCCTTATTTTCAAAGATGAAGATAAATGTTAGATATTCAAGCATGTGAACAGATGGGCCTTGTTGCAATAAGAAAGAAGAATTTTCATTGCATCACTGCTGTAACGGTAGGGCAGGAGTTCAAAGATGTGCTTGATAACAAACTTGACAATATCATTGCAGCTGAAGTTGGGTCAAGCAAAATTTGTGATGAATTTGAATATTATCACCTGCATGGAGAATCAGGTTATCAGCAAAGGCATTGAGGTAGACCCCAAAAATATGGCCACTCCAGAAGTTATGAGAAGTTTGCACAGGTTTCTAGGGATGGTCAATTATGTGGGTAAGTTTTTTTATCCCTAACTTGACTACCATCATCAAGCCCCTTCAGAATCTCACAAAAAAGGATACTATATAGATTTGATCTGAATCAGAACATGTGGTATTCAATTCAGTGAAAGACCTAATTACTAGTGTGCCAATCCTTGAATACTACTGTTCACAGGAGGACATGATACTGGAAAATTATGCCTGTGAATGTTGTTTAGGAGCTTCCCTGATGCAAAAGGAGAGACCTGTTGCATATGCAAGTCATTCATTGTCAGAAGCAAAACAACAATATACACAAATAGAAAAAGAAATGTTGGTAATAGTGTATGGCTGGGAAAAGTTCTATCACTACACGTATTAAAGACATGTGAAAGTTCTGAGAGGTCACAAACCACTAGTGCCAATTTGTGGAAAGCCATTATCAAGAATGTCCAAGAGACTGCAAAAAGCTCCTGATGTGGGCAATATGATTTCTCATTGAAGTTTAAACCAGGAAAAGAGATTCCACTAGCAGATGTCTTATCCCATGTGCCAACAAGCAGGTCAGCACATGAAGATGTGCTGGTTATAATACTGCATCCAGTACAAGACCATAGGTTGGCATAAATCTGCAGGCACACTAAGGAGGACACAACAATAACAGTGCTTGCCACAGTTATTGCTAAGGTGTGGCCTAATAAAAGGAAACAGATATCCAACAACATAAAGCCATTCTTTGACTACCGGGATGAGCTAATGATACAGGATAGGTTAATATTGCAAAAGGATTGTTATTCCCAGTACTATGTGACCAGAAATGAAGATGAAAGCTCACATTAACCAATTGGGTATTAATACTTGTTTGTGGAGGGCAAGAAACTTGATACTCTGGCCAGGCATATCAGCTGAAATTAGGTAATATGTGGAGCTTTGTGCCATGTGAATAACATTTTCAGACTTCCAACCAGCAGAACTCCAGTCATAGTGGTACAAAAAGACTATGGCAGAAAGTTGCAACTGACCTCACAATGTGGGGTGGCAAAGAATATTTAATCACAGTTGACACACACAGCAACTTCATTGAAGTTGACTGACTTGCTGCACCAACATCAGATGCAGTGATAGAGCATCTTAAAGCCTATTTTGCACACTACAGCATACCGGGTATTCTAGTTGCTGAGCGTAGGATCCAATTCATATTCCACTTCTTAAGGAAATTTGCCAAGGAATAGATGTTTGGACATGAAACAATTTCACCAAATAATATCCAAGCTAATGGAGTAGCAGAAGCAGTAGTCAAAATTATGAAGTGCTTATGGCATAAGTGCAGAGCCTCGTCAGAGGATCCCCTCATAAAATTGTTGAACATAAGGAAATCACCAACTGAAGGGTTAAAGACAAGTCCTGCAAAGAGACTATTTGGTAGGTGAACCAAGGCATTGTTCTTAGCAACAGAAAGCAAATTATGCCACACTACCCATACTCTGCCAAGGAGGCAACAAGAAAGGAAGAGGCTGTGACATCAGGATTTGGGCAGTGAACTTAAAAACTTCTGAATGGATGATACTTTTCTAAGTTCAGCCAATAAAACCAAATTCAAGAGACTGGGAAGAGGCTGAGGTTACCCAACAATTATTCAGCCAATCCTTCAAAATGAAGACAAGACATGACAAAACTTAACAGCACAACAGATGCTTTTGGTGACAAATCACTTCATCCACCAACTCATTTCCTAGTCTTTGGCCAGTAGCTGATAATCAAAGCTTCATGGAGGAAGTCCCTAAACTACCTGAAGAAACCAACACTGAAGCAAAATTAAACGTGGAAGAATCACATACAACTACAAGCCCAATACAGATATTCAAATGGCCAGTATGATATAGAGATGAATATATAAACATGACCGTATGTCTGTCTTTATAGACATATCTAAAACAGGCATGAAAAGCATGAATGTCTGGTTATCCTTCACAATGGAACATTTACAATATTCCATTACTTTTTTTTATTCAAGTGTATGTTTGTGTTTATTATTTTTATTACTCTACTCAATAAATAAGATAAAAGAGGGAAGATATTAAGTGAATACATAAAGGAAATTAGTTGAATCCCCTTGGGGGCAGGTGGTTTCCAGTTAATGGTAGAGTTAGAATCCTCCTCATATCTTGTTTCATCACCATGTTCCTGACACACCCTGACTCAACAGCCAAAAAAAGTTGTTTAAAATCTTCCACTGAAAGGATGTTATGATGGGCTCCTAAGTCCGTTACTAGGGATTCAGTTGTGTTCTATTACATCTTCTGCTCCAGATAATTTAAATAAGTAGGTGTTAAACTTTGTATCAGTGTTTTTCCTTTCCTCTACACTGTTGAGCTCATTCTCTATGATTTTTATAAGATTTATGGCAATTTTGACTTGTTTTTGCTTTTTCTTATGAAAACAAAACTTGTCAAACTGACCCTTCTTCCCACAATAATCCCATCTGTAATATTTACTTTGGATACACTCATAATGAAAGTGTCCTTGAATTCCACATTTTTAGCAAGTGGATGGCATTGTTGAGTTTGGCTTGGATTTTTGCTTACTGCATATTTGGTTTGTATATGATCTAGGTTTCAAAATGAGAGCATTTTTATGATGGTATGTGTTGATTATTTCAGTGAGGTGTCTAGTATCAAATTATTTTCTTCCCAATATAATTTTGCTTTTATATCAAGATCTTTTATATGGAAAAGCACTTTATCTCTGACCAAGTTGTCTGATTCACATTCAAAATTACATGGTGTCTCTAGTGTTTTGACCCCAGTTTAGAGGTTAACTATTTGCTCATAGCTGGGACTCTTAACAGGTTCTACCACCTTGGGTCAGTGTAGACCTGGGAACAACAGCAATTATGAGGTGGTTGCACACTCCTCAAAAGCTCTTGCTGTCAGATGTAGTTTATCGTCATACCCAGGACACCTCATTGGAATGATCTTACCCCTCTGCGGTAGTGCATTCGGTGTATTCTGAAGCCCCTGCTGACAGGGAACTCTTTGAGAGTGAAATACATGCTGAAGAGTTGAATTGTTATCTGGTATACATCTCTTCTATGTCCCCCAGGGCTTGTCTCTTTCTCAGCTTTCTGTTGTTCTGTGAAATTTTTCCATATTTCATGTAGGCCTTCTCCTCCTGTTAATAATAATACAACCCTTTTGTTCTATGTTTGAGACATCAGAAACTGTAGTTTAAATCCACTTTTAAGATTTCCCATCTCTGATGCAAAAATTCCAGTTTACCAACTGTATTTAATTGTTGGGGTTGGAAACAAATAACCAAGTGCAGTTGCTCTAGACATTTTCTTTTTAAAATTGAAAAAAGATTAAAGAAAAGTTAATAGTATTTGTGTGACCATTGTCTTAACACTATATTTCCAGACTTGGGGCTGCTACTTATTTTATTCCCATGATGTAGCTGTTTAATGTTAGATATTAAGTCTTTGAAGATGACAGGAATGTAGTAGTTAGTCACTTACTTGACAGCTGATATTAATTTTCATCTTCGGCATCCACCATATGTGAAGTGCCGGTATGCAGCTTTTTTCTTTTTCAGTAAGTTTGTAGCTTGGGAAATAAAATTTTCCAAAACTCTGTTGTCTACCCAAGGGCTTATTGTATCATCCGCATCACTAGCTGTGATGAACAATGCCAGGTTGATAGTTAACAAGAGATTTTATTTACAGTAATATATAGATACAAGTCTTCTAATCCTGCTATGTAGAAAGTTTGGCTATACTACAAAATGTATTAACAAAAAAATATAACCAAATAAAGGGAACATTCTTAGTCTTAAAATATTTTATAGAAGTGTAGCAGATATGATGTATGATTTAATGTGTGAAGGGTGTATTTGTGAGTTAAAAACACCTATTAAAATAAATGCTTTTTATTTTTATTAATATATTCTATTTTATTATCCTTTTTGGGGAGTGGGGTTAACACATCCAGCTAACAGACCTTAATACTGAAGATTAGTTACATGTTTTTAGAATAGCAACAAAACATCAATTCTCAAATCATAAAAATACAGGCACACTATTTTTAATATATTTTTTACATTTTTTTAAACTAAAACATTATACTCTGTTTTATTAAAATAAAACTTTTAAATGTAACTAGATTTTTTCTGTATCTGCATTTTTGCCTGTTTAAGAAAAATATTTTATGTTCTTTTTCTTTGTATGAGTCAGCATAATTTTTTAAATGTTCCCTGTTATGTATCATGTTAATGTTGTGCCATGCTGAACAACTGTGAGCAAGAGTGAATGACAAGACAAAATGTACTGTGCTTATCTGTAGCAACCTATGGTGTGATTATTTCTGACTGCTAGTAGCCGCAGACACTGTGCTTTATTGAAATGTAATTGGTCTCTAAATATTTACAAAGAATTAACTGTATTTATTAATACATTAACATCTCCCATCCCATAATATGAAAATTATAATGGTCATTATTGACAGATGAAATACTTATATAGTCTATGCCATTAAGATATGGCATGAAGAATCACAGGAATAGACAATCTCATGGTCATTGGTCATTATTAAATTTGTTTTGTGTCTGATGGATTTATTTATAACATGACCATTTCTTATTACAATTCTGCCAGATTCTGAGTGTGACATGATTGAAGAGGTCTGTTCAACAGTGTTCATATTTGGTTCTTCATGCTTGAATTTGTCAGCTATTAGTGCTGATCTTTGGTTGTCATTTTCTCTTGATGGGTGTATGTGTCACCCATTTCTTCTATATGTTTGTGCTGATGTGGTTGTGAAAATGTATTATCTTGGTTTGTCATATTTATTAGTGACAATTGTTGGTGTCCAAGTTTTGTCATCTAATGTCACCTGGTTTCAACAAAACAAGTTCTTTTCCTGCATGTCAGTTGTGTTCTGCTGCTGTTTATAATGTTCAGCATGTCTTTTCTGATTTACAGATGAATTTTCTGTATGTGGATAGAGTAAACAATGCAATGTAAGTAATAATATTATTAGGTGATGGCTCATGAGAAGTTGTGCAGGAGATTTTTGAACTTTGTCTATTATTTCTTAGTTCTCACAAAAATAAGTAAGGGTCTTTCACTTCCTCTCTGTATTTTTTTAGTGTTTTTATAGTTTTTACATCACTCTCTATTTGATTATAGAAATCATGGACAGGATGTGTTGAAAGTATTACATTTTGGCAAAGCTTTTGCTGTGAGGCATTATCCAAAATCAAAATGTCAGATATTTCATATCTAGCAAAAATACCTTTTAGTTCATTTTTAATAGTTCAACTGGTTTGATCTCTCAGTTTCATCACTTCTGTAGACTTTCAATAATAACCAATGAAAATCATGTAATTTTCTACTTTGAGGGAGAACAGATTGATGGTCTACCTTTGACCAGGGGTAATCAGGAATCTCATGAGACATTAAAGGCTTTTTTTGGTTGTCTGTTCTGAATTTAGCACATGTGCATTTTTCAATTGCTTCTTGTATTTGTGCAAGGTCAAAACAGTATATATCTGGTTCTTTTTTTTGCTTCTAACCACTCTTTGATGGGATTCATGAATTTTGTTCCCCATTTCAGGAACAATCATTCGGTTACTTTTAAAAAGTAATTTATTGTGGTAGGTGATTTCATTCCAGAATTCCTAGTATGGTTTCACAGAAGATAATCTTTTCTTGTATCTGGCCAGATCTTTAATAAAATATCATGTAATGTTGATAGACTAGCACTTTGATGTGTTGCTGCCTGGAACTGTTTTAGTTTTTCTGGCATCATTGGTAATGAATTGATGACATTTACATCTAGCACTTCATCATACAATGAGTTTCCATACTCTTTCAAGTATGCTCTTGAAAGGGTGTGTTATGAGTAGATTTTTTCCAGGTTTCTGTGAGATATTTAGATCATATCTTTTGGGGTTCAGAATCATTTTCTGTACTTGAGGAGTGAGGAGATATAAGTTCTTTTGAAAAATTGATACCAGAAGTTTGTGATCTGTTTCCATTTGTATTTTTTTTACCATAGATGTAATCACTGAAGCATCTGCATCCAAACACAATGGTTAGTAATTCCTTTTCTAGTTGTGAATGGCTGATTTTTTGTGTTGCAGTCAATGCATGTTATGCATATGCAATGGGATGATGGTTCTGTATTATACATGCTCTGAGTTCATCTTATGAGCTGTCTACTGATAATGTAATCAGTTCTTTAACAACATGATAATATTTCAGATTCGGAGCACTTATTAGCTCTTTCAGTTTATTCAAGCTCTTGCAGTATTCCACAAAAACTGAACATTCATCTTTCATGAGTTCATGAAGTGATGCAGAAATGTCAGATAAATTTGGAATGATAGATAAACTCAAATTAAGAAAACATAAACTTAATTTTTAAACAATTTGATGGATCTGCCATCAAAACACTAGGTTCCTTTGAGGGATTACAAAGAAGGTGTGAATCATCAGATATGCTCTGATTCATTCCCTTTATCTAACAGAGAAATGAAATCGGCATATAACCAAATAGAAATTGACAGAAAATTTAAAGAAGTCACTACAATTAATACCCTGATAGGCTTACTAATATGGACTTGTCTTCCTTTTGGAGTTAAGACTTCAAGCCATATTCTTCAAAAGGCAATTGAAAATGTTCTATCAGAGGGTGTAAAAAATATAATCATATATCAAGATGATATAGGCATAGGTGCTTACAGTAAATAAGAAAAACAGAACAAGTTTTAAAGAAATTAAAAAATGCTTGTATAACAATAAATAATGATAAATGTGAGTTAAATTGTGACAAAATATTGTATTTGGGATACCAAATATCTAAAGAAGGAATTTCACCAGATAATAAACTGATTAATAAAATATTGGAAGTATCTACACTAAAAAATAAAAAAGAATTAGAATCCTTTTTGAGATTGACTAATTTTTATAGCAAATATCTACCTAGATACAGCGGCCTAATAGAACCATTTTCAGAATTACGGAAAAGGAATACAGAATTTAAACGGACTCAAAGGCAATTTGAAAGCTTGAAATAGGCATTAATAAGAAAACCAACTGCAAAAATCTTTGATCCAAAAAAAGAAGTGACATTGATGCAAGTGAACATACTGTAGCTGCAATTTTATCTTAAAAAGGTCATCCAATAATGTACCTGTCAAGAAAATTAACGTCAACTGAAGCTAATTACTCAAATATTGAAAAGGAAGCATTAGCAATACTATGGAGCACAGAAAGAGCTTGAAATCTTTTGTTAATTTTTGTTAAGTCACATTACAGACCTTTAGAGTTTAGAAAGGAATTACCAAATGTCACATCTTCTAGAATTTTAAGATGGGCTATAAAACTCATGGCTTTTGATTTTGACATCATATACATAAAGGAACACTATTTCACATGTGGATGTGCTATCCAGACAAAATTTTGACAGTAAAAAATTGGAAACATCTGAAAATTCTGAAGATAAAATACTGCATTGGGTTGAAACGTGTTACCCCCTAAATCATCTCAGAATGGAAAACCATACAAGATCCAGTGTTAAATAGAATTTCAGACAGAATAAAAAGAAACACATGGAGCAATTGTTCAATGGCAAAAGGACCCAACAAAGGATTGAGGCATAAGTTAACTGTAGATAAAGGCATAATATGCAATGGAGATATTATAATACCCACCATAAAGTTTAAGAAAAGAAGTACTAAAACGTGTACATGATGATGTACACTGTGGTATAACAGCAAGACAAATGAGATTTAAATTACAAGAATGGTGGCCAGAATATTCTTGAGATGTAGAAGACTATGTAAAAGGATGCATAAAGTGTGCTGAAATAAAAAAAAAAACTTTTGGTAAAACAAAATTCACTCGTGGTCTAAAGAAAAAGAACCATGAGCTTGGGATCATGCCCATATTAAAGTCATGAGACTATTTTTTAATTTTAGTGGACTCATTTTCAGGATGGCCCAAAGTAATTAAGGTTTCTGACAGAAAAGCCACTGCTGTAAAACAAATATTAAGAACAATATTTTCAAGAAATGGGGTGCCTAAAACTTTGGTCTCAGATAAAGCACCAGAATTTTGCAGGGAAAATTTGTGCTCATGGCTAAAGCGTATTGGATGCATCCCATATAAAACACAATCAAATGGAATCACAGAAAGAATGATTCAGACTGTGAAAATGGGACTAAAAGCATTTTCCCCATCTAATGATAATATAGAGAGTTACTTACCAAGATTACTATTAAGCTATAGGGCAATTCCACATGATAGCAGACTACAAAGTCCCTCCGCATTAATGGGTAGACAGATTAGAGTTCCTATAACAATTTCATTTTTAACAAGTGAAAGTGTATGGTATAAAAAAGACAAAGAATCTAATAAAGAGAAGATGAACTTTGTAGTACAGAAAGGACACAACACAGCAATACTAACAAAAAATGGACAAAACATCCTGGCCCATGTGGATCAATTCAGAATCAGAATGGAATCCAAGGACATAGGAATGGGCAAAGAATCTGAAGATGGTGAATGTGAAGGGGAAGAAGGGACTAGTGAATCTAGTAGTGAAATTAAACAATCTATGGATGATAATAACCAGAAATCTGACTCGGAAGAGGAAAATGAAGTCAGACATAGGTCTCCTATGAGAAGAAATCAAGATACACACCAAGAAAGACAGTTTAGATTCCCCAGAATAATTACAAGTCAAAGATCAATGAAGAATATAAGGCCATTTCGGTTCGGGGAGGTGTAGCATTGTATGCAAATGAGATACTGCTATAAAAGCAGAACACCACAGTGAATGCCAGTGAAGCTACCATATGTTGACCTCACAACGTCTATTCCAGAAATTAACCTACTGCAAAACAGACATGACTCTTGCATATTGACTATCATGGCTCCCAAAGAAGAAAGTAAAGGAAGCCATAGACCTGGACATAAAAAATATAGACTCAGATACGCCAGGCGACATGTGCTGACCCAATATTATGTAAATTGGGAGACATGATCGTTCGAGGTTGGCCCAACTCAATATGAGAGGTTAGCCAAGATTTGCAGCCCTACTGGTCTTACCGTGATGAACTTGCAGATGAAAATGGAATTCTCCTCAAGGATGGTCGAATAATAATTTCCAAACCTCTGCAGCCAAAAATTATACAAAGGATAAACTAAGCTCATCAAGCAACAGACAAATGCAGATTGAGAGAAAAAAGCTGTGTGTTCTGGCATGGCATCAACAATGACATTGCCAAAACTGTTTAACAATGCAGCATTTGTCAAAAGCACCAAAAAGAACAGCGTGCCAAACCACTTCTACAGCATGAGATCCCAGTAAGACCAGAACTACCTACTAATTGTTGACTACTACTCCAAATACCCATTCGTTCGTACACTGAAAGAATTCTCCAGAAATGGTTAATGTGACCAAACAAATATTTGGAGAACAGGGAGTACTCGAAAGGGTTTTCAGCGATAATGGGCTTCACTACAGCTCCAGCCTGTTCAAAGAGTTTGTGAAAGAGTGGAAGTCTGAACACCACACATTGTCCTCGAGGTACCCACAATCAAATGGTATGGTAGAGTAGGGCGTGCAATCTGTGAAATCTGCCATGAAGAAAGCAGCCCAGTGCAACTGCAACATCAACATGGTTTTACTATACCTTAGAACTACATGACTTTATTCTTTCACGGGATGAGAGCTCTTATACAAGTGAAAACTTGCTAGTAACATACCAGTTAAATGCATGAACCACCAGGCAAGGAAAGACGAAATAGCAAGCTTCCTATACCAAAGGCCAATCAAGACAAATTATAACACGACCAAAACAGTAGGGAGTTTTCCACACTTCATGTGGGACCACCTTTCCGTGTGTAAAACCAGGACACTGCAATTGTAAAACGGATATGCATGGAACCAAGATTTGTGAACTTTGTGACATTACCTATTTGTGCAGCAACTTCCTCAACTGTGGTAGTTGGGTAATACTCACGTATATATTTATTAATGTCTGTAGAGCCAACACAAATCCATATTTTATCACCTTTCTGTACAGTAACAATCAAATTGGCTCATACTGTTGGTTCCCGCTGTTTAGCTATGACACCAAGCTTCTCCATGCAGTCAAGCACTGCTTTCACTTTGTCCCTGATAGGATAAGGAAGTCTTCATGGAGGGTGTATTACTGGTATAGAGTCTGGTTTAATTTAATGGAATAATAATCTGGTAGCTTCCCAAGACCTATAGTGATAGGTTTACAGCATTTATTTCTAGTGTTTTCAGTAAGTCTAAGTCAACACATGCATCTTTTCCCAGGATTGGTGAAACTTTCAAATTAATAACTTGAAATGTCAGGTATCTTACCTTGTTATTGACAGAATATTTCAGTTTTACTTGCCCTTTGGGTTGAATAATGACTGTAACTCTAGGGTTTTACTTTGGTCATCTGTAATAAGCTGGTGTAAAATGTACGCAGTACATTCTTGAGTATTATGTTCTCTTCTGCTGCAGTATCCAGGTTGAAATTAATGATTGTAGTATCATTTACTATCTCTTGTGTCCAGTCAGATGCCACTGTGTTTTTTCTAGTGTGATGCAATCTAAGAATAGGTAGCAGTATGATGAGTCATCACTTTCCTTCATGCTTAGTTCTGATATACAGTGTGGGGAAATAAATATTTGTACACCATGAAATTTTTTAATTAACATGGTTATAACTTATGAAAAAACTTAAATCCATACAATATTTATACACTATTGCATAATGCTGCAATATGCAACAAACAATTAGAAAACTTTATTATAAATTGTGTTATAAAATTTTGAGGTGAAAAAAGTATTCGTACAAAATATCTTTAATATCAAAAGACTTAAATTATCTTTATTTCCATAATTCTTTTTGTAAGATTTTGCTAGATTCTTCCAATTATCTTATTACTGGAACAATCTAGAACATTCTGCAATTCATTTCTTAATAAGGTTATCTCTACAAAAAAAAAAAAATCATACACAATAATTATCATCATAGGAAAGGCAAGGAACTATCAATTTCGAAAAAAAGAACTGATTATCAAACATTGGAAGGAAGGCAAAACCTATAGGAAAATAGCAGATATCATGAATTAGCATTTGTTACAATGAGTTCCATTATTGCTAAGTATAAAAAGGTGAAAACTATTGAGAACAAATTGAGGTCTGGTATACCACACAAGATTTCTCCCAGATCAATTAGAAGAATTCAGTGCAAAATTCAAGAAAATCCAATAACTACTCTGAGAGAAATACAGGAAGAATTAAAAGCATCAGGTATTATTGTTATGAAGTGAACAATAAGCAATGAACTTCATAGAAGTCAACTAAGATCACATTCTCCAAGTAAAACTCCACTACTATTGAAGAAATGTAGAGATGCCTGGTTAAAATTTGTTTGTGAATAAACCTAACTCATTTTGGGAAAGTGTTTTATGGACAGACAAAGCAACTATTTGGCATAATTCAAGAATTTTGAAGAAAAGTCATCGAAGAACACAATCCCAACCATGGAATTTGGTGGTGGCAATATGGTTGGGGTTGTTTTTCTGCTAATGGTATGGGTAATTTAGAGATAATATATGGTAGAATAAATTAAAAAATATACAAGATGTTTTGTGCTCTAATTTGTTTGGATCAGTTGTAAAGCTTGAGCCCCCAAATGAATGACTTTTGCAACAAGATTTTGCTAGATTCTTCCAATTATCTTATCCTAAAGCTATGGCTAAGTCTATGAAAAAATGGCTTATTGAAAACAATGTCAATACACTTGAATGGTCATCATAGTCTCCAGACTTGAATCCAATAGAGAATTTGTGATTTATTAAAAATTCAAGTTAATAAAAGAACTCCAAAAAACATCCTGAATCTAAAGAGTACATGCAAAGAAGAATGGAGTAAAATACCAATGGAAACTTGCAAATCATTGATTAAAAGCTATAAAAAGAGACTGATTGTTGTTGAATTGAATAAGGGATATGCTACAAAGTATTAAATAGGTATTATAATTTTGTAAGAATACATTTTTGCCTCTAATTTTTTTAATTTCATATAATTTCATTAATATAACAATTTTTTCTGAATTGTTTTTGCATATTGCAGCATTACGCCATGATATACAAATATTGTATGGATTATAAAACTCTTTTATAAAATCTATGTTAAATAAAAAAAATCATGGTGTATGAATATTTCTTTCCCCCCACAGTACCTCATGGTTGGGTCTGTGGCATTTTCTACAGTCTTTCCATAAGCTGGGGATTGTTTTGGTGAGTGCTTTTTTTCACATTCAGCACACAAAATGTAAGATCTAGGGCTGATGCTGTGATATTGGGATGTTCTCCTTTTTTCATTTATTATGTATTATTATGTATCAAGTTAATGTTGTGCTACAGGCACAATAATTCCACGTGGGTTGTTTTGGTATGAACAACAAAGGGATCAGTTTATTCTAAGTTCACATGTTCAAAAAGTGTGCACAGTGTCCATGTCTTACGATGAGCTCTTTTTTATTATTTTACACCATGTTAGAATCTTGTTCAGGAATGTCATGTATCAAGGTTCATAACTCGTTGTTAACTTAGTTTATATGCACATGCTACATCTTCACTCTCAAGATGACAGTACAGCTATGTGGTTAGTAACAGGTACACAAGAGAGACAAAGGAAAAAGATATGTACATATATGTATAGTAACATATGCAGAAACAAAAAGATTTCCTGCAGAGAAAAAAATAGCAGTTCACTGAGTTCACTTATAAGACTAACCTGTTCTGTGGTTTTAACTTACAAACTTGAATGTCACATCTGAATTTTATGGGATGTACCTTTTCTTTTTATTATGTCCACTTACAGCTACTGGAACTATGTCACCTGTATACGACATTAGTTTTATTTTTGCTGGGTATATTTAGGGCTTGGTTTTCATTTTGTTTAAATAATTCAGCGGTAGGATGTTGATGTTGTTCCCTGTGTCAAGAAATTTTAGTGACATTTTGATGCCTTGAAGTAACAAGTTCATTGTCCACTGTGATTTGGGTTTAACATGTGCATTCTCTATAATATCAACTACACATATGAATGATAATTGCCATCTTCACTTCTAGCAGACTTGTTTACAGTGTATTTTCTTTGTTTGGCATGTTTTTAAAATTCACATTCTTCATGACTGTCCTTTTGCCACACTAGTTCTATCCACATGGTGATATCCATATCTGCCACATTCATTGACCCTGTTTTTGGTTTTTCTTTTCATTCATGTATATTTCCCTTTGGTCGTATTTTTGTGTTTTGTAGGTGGACTGAATCACGCTTACTGAAAATGTGTTGGAAACTTCTAGGGCATGACTTGTAGCTGTTTCATTATTATGGCAGACATTTACGACTTTTTCCACATTTGGGTTGTCCAAGTCCATTAGTCTTCTTCTTGTCTTGTCACAACAGGTTCCAATACCATACTGTCTTTTCAATGCTAGTACTCACATCTTCCTGCTTGTGTCTGTAAGTCTGTGAGAAATGACAGGAAAGTTTCTCCTTGCTGTGTCCTTGTTTTAAACTGATACCTTTCATGGTCTATATCTTTCTTGCTTTGAACATATTCCTAGAATTTTCTCACTAGTGCCTTATAATTTCCTTTTTCTGTGTCAGTTAATGTTAGAGCATTGTGCACCTCTATTGCCTTTTCTCAGGTCATACATTTTATTTTGTCTGGCTTGCTATTTTTTCTGGTATCACGAGGTACAATTCAAATTTCTGTAACTAGTTTGTGTAATATATTTCAACATTTCTTTCTCGGGACATCTGTGTGGGAGGTTGAATAATATGCATTATTGTATGCATGAGTTTTCACTTCTAACATCCTGTAATATTTCCACATGGGGTGTTTTGGTAACGAAGACAAGCTTGACAGTTGTTTATCCCAAGTTCACATGTTCAAAAAGTGTCCACGTCTCATGGCAAGCTCTCACTTTTACACCATGTTAGAACCTCGTTCAGGAATGTCCTGTATCAAGGGGTGTAACTCATGGTTAACTAGTTTCTGTGCACATGCTAGACAACTGTAACAGTGAATGATGAGACAAAATGTACTGTGTACTTATCTGTAGCAACCCATGGCGTGATTATCTCTGATTGCTAGTAGCTACAGGCATTACACTTTATTGAAATATGATTGGTTTCTAGAAATAGTTAAGAATTAACTCTGTAATACATCTCTGTGTCTCTTTTGCTATCTCCTTTTTAAAGGAGAGTTCTGTTTTTAACAGAAATGACGTCATAAATTAACAGTTAGTAAGGTAATATATTCTGTGTGCCACCAACACAAAACCATTAAAAAAAAGAAAATGTAAAACTAATTTTAAAAAATGACAACAAATGACTGAATTTTTTCCCAGTTGGTTATCTTGGTCATTAATTTTCAATGTTTATTTTAGGTACCACCAAAAGATGCTTTTTTTTTTTTTTTTAAACTGAAAGCAAAAAATCGTTACTCCGTTTCAAAATATTTGTCAAAAACCAGGGAATTATCTGATCTAAACGAAATTTATTCAGTACTTACTTCTGATTCATTAATGAATGAATTGTATATTGAATAGGTTATTTTATTAGAAAACTTTGTAGAAATATTTTTAGGGAGGTCTGTTTCAACCGCGACTCCCTTTCAATGTACTTTTTAATTTGGTGTGTATGTGTGTGGTGGGGAGTTCATCAAATTTTGTTATAAAGAAAAATTCCTGAAGATGTTATTTCAGTAAAAAAAAAAAGGTTATGCTATACCAAGTGTAAACATACGGAAAATTTGTCTTGCTATTTATTAAAATTAATTCAATAAAAAACACAAAAAGAAATTCTTTTATTTTCATCAGATTGAACAGACAAAAAACCTACACTTATTTATTTAAAAAAAAAAAAAATTACTACTTGTAATTTTTCAGTGCGATTTTGAAATTTATCCCACTGCTATTTCAAGCAGAGTTTTTTTTTATTATTAAAAAAGACACTTTTGAAGAATTGAAAAATGTAAAGTTTAATGACTTTAATGAATGCCATTTTTTAATGTGAAACTTTTTAAAAAGAATTATATTTTTTTCATTTTAGAAACAGTTGGATCATTTTGGTATGGATGTTCAAAAAGGAAATAAGGTGTGATTATCATTATTTTTTTTATTTTTGGCCTATGACCCTCACAGGCTACCGTGCGTAAATAAACGTTGTTTTTATTAATTTCTAAGTAAAAAGTAAGTATTACTTTTACAAAATAATACTTAAATTTACTAAATAAATGACTTACAAAAACATCTCAAAGATAAATAAATACTTGATTTTTAAATTTGTTGTTTCCATTTTTCCGATTTCGTCTATAATGGCGGTACGATGAGTGATGAATGAATGTGCCAATGTTTTAAAAATGCCTAAAAAAAACTTTAGTTATATACGGAAATTCATTTTTCTTTTAATTCGGGCTTAGAGTTATCTTCAAATTAGGTCGAAGTTTAGAGACAATAAAATGCATTTTTCAGGATTTTATGAAGCTGTGAAATTGAAATCCTAGTGTTGACTTTAGTTTTTAATTTTACAGTGTATTTTTTAATTAGTTTTTTACACTACAGTGTATGAATCAATATTGAATAGTGTAAAATTTACACTATTCAATATTCATTCATCAACATTAGGATTTTTATTTATTGATTTAATTAATACGGAAACAATAATGAAATTAAATATTTTAGGGAGAGACTCAGAAAATGCATGATGTTTTTTTTACCTGAATTAAAAATTTAGGACTAATTAAAACTGAATAAAAAACTTATCAAAAATTCTAAATGTAGTTTTAAGAATAATAAATAAAAGTAAAATTAAATGAAAATACATATTTATTCATAATTCTATCTATAATCAGGCAATAATAAATTATTCCGACAATAAGATTTGTTTTTATTTAATAAAATATAAAAATAAAATTATCTTCTACACTAAAACTTTTCACTTAATTTTCTAATTTAAAATATGTTTTTAAATTATTCTAGAGTTCAAGTAATCCATTTTTTAAACAGCTTAAAAGCATTTTATTTACTTTTTCTAAAGCTTTTTAGTTTTTTTAGTAATTAAAAATGAAAAAGTCAGATGACTGTTCGTGTTATATCTGAATGCGTTGTCTGACATCATATATCACGTGACCCCCAAAATAATTTATCTGGACGACAAGTACTTTCGAGACTTTCGTTAGGACGGATATTTTACTTAAACTGCATCATTTTACGATATTTCCATCAAAAAGGCAAAAGTATGTCGATTAAGGCTGTTTGCGTAATGAAAGGCGACAGAGATGTTAGCGGCGTCATTCATTTCACCCAAGAGGTAAAAAAAAAGATCGCCCTTTAGATTTCTCGTTACTGCTTTTGTTTTAAATTATTACTAGATTATTCACTTTTAAATGTGTAGTACTTACATTTGTTAAACAGCGTTATTTTTTTCCTTTTTTAAACCCTATTTCATACATTCTCTTTCTTTGTGATTGTGCGTGTTGAATGTTTAACATTTACTTAAACTTTTCGTGTTTCCATTCTCATAGAACACTTGGAGTGGCGATAAATAGTCAATCTTTTCGTACCGAACTGGGCAGTAAAATTAACACTCTCCAACTTCTTATTTTTTATTTTAAGACAAAACTAGTAATATTTAAGGACACGCTAATCTAGGATTCCAACTTGTTTTACTTAAGTCTACAAATCTGTAAAGAAGCTGAGTCTCGAACAAGCAAATTTCTCTGTAGGTTGCTTCTCATAACTTTCATTTGAAGCAAATAAAAAAAAAAAAAATCGAAATTTTTTTAAAAATATTTAAAGTTGTTAATTAAAATACCTATTTAAAGGTAAAATTATATAGCTTGTACATCGACCGTGGCGTGTCAAATTTTTAAAATGGCGACTTTTTTCTTTTTGTAACTAACTACCTATGTTGCCCGAAAGCCAAGGCATTTTGCATTTATTGATAATTTGACTTTCTTCGTGATGCTTTTCTTTGTAAGGGAAGAAACAATACTTTAGAGAACAAGAAAATTTAGGATTCCATGCATTGAAAATGAAATTACTTAAACTAAAAACGTGTGTAGTGTACACTTTTAAATCTTACTTTTTCTGTGGTGATAAAGTAATTTCTATGTTTACGTTGATAAAAACTTTATTTTAACAATTAAAAGCCTACACATTGAAACATTAAAAAATTTATGGTCAAAGACTTTCTCTTTAGTCTTCACATTATTGGAACAAAGATGTTAAAAACTTTAACAGAATTGTATGGAAAAAATGCATGTTGTTGATGTTAACGCACAAAATTTGAATATTCAATTATAAAACTGACTTTTTAAACACTAACTTAGTACGCAAGTTAGATACACTCGAACCTACTCCAAATTGGGATAAAAACAGTAAAGAAAGCAAAATATCAGTGGAATTTGTTAAAAAAAAAAAAAATACGAATTTAACACACACCCCGGTGACATACATTGGGAATTACCTAAGACTTGTAAATGAAATTTAGGTAGGCAAAACTTCGGAAGTCGTTAATGGGTGTGACTGTAATGTGCACAAGGTCCTAGTGACCGAGGGTTTGTTCAATTCTTGCTTACGCCGGATTATACACACTGCAAACAAACTAACCAGGCCCGCTCAGCATAGGGTGTTGGAAAAACAATATGTTGAGCAGTTAGTGTAGCAGACAGTTCAACTTGGTGTTGGAAACTAACCTCTCTGACACACAGTATAAACGGGCATATCTGGGTCAAGCTTTGAAGTTTTTTGTTTTTAATTCGTCTACTAAATTGAATACCAGTCAGTGCCATACGTTAAAATTTTTTTCTGGATTTTTTTTTTTTTTTTTTTTTTTAGACATTAAGTCCTTATTTTCCTTTTTCAAATCTTCACGATTTACAAAAATCATTTGTCGTTCTAAGTAGTAAACTTTTTAAGACGAATGACCAACAAGTCAGATTTCTTTTCTTGTCGATAACTCCAAAACGGTAAGGTTTCTTAATTTAATTGTTAATTCGAGTTCAGCATGTACATTTGCACGGAATTATGATTTGGGAAAGATTTAAAGGGATATTAGCGCACGGGTAACCGTCATAAAATTCCAATTTTGCGTTCTCTGATAAAACTAATTAGTGCACTGTAGTCAGTGCGGTAATTAATTTATGAAAAAATAAAAATTGTTGAAAAAAAAAAAAAAAAATCTTACCAATATTGCCGTGTAAGTAATAGACGAACACAAGTATCTAACGCAAAAAAAAAATTATTCCCATATAATTCCAATACAATTTATTTACATGAAATAAAAATATACATCCACACTTGCGCCAATGGTCAATGCTAATGGCTTAAATGAGTAAAAACTCTCAATTTGTTCCAGCCTTGGAAAATTTTCATGGCTAAATTAGAATGTTTCTGTAGTTGGTTGATTATTTTCCGGTGTTTTGGAGTTATAATTTATTAGTCAGGACAAGCTTTTCACCTTTTTAGTATTACAGTCGTTTTAAATCTCTAGCTAGAATTATTCTCGCCCTAATTTGTTGATGTAACTGTCGACTAATTGAAACTATTTGGGTAAATTTGCTTTTTAACACCCGCGCTAAATATCTCTTGTTCCCAAATCGTCATAATTCCGTGTAAATGTACATGCTGAACTGGAATTTTCAATTAAATTATGAAGAAACGTACCGTTTTGAAGTTATCGACAAGAAAAAAATCGGACTTCTTGTTTGTAATTCGTCCTACAGGCATTGTTTTAAATACATTCAAGATTTCCGGTGGCGCAATCATAAAATATGGCCCATTTACTTCTTTTACACTACAGCTATATCTGTTTTTGAAATCACTACGCATTATCGTAATTTTTTTCTTTTTGATAAATGTAGTCTTATTTATAACAGGAAACTTTAAAAAATACAAATTAAATACAAAAAACCTTTTTTCTGTGTAGAATAGCAATGACAAAACAATTTAATAAAAATAAAGCATTTTTTATATTTTAAATAAAATTTAAAAATAAAACAAGTTAATGCACAAACTTGGTAAAAAAAAAGTAGAAGGGTTGATTGTAATTATTTAATTTTTTTTTCATTTGTCCCCTTTTCTACACAGCCAACCAAACCCCTCCTAAACTTAACCCATAAACATAACACTTTGTAAAGAGCATGTACAAAATAAAATTACAAAAAAAAAAAAAAAATACTAGAAACGAAATAAGGGTTTACTCAAGTTCTAGGTTCCTCCATCAGGTCGCGTAAAAAAAACAAAAAAACAAACGGCATATCACGATGAAAAAAGGCCCATAACTCAACGAAAACAAAGTTTTGTTATCAAAATGTTATTAATTGAAAGCTAAAGCATTACATTTATCTACACTAACATATTCTGGTGTATTTCGGATAGAAATTATAGATTGGAATGTCAAGTATATGCTCAATCTTTTTTTAATTTTCTCTTCAAGAAAATTAAAAACGGTCATTTTCTTAAATTTTAAGAAATTTGTAAACAAAAAAAAATTGATTTTAAACTTCCTAAAATATATTTTTGACACGTTATTTGAGTAAAATTAGAAAATTTAAATTAATCTGATTTGAAACAAACATTACTTATAGCATAAAAAAATTGTATCCAAACATTTAACGATGTGTCTGAATTTTTTCATGTCTTTATTCACGTTGACTTTTACGGGTATTATGGATGATCAAATTTGACATAATTTTACTTAAAGTAAGCGAACGCGTTTTTTATTTTTAACTAGTAATTTTTAAATATTAACATTTATTCAGCAACTATGTAATTTTTTATTTATATATTTTTTTTTAGTCTGGATTTCGTTTCTTAGGTTCTTAATCTTTTTATCTTAACTTACTAACTTAAATAAAAAAAAAATACTTCAATGAAATATGACTCGAACTAAAATAAAAAATAATTGGTAAAAAAAGTAATTCACAAAAATTAAAACTTAGAAATTTTGAAAGGACTTTTGCAAACACGTTAACGATGTGAAACAGATCTGGATATTGAAGAATTGCAGTGCCTCAGACGACAATCAAATCACGTGATCTTTTTAAGGATTGTCATGTATAGATTCCCCATAAATTAGGAACGCTTTTTCATTAAAAATTATTTTTAAAATAATCGGGTACAAACGACTGTTATGGGCTTTTCAAATTTCGATTCGTAAATTTACTTTACCATTAACGTTATCATTGCTTAAAACTAAAAGCAATAAAGAATTTTAAACGATTTTTGAAGTAAGTTAAATTTTTTAAAAAAATGGAAAAAATTTTATAAAAATAAATTAATCATCGAAAAAATTTTCTCCACAAAATAATGTCCTTAACGTATTTTTTACAAAAGCAAGTCAAAGTTTTTCTAATTAAAATGTCGATTTTTTTACTTTTTTTTTTTTTTTTTAATTCAGAATAGATTTTCTATGAAACGGGTAACTGTTTAAAAAAAAAAACAAACAAAAAAAAAAAAAAAAACTGGTGATTTACTTTCTATAAAGAGTCCTGTTTTAGCTAATCAAAACAAAACAAATCCCATGCTTTTTTAAAGATTTTCTCAATTTCATAAAAATATGTAAGGGGTTGGAAACATGTTAAATCTTTTTAACAAGATTTCCTAACAAAAAAAAAAAAAATTCATTTCTCTAAGTCCTGAAAGTTTCATTAAAATCCGACAATTATTTGATTTTTGCAAGAATTTTCAAATCAACGCGTTTTCCTCGAAAAGCGCAAAATAAACCATTTTCTCTAGTTCGCCTCTGTCGTAAAAAAAAACACACTTTTTAACCAAAATTTCCTACGTGCTAGAAAGGAGTAAAAAAAAAAAAATACTTTGGTCTTTCCTCTTCATAACAAATATTTTGATGACAAAACTGTTTTCGTTCAGTTATGGTCTTTTTTTTTCATCGTGATAGGCTGCATTTTTTTACGCGACCTGATGGAGGTACCTAAATTATTTAATTTTTTTTTTTTTTTTTTTTTTTTTTTTCAATTTGTCCGCTTTTTAATTTAAAAAAGAAAAAAAGAAAGCTTTTGTATTTGTTTTAATTTGTCATTACTATTCAACACTGAAAAAAGGGTCTATATTTAATTTTTTGTTATAAAATTTTTTGTACGCTTACAAAAAAAAAAAATTACATTTCTTTATGGTAGTGCGTAGTGATTTTCTGCAAAATAAATAGGCAAAAATTTTGCTTCCGCCAGCGGAAGTACTACGCAGTGAATCAGTGATCATGATGACAGTAACGAAGGACGAATGACCAACAAGAAGTCCGATTTTTTTCTTGTCGATAACTCCAAAGCGGTAGGTTTCTTAATTTAAAATTATTAATTCTAGTTCAGCATGTACATTTTACACGTAATTATGACGATTTGGGAAAATTTTAAGAGATATTTAGCGCTGTTGCTAAAAAGCAAATTACCACTATTTGATTTTTGATGGAACTGTATGAACCTACCTTATATTTATTATCGTATTATTTTAGGTTCGATTATTGATCGGGAGTATAATTTGGTTAGTTTGAAACTTTTTACATAAACATTGAATTACTTCCCTTACATCGGCATAAACTTAAACGCGATTCGTATTACGAGCTATTTACGACTATTGAAGACATGCATTCGAAATTTAGTACACAAAATATACGTAACGTGGTCATTTTTAAAAGTATGGTTGACCATACATTATCAGAAAATAAGAGCGATGACTATAGTAAGTTTAAAGTCAATTCCTAAAATTAGATTACGGAGAATATTTTCTAACACTTTATCACCAAATTGCATTCTTGAAAGCAATGAAGATATTTAAACGATCCAAATTGCATTCTTGAAAGCAATGAAGAATTTTAAACGATTTTTGAAATATATTATTCAACAATATATTAGTTAATTTTTATTAATTAAATTGGGCGATCTCCAAGAGATCGCTAAAAAAAAAGTGCATAGAATGGTAGGCACCTTCATGAAAATCGATAGCATGACAAGAACGGCCTGAAAATTAATGAAAAATTTTTTCTTAGTGTTAAATGTATTTCATTGAGAAGAAACACTAAAGTATTTTTGAAATTTTTTACTCATTCTTAGCATGTCCGAAATTTTAGTTAAAAAATCTTGTTTACGAAATAACGAAAAAAAAAAAAAACTATATAAGCCATTTTTTTGATTTTGAAAAATAAGTTAAATTTTTCGTTTAAAATTCGTTTAAAAATTAATTGTACGTATTTCAAAATTTATTCGAAGAAATTTAGAAAAGTTGAAGTTTATTTAAAATATTTTGAAAGAAACTTTTACTTACTTTCTTCGTGGAAAAATCTTTTTTAAGAGAGCCGATCTCAACATCGCCGGCAATTGACAAGTGCTGAGTGATAAATTATTGACAGCTGACGTGAGATTCGAGTTCTCATACGGAAAGACAGAATGGACATATTTTTTTAAGCGGACCTGCTTAAGTAGTACCTTGTAATAATTAAAGTAAAAAAAAAAACTTTCGTCATTGTACCATAAGTTTGTTGATACTATCTGGAGAAATTAAAACAAAAACAAACTTAAGATACAAGTGCTGCACTGCTGACGTGTTTTTTTTTTTGTTTTTTTTTTTTTATTGCACGCACGATACTTCCGGTCTTCCGTAGATTTCATTGGTAAATTATTTCATTGGTAAAAATTGACAAATTAATTTTTTTAATATACGTGCTCTCGTTAGTTTGTAATAAGCTTTGGAAATTATAATCTGTAAATATATATTTACTTTAAGTTCTAAAAACTTTTCCCTAATTTTAGAAGAATTTGTAAAAATAAAAAAAAATATTTCAGAAATAACAAATAATAATTGTCTTAAAATTTCATTTTTCATCGAAATATCTTTTTGCTTTCAGACAATATTGTCCATGTTCATTGAAATAAATAAAAGCTATTAAAAGCTTTGTAAATTGAATAATAATATTGTTTTATTGGGTTTTGTATGTTACACTTCAGACGATTTTCAGGTGGGTGGGGTCCAACTAAAAAAACAAACAAAAAAAACATGATTTGGTTTCCTCAAAGCCTTGTGCTTTTAACTAATATAATCATTAATCTCCTCCTTGAAATTATAGAGTTTTCGTACAATTAAGAGGGGGTAATACACATGAAAAAAAAAAAAAATTTCTGCCATGACTTTACTAAAAATAAGATATTTATAATAAGTTCTATTATTTGTGAATAGTTTCTGAAAGTTTCACTAAAAAAAATACATGATTTGCATTTCTCAAAGCCTTGTGCTTTTAAATTGTAATCAACAAACTGTATTTGATAGACTTTCTAGAGTTTTCATAAAATTAGTTATGGAGGGTGGGTAATAAATATGTTGTAGAGTAGTTTCACAGTGGAGGCTTGTATTTGTACTAAGTCTATCCTAAAATAGGTTCGACATACAAAATGTTAGGAACTTGATATAATAGATAATGATGCAGAGAAACCTAGTGGTGGTTGCTGATACTTTTAGTATTCGACTAATGGTTGTCCAACATCGACTAACTGACCAACTTCTGAGCGACTTCGCAACACTGGTTACTACTACTACTACTACTTATAGGTGGGAGAGTCTAACTATAGAATAGGTGTGTTCCACTATAACCCCCCCCAAATTTTTAAATGATCAGTTGCCTTTCTTTTTTTCTTCTGGATTGGTGTACCTCTGGTAAAATTGTTGCAGGCGTTGTTAGATCAAACGTATTGAAAATCACCTCCATCGGTGTTTTTTCCGTGGGACCACTGTCTATCACATCTGGAAAAAATGTCTGATCTGGTTACTGCACGTGAATTTTTCGCCTTTCACCAAGTACATCATATTGCCAATCCGCTTTTTTTATTTTTTTTTTTGATACCTCCATAGTGTTACCAGAAACAACTTTCTGCTTTGAGCTTCTTAAGGATGGAATCACAGTTTCTGTAAGTTCTTGTGGTTCTATTTGTTCAGCCTCTAGCTTTCCTTTTGTTGATCTTGTGCTTAACATTTTCTGTGGTGACTTCAGTTGACTTAAATCATTTAAAACTAGTTACCCGCAGCCAAGGGCATCGGGTAACTTCTCCTTTTTTTTCTCTGCTTCATCTTTACTTTCTGGAGCTCTTTTTTCACATATCTGTGTTACCCATTCAACTTTTTTAAATACATCGGTTTTCTCTAATCTGTCCAATTCTTTATCTATCTGTTCAATTGAAGCAAACAGCACATTCCTTTTCTTTTGAATACTGCCTGAGCGTTTTCTTTTGGCTGTAATTTTGCCTCCATGTTGGTACACGTTCCCAAACCTGGAGAAAAAACCAGTAGGAAATGTTCCCTTGAGTTTCTGTTTTTTGGGCTTCTGAGTTTAAACTTTCAACCTTGTAATAAAATTTATTGGTAGATCCCATAATTGGAATTCTGTTATCCAATTTGTACCAAGTAAGTTCGTGGTATTTTCTATGACAAATAGTTTAGCTTTTCGCGTTTTTTTTTATTTAACGTGATGTTTGTAACAAATTCTCCAATAAATTGTATTTTTTCTCCCGTCACTGACCTCGCGATTTTATTTGTTTTCATTAAAGTTGGCTTCCCCAACTTCTTCCACGTATGCAAATTTATGATAGATAGGTCGGAACCAGTGTCAAGATGCATTTTAATTTTTTTTATTACTTATTTCGATGGTAACAAATTTTCTAGTTATTCCATCAATCACCTTGCCGGATTTTAATTTTCTTATTTTATTTTCTTTATTTTTTGACCTGCAGTGTGAGCTTTTATGACCCACTCTTTTACAGTTGAAACCTTTTTTTATTCCTAAAATTGCAATATCTGTATCAGTGAAGTTCACCGCAAGCAAAACATGGCTTCGGGAGTTTTTGTTTATTTTTCTCTGGTGGCATTTCACTTTTTGTTTGATAATCCGCAATTTTAGAATTCTTTTTGTAGTTTTTTTTTTTTTTTTTTTTTTTTTTTTTGTAGCGTATTTTCCTTACATATGAAATGCCAGACTGTTCTATCTTTTTCAAATCTTTCTTTACGCTAACATATCTTGTGCAGTCTTCTGCCAAAATCTGTATTGTAATCCTTGGTTGGTTTTCCAATTTTGTCAGTACTAATTTTCTCAACTGTCTTTTTCAGATACCAGCCCTTGAACAAACACTAAGCACTTAAAGTTGTCAGCGCTTAACTCTGCTAGCTTGAATTCTTCACAATGCTTATTCACATTGGCTGCATACGTTATAATCTTGTTCATCATCTTTTATCAGATTCAAACATTTCCACCTCTTATGAAACAGATGTCTTTTTACTAAATAATTCACTTAATATATTTAACGCCTTGGTAAAAGTCAACTCGCTATTTTTTTTTTTTTTTTTTTTTTTTTTTTTTTTGGTAAAATGTAGTTTACCAATTTGTTATGCTCAGCAGTTCCTAACTTGCTTAAAAGAAGTCTAACCTTCTTTCCTTCAGTGAATGACAGTCCTCATTATACACGTCCGTATATTTTTATAATACTCTTCAAAAGTTTCTCTTCATCTGGACTGTACGTGAATATTTCAATTGAATTCCATATTGTATTCTCTGGGAAAGAATCATTTTGTATATTTTTCTCTTTCCTCTTCTCAGTTATTTCCAGAACTTTGTTTTGAAACTACATCTGTCTATTAAGTTTCCTCCTGTAGCTGCATCTGGAATGTTTTCTGTTACTCTAATATTGTCAGCTGTTGTTCCGTCTGGGACTTAAAAAATTCCTGGAATATATTCTTGCATTCCTCCATCTTCGCAAAAAGGTTAACATAATGCTTAAATATTGTAGAGGGGGTGGGGGTCCAAAACGAATTTGCAATTTGCGACCTATTTGAGCAAACTCTTATCGAAAAAGAAAAAAAAAAAACACATTCTTTTCTCAGTTGAGAATACAACAGATTTTTTTCCTCACTAAGTTGACGTCTTGTCTTTCGAAAAACTTTGCCAAGTTTGTTTTTTTTTTTTTTCCTTTTCTCTCTTCCACCATATGAATTTCGAATCCTCATGGCAGTGTTATGGAGTATGAATGTTTTTCTTCCTCCGTATGAATCCGAATACGTTCGACGCCAAGTGTTGTATATGGCGAACGATTTTTTTTTTTTTTTTCTTTTCCCCTCGGTATGAGTTTGTATCTTGTCAAGTGTTGTAGTTTCACAGTGGTATGAGTTTGAATCTTGTCAAGTGTTGTAGTTTCACAGTGGAGGCTTGTATTTGTACTAAGTCGGTCCTAAAATAGGTTCAACGTACAAAACGTTAGGAACTTGATATAATAAATGACGCAGAGAAATCTAGTGGTGGTCGCCGATACTTTTAGTATCAGACTAATGGTCTTCCGACTGACCAACTCCTGAGTGACTTCGCGTCACTTGTTACTATTATTACTACTACTACTTATTATAGGTGGGAGAGTCTATTAACTATAGAATAGATGTGTTCCACTATAACAATATATATAAAAAAAAAAATTTCCATCATCTGTGAATAGTTTCTGAATGTTTCATAACATCCAACAATTATTTTTATTTTTGCAAGGTTTTCCAAATGTGTGCCATGCTAAAAATTTTTACTAGTTCCATTGATACAAAGAGAAACCAGGTATTTTTGAATCAATTTTAGAATCTTCTAAAAAGGGAAAAAAATTTAAATAATAATAAAAAACAAAACTTTGGTCTTTGCTCTTAATGACAAACATTTAGACGATAAAATCTTGTTTTCGTCAAGTTTGGTGTCTTTTTCATCATGCTATGCTTTGGTTTTTTGTTTTTTTTTATAGTGATCTCATGGAGTTACCTAAATTAAATTATTATAATTAAAATTTAAAAAAAAAATTTAATTTAATTTCTGAATATGTCCTGAAAGTTTCATTAAAATATGAAAATCATTTGAATTTTGCAAGAATTACCAAGTGTTTTTTTTTTTTCTTTTTGAAAAAGAAAAAAAAAATAAAAGCACAAAATAAAACCTTTCCCCTCTAGTTCACCACTGTCATAATTAACTAAAATTTTGAACGTGCTAGGAGTTAAAAAAGAAAAAACAGAAAATAAAGAAAATAAAAATACTTTGGTATTTCCTTTTAATAACAAACATTTAAATTTTTTTTATTTTTAATAGCGAAATTAGAGCATTTTGTTTACTGATGGAGAAATCTAATCTAGGGCAGAAGTTGTACCCATTGAATCTGTGTTATCAGGAGACAATGGAAATGGTCGAAATAATTGTTATTGATTAAAAATTGAAAGAGCTGAGTTTGGTTGAAGCAGACAGAACCCCGGTGATAATCGCGTGCGAAGTAGTAGGGCCGAGGGTCAGTTATAACCAGCCTGGGTTTATCTATATAAATGCATAGTTATGCTGAAAAAGGCAGACTGGAGAAAATTCTTGGAGAGAATTGGCCTGGGCAAGCGTTAGGAGGAGGAATGCCACTATAACTTTAAGCCCACACACAAATCTTTATCACATACACTCTCTGTCTAGAATCCAGTGTATGAGTTTTTTACTTTTCTTTTCTGTAACCTGTTTCTCTTCTCTACTATTCTTTTCGGCTATATAAAAGACATTAACAATTCAACCATTGAATTGATGTTTGGTTTTCTGCAGTTATTTTTTTTTTCTTTTTTGCTGCATTGTAAATTTCTTAGCACACTCTCCAGCCGTGTCTACATCTTCAGTCAACTGTGGATGGACGGACATCACTTCTGCTTTCTGGATCAAACAAATCACGTGGGTAGGATTGACCGGTTGAATAATCTTCAGATGCTCAGGGAACCTATGGACACTCCCTTAAGTTAGGTTAGGATAGAGTAGACACCTCAACCCCAACAGTAAGATGCCGGAGGTTGAGGGACCAGGGCGAAAGTGTTATAATTAGCAACAAATTTGTCAGTTTTCTGTCTCGTGTACTATTTAATCAGAAGCCAACTTCAAAAGCAATCAAATTATTTTTACATTTGCTTGGAACACAGCACTGGATAGATGCAATATCAATTACTTGGTCAATGTAAAAGTTGAAGTAATAGTATACTTCAACCCATTGGCCTTGGTGCTTGTAGCTGGAGGTCATTTGAAGTTATTCTCATAAATACTAGAGTTGTTTGAGTACCAACATTCACAACATGATTTTTGTTTCTGTTTAGAAGTAAAGTTCCATTTAAAACGCATCAGGGAAATATATATTCCATTTTTAACTTTATCAGTATACATTGTAAGGAACTTGGGATCTTCTTTAGCCTGCTTCTCTTACTTAGGAAAAAAAAAACTACACAGGGCATTGAGTTCATCATTCATTAAACAGTAAATGTAAATTTTATTAATCACTTTGGTAGGAGTCTGATACATTAAAATGTTATGCTTATTCTCTTTTATAATGCTGATATAATTGCTTAATGAAAAACTTTAAATTTTTAAAATGTGACATATTTTAACTTGAAATCTGGCATAATCCCTAAAATTAGTAAACAATTAAAACTTGAAAAGGACCTTATATTTCAATTTTTTCATGAGCTCATGTTAAACTTATTCAGAATTTTTTTAATATAAAATTTATCCAGTATCATAAATATCTCTAAAGCATACTTGTGCCTAAAGTCACAGGGATATATAATATAGCACTTTTAGCACATACTTCCTTGTTTAGTGCTAATTTAGAACATTAATTAAAGCTTGTTCATTTTGGTAAATTTTTTTCTTTTCTCAGACCTCTTGAAAAGTTTACAGCATTTTTCCACTTTTGCCTTGATGTTATATTTTATTTAATGTATAATTTTAATGGTTGAATATTAAAAGGGTAGATTAACTTTAATTGGAAGAAAAGATGATTGTAATGCTGTAAGAATTGATTAAAGACCTGCTATAAAATGTAAAGTTCCTCATCAACTTGACAAATCTTATTTATTCAGAATTGACTGTCTCAGTTTTGGTACATATTGAATGTTTAAAAATGTCACATTAAATTTCTGTACAAGGACATGAACATGGCATAAAAGAAAAACGCAACAGACAAACTAAGAGCATTGATTTACATAAATAATCCAAACAAAACTTGTGAAATTTTTTTTTTTTTTTTCAGTCTCCTACTAAACCAGTGAAATTGACAGGTGAAATAAGGGGAATGGCTGATGGCAAACATGGTTTCCACATTCATGAATTTGGTGATAACACAAATGGTAAGGTTTTAGAATAATTTTGTAAGCTTGTTTTCTCAGAATGTGCCCAGCAGGCCAAATACAAGTACATGTCTTTGACTATTCCTATCCATCTAGCACTCTCTGAAGTGAATTCATTTTTTGACTGCAATTGCAACTGTTTTGTTGCCTCTCACAGAAGTTATTAAACTCTTCCGGGAGAGCATGGTAACTTTTTTTTTTTTTTTTGCATGATCTTGAAGCTAGTCCTTGAATGTTAAAGCTAGGAGGAAAGTATCTTCAAGACAAGAGACTACTTAAGAAAATTTAACACTTTATTGATGTTGAATATTATAAACAACAACAGTCACATTTTCTTTGTGTCCATTCCATCCACTCAATGTGTATGTATTCTTGTCTTTGAGCAACATGTATTTTCTTAGCACTCTATCTTTATTGCCTGGTGACTAATGAAGCCAAATACTTTCCTGGTTTATATAAGCACCCCCCTTCCCCTAGCACCCCATCTAGAGACTGCTTGGTTTATCCCAGCAGGCCCATCCCTGCCTTTCTTTTTTTTAAAGTACTTTATGGCTTAGCATACTTTATGGCTTAGCATCATATTAAAAATTTCCTGTTTCATCAAATCTGTTTGGGGTTCAACTCTTTGAAGCCCTGATCTGCATTTTTTTTTTCTATTCACCCCTTTCTTTGTAATTAAGACATACTGTTGAGTGTTCACAATTCATTTCTAATTTTTAATCACCTCAAATCACCATTCTCCTTCAAACTAAACATTGAGCACTGTTACACTAGCAAGGCTCTATATTTATAGCTGATTGCAGAGTAACTATTATCCAAAGTTAATGGGTTAACAGATCTTATTTCATGCCTTTCTTCTAGGCTTATTTAAGCTTAGTTCTCCGATCATCCAATAATTTGATCCCTTAATCTTTCAGGCTGTACATCTGCTGGGCCTCACTTTAACCCCGATAATAAAGAACATGGTGCTCCTACTGATGAAAATAGGTTTGTATGTAACTTGCTTTTCAAAAACTAAAGCTCAGCTGGTACACTGAACAATATCTGATGTGAAAAATATGAATGTGACACAACCATCAAAACTTAGTGGGGCTAACTTTTATGGTAGTTCCACATAAACATTAAAAAAAAAAGAAGAAAAAAAAAAAGCAAGCTAAAGCCATGGTTAATTTTAAATCCTTCAAATAAAGATATAATCCTTTCACTAACACAAACCTTTCAGATTTCCCAGTCTCACTGAACACAATCTTGGGATTTTTATTACGGCCTAGTAAGTATCAAAATTCATCAAGTCTTGAAAGCTACTGGCTCGGACAAAATTCCAGTGGTTGTCCTTAAGAATATTAACCCAGAATTATCCCCTTCAGTCTTAGTGTCATTAGTGAGCTCTTTGAGGCTATAATCAAGTTTTGTTGAGCATCTAAATAGGAACAACTGTTTGAGAAACATGCTTTATGGATTTCAATCATCCCAATCCACTGCTGCTGTCCTAACTGCCATTACTTACAGACTCAGTGAGTCACTAGACAAATACATTTCAAGGACAATACCATTAGATATTTCAAAGGCTTTTGATAAAGTGTGGCATAAATGGTTATACTACACAAGCTCTAGCTATGGAATCATAAAGCCCTTCCTAATGGGTAGGTTCCTTAAGGTAGCTGTAAACAGCCAGTCTTTAAAGGCTCTAACACTCAGTGCAGGAGAGGGAGTTATTTATGGACTAACACTCTTTACTTTGCATAAATGATCTGCTGATACAATGGTATATGGATGCACCTGCAAGAGTCTAGATAACCAGAGATTGGCAGCTGATCTCAGCTGACATCTTGGGGTGCTGGCTGGTTATATTCAATGCCTTCAAACCGAAGCTATTGCCAATAACAATGGAAGTTCCCTCAGGGAGGCCCCATGTCTTTGACATACAATCCATTGCTAAAGATGCTGGAAAAACCACTCCAGTAAATATCTGATCAGGCCCAAAATAGAGTACTGTTGCCATGAATGGGGATAGGAGCTGCTCAGTCTTCACTTTTCAGAATCTAAAAGTCTCTAAATCCTTGTGGGTGACAATCTCCTTTCTCAGACAAAATGTTGCAAGCCTCTTGCTACTATTTCCATGGGAAGTACTCAAATGAACTACATTGCATAATCCTAACCTATGCAGCTTTGATTGTAGTGGACCACCCTCATTCCCTTTGTGCAGCTTCTTCCCATGAATCAGTTTTGTGGAACCAACTCCCAAGAGGATGCTTCTCCAATCACAATCTGTTCATTTGTAGGGGTTAACTTTTTTTTTTCCCACATATCTGCATAAACTGCACCTTTTACTCTGTAACTTACCTTGAGTGGCTTCTGGGCCTTGTGCAAAGTGGGCATCATTTGGTGGTGGGGGGAAAAAATGCTAACTTCAGACTCGAATGTAACACTAAACCAAAATACACATCTATGCTAACCATTCTTAAGCTAATGCATATTAAGGTAGCCTTTCCTGAATTCATAAATGCTTGCTTAATATTCCAGAATAGCTTTAGGAAATTTAAAATCCTATGGATATTATATACATAACTGAATAGAATATATGGGCAAGTCATTGGTCTTTCCTCATAGGGAAAACCTACTTCTATTGGTCATGATTAGGTTTTGTGCTTTTCATTGGAATGCTACATTCTTTTCCAACTTGATAATCTTTTTTTTTTTTTTTTTTTTAAGACATGTGGGTGATCTTGGCAATGTCGATTCATCTGGTGGAATTGCTAATGTTAACATTGAAGATAAAATTATTAATTTGACTGGTCCACATAGCATCATTGGTAGAACTGTTGTGGTAAGTATCTCATCTTAATGTTTCATAATTGTTAATGTTCCCATTTTTAAGGGAGAGGGAAGCTTTGAAAAAGCTTTGAATGTATGAAAATTTAAACTTGTACATTGTTTGTCTACTGGCAATCAATGTTTGGGTGGGTGAAACTAATTTTCATTGAATGGGAACTTGACTATTAAAGCTAACAGCTAAAATCATCATGCATATGATAGTTATATGCAATTTGAAGAAAATTGAATTTTTGAATTAATTCAAAAAAATTCTTGGTCTTTATAGTTAACTATAAAGACCAAGAATTTGCCTTTTTAGTTTATAAAAAAAAAAAAATTGTCCAATCACTTACTGATGTTGCTTTACATTTCAGGTTCATGCTGATATTGATGATTTAGGAAAAGGTGGTCATGAGCTCAGTAAAACTACTGGCAATGCTGGTAGTAGACTAGCATGTGGAGTAATTGGTATTACTAAATAGATATTCTATGTACATGATACATGTCAAAGTGTTTAAAATAAATAAATAAAAATAAAAACAATTTTCTTTTCTTTATATATTCATTCAAGAATAAAAAGTAGTTTTACAAGTTTTTAATTATTTTTTCTTTCTTTTAATGTCTGTACAAGTTATATTTAATGAAGACAAGGGCCAAAGTGTTTTTTTAGGGGGGTTGGGGAATTACCATCTGCCTTAAGTTATCTATATCTGGATCTGGAAAAGAAGAAAAGATTGTTAGAATTACAGTTTAAGAACAAAAATTACATAATTCTGTATGCTAAGAAAAATTAAAAGCCCAAGTCTAATAAATTTTATCAATATTAAAAGTACAAGACAGAAGTGAGTAGTCCAATTAATTCTCACCCTTGTGGTTAGGATATTAAGTAACCAAGCTTAACATTCTGCTCTAACAAAGTCATTAAATGAAATTTCAATTCTACTTTTAACAAGAAATGGAAAGTTATAATCTGTTAAGGGTTTGTTTCTATTTATATATGTATACTGGAGTTAAGAGGAAGGGACAAAATTGAAGGATATAAAATTTCAAAGACAAATAAAATGTGACCCCACCTTGATCTGGATCTAGACTTGTGTTTGCGACTTGATCTCTTACCACTTCTGTCATAATCACTTCTTTCTCGTGCATGTTTGTAGCGTTCTGATCGCTGTTCATACCAATGATCAGTACTATATTTAGCATTGCGCCTTTTGCTGCTTGAACGATCACTATCAGAAGAGTCAGAGCGAGACTTGCGGTGCTTAGTCCTCTTGTTCTTTGAGGTAGTGCTTCCAATGCTGCTGTAGCTACCCTCACGCATATATACTGAATCTCTACTACGCTCATAATTGTCTTTGCTGGACTTACGACTGTTACCATTACGTGTCAATCCATACTTATACCTGTCATATTTTTCATCATAGTATTTATCAGTTTTGTGGCGGCTGCCACTTTCATAACTGTCCCTATTGTAGCGGTCACTGTTGCCATATCTGTCTGGACCAGAGCGACTATGTTGCCGATCATAACTAGTTGATTTGTAACTGTCCCGGGAACCACTGCGTCGATATTTGTCAGAATCTTGTTTATTCTGATCACTGTTACCACTCTCATGATGACTCTCCTGCTTCCATTTCCCATCACGCTCCCTATTCTTCAGGTATGCATTTAGGACTTCACCATGAATCTTACCATCATGAATAGCTTTCAAAAGCTTATGCTTTTTGTCACCTGAACTGGAAGACGAACTGTCATCACTACTGCTTGAATCACTAGAACTGTCACTACTATCAGATTCAGTCTCAGTATAACCACCCCCACTAGAACTACAGCTACTGCTACTACTGCTACTACTGCTTGAACTACTGCTACTACTACTGCTGCTACTTGATGATTTCTTCTTAGATTTTTTATTCCGACTCTTGAAATCTTTCCTTGATGTGGTCCTAGTTTCTTTACTTGTCTGTAAATGACCGTCACCCCCACCAGAGTCAGCCTGACACCTGTCTTTTCTTGTTTCATCATCCTGACTTTTGTCTTTGTGCTGATCAGATTTTATATCAAGTCCAGGAATTTTATCATATTTTCTACCAAATAGAAAAGAGGATTTATCATTTGAAATCTCACTGAGAGATGCAGCTGATTTTTCACGAGATCGTGATGGACTTGGATCTGAAAATAAAATTAAAATTGCGTCTGATTTAAATTACAAATTTTAAGTAGTCGATAAAACAATTGCTTTATTCACTTAAGTAGCAATTTGATTTAAGATAATGAAAATATTAAAAATGAACATTATGTATACATAGAAGTTGCTGCTATCCTGATAAATCACTAAAAATGTGGTTTAATGTTTTTTCAAGTCTTATAACATTAATTCTTTAATTTTTCTTATAAAATGTATATAAACAGGAAAATGAGACCTGTTTTCATATCTTTATAAGAATATTCTGCGTTTTCTGCAGTTATTACTTATAAGTGATCAATGCAACACTCGTTGCATTGATCACATCTCACTGGTGTTGAAATTGGACACTGCTTACCTCTTTCAGAATCGGACTCACTGCTACTGAAATTCCTACGCTGTTGTCGTGACAACTGCCGTTGTCGGATTCTCTCATGCAAAGCATTATCAGATTCCTCATCACTGTCATCGTCTGTGTGCTTCCTTACTTTATGGCAAGTTCCTTCATTCTTGTCATCATCACTAGCAGAATCTGAACCAACACCTACAGACAAAAAGGTTAATGTGTTAACAATAATCAATCTGAGGTAAAATAAAAATGTAAATGAAAAACTTATCTGCATAATCAAAATCAGTTTTTATATTTTCACACAAAAAAAAAATTTCTAGTAAGGATCTAATCAGTTTCCAACTATCAGTTCATTGAAAGCAGGTTTTCAAGTATGGCAATTTGTATAATATATGCAATTTTTACTACAAAAATAAAGGTCTTTTATTTTTTGATCGAATAGACATCTAATATTTACACTAAATGCAAAGATGGTCAATACAAATTGAAAACCCCATTTAAAATTCAACATTATTATTGAATATCTTTAATTTTAAAATGATTACAAGAAAAAAGTGGTTGCATTAATGTGATTTCACTCTCAAATTTGATTTATTTTATAGAAAACAAAATGATAACAAATACAAAATTGTTATGCAAGTATATTGTAATTATTTATTTTCATTCAAATAAAAATAGGCAAAACAGTTCCCATGAATTTTTTAGAGAAATTCTGCCAGATTCTATTCAAACAACCAGGAAAATAATTTATAGGGACTAAAAAAAATAAAAAAATATATATATATCAGCAGTTCAGAATTAATTTATTCATTTTTTGGGATGGGGGTGTGTGTTTCTGTGTGTATGTTTTTTTTTTTTTTTTTTCTCCTTCATTTTATCTTGACATACACATCAAGGAATCTTGCAGCAATAGATTAGAATTGTTAAAGTCAATAAAAAGATTGACACTGTTCATTTTCATCTCATCCAGGTCATTTTCTGCAAACTTCTTTTTTGTTGAAGAAACTCAGTAGAAGGATAAGTTGGCAAGAATCTCCAAGTAACATAATGGATGAAGAGGGAGAATGAAGCCAGAGGAACTGTTTATAATTGTCCAGCAAGCAAACAAGAAGCAACTGTACAAGAAAAATCTGAATCAATATTCACAAAACTTATGTTGGATCCATTTCTTCATCCCAATGGTAAATGCAGAAGCATCTGTATGCTGATTGTGTCCAAAATAATGGGACATGAAAAATTATCGCTCTTGTAAATGAAAGGAATATTAAACAATTCATGTTATGAATAACTGCATGCCCTTTTGCTGAATTTTTTCCTTCAGTTCATTAGTCTTTAAGCATTCATTGTGTAAGTTTCAAAGTGACAGGAACATGACAAAAATTTTAAATAATGTTAACAAAAATCAAGTTTGTTCTTGCACATATTAAAATAATTTTATTTAATTGTAACAAAACACACAATATTGTCCCAAGAATCTGCCTTGCTTGCTTGCATGGTGAAAAACAAAGATGGAGGGAATAAAAAAAAAAAAGTCTTTCAAATGAATTGTGTCCTTCAAGAGATACTGGCATGCTTTTACATTGAACAGTAGGGGGCAAGGAGCAATGATGATGACAGCAATGACAACAAAATATGAATACTCAGTAGCAAAAGGAGCAACATAAAAGAAGGAAAAGAAAAGGAAAGGAAAATGTACTCACCAAGACTTGACAAAGAGGCCAAAGCAGTGGACTTGGCTAGCTGCTTTGCTGGAGCTTACAATTATAAAAATTATAATTAGTCATGGTAGTCAAATCAAAAAAGTGCAGAAGGAAAGGCATTGTCTGTGAAATGAGACAAAGAGAGAGAGAAAGAGACAAGCCTGCACCTGGTTGGCAGCATTTTGTACAAGGCTGTGCACACCTGCCTGAACAGTCCTTGCCTGAAACTGATGAAGTTGGCAAGGAAAAAAGTAAGATCAGCAGGATAGCAACAACAAAAGCCTGGCATCAATTGTTAGCACAAAAGTTGCTGGACTTGGTATATTTTAATGGATTCCCACCTCCCTCTTAATTCATAATTTGTTTATTCTTGACCTGAAACAAAACTCTAATATCAAAATGATTATTTGTAAGAGAAATAAAACCAAAATGATATAATAGCAAAAGGAAGAACATACATTTTAAAAAAAAAATTGAATAGAAATTGAAATAAAATTTTACGTAGTGTTGTGTAATATATCACGAGGAAAAAAAAAAAAAAAAAAAAAACGAAACTATACATGCAAAATGAAATTGTAAAATATTTTTATTTCTTTTTATTTCATTAAGTATTCATTAATTCATTAAGATTAATCTTGTAATAAATACACAAAATATATGCAAACTAAAAATGGCATTATCGAATGGTTACATTTTAGATGTATATTTAAAAAAAAAAAAAAAATCCAAACATTTCTAGCATAGGAATTAAACATTATAAACCAATGAATACAATCATTGACACGGCTCAGTTATGTATAGATATTTGAAATATAAATCCTAACAAAAGACCTGAAATATGATGTTCAGATGCTTCATTTGTACATTGAAATATAAAACTGAATACTTGCAAAATAATAAAATGTGTGTGTGTATATATATATATATATATATATATATATATATATATATATATAATTTATTCAAATATTGATAACAATTTTCCAGTACAATAAAAAAAGAAAAAAGTAAGCTATCAATACAATCTATATATTTTTTTTCAAGTTAACAGACAGGAATCAAATGAAACAGGATTCTTTGACAATTTTAAAAGAATTTCCACCATACAAATTATAAAGCATCTTAATATGTATTAAAATAAAGAATTTAAATATGACAATATTGACAGATTGCTTAAAAATAATAAATTAAAATCATGTGTGTAAAGACCACTTGCCAATCAATAGTACAAAATAGACAAAGGTATTTTCTTGCTGCTTCAAATGGGAAATGTTTTTAACTATTCAAATTCCATTTAAATGGAAATGTGTTTTTAGACAGTAGGTCAGTATAGATTTAACAATAAGAAAATTTACAGTTCATTTCATACCATTGCTGTTGTGTGTCAATTATATATTTTACCAAATTGTGATGGGTAGGGATAATTCCAAGGAGGATATTAATCCAGTGAGAGCTCAGTGTAGATTATGGAGCATTATAATAATAATACTAAATAGATAGATGATGATGAAGAAAACCTTAAAGATTCAATTCAGGTATATCAAAATAAATTATAATCGAAAAGAATCTTTAAAGTTTTCTTCATCCTACATATGTGTGAATTAGTGCATTTTTTTTTTTTTTTTTTTTAAATATGCAACAGTACTGAAGGCAAACAGGAAGGAAAAGAATTAGGTTTATTTTATCAGTATCCAAACTGTTCTTTAGTATTAAGAAAAAAAAAATATTAACACTATAAGATAAACTCATCTAACAAATAAGTAAACCTTGTCAGAATAATTATTTTCTTCTCTTTTAGAAATATTAATTATGAGAACAATGAATTTTTAGAACACAAGAATTCTGATATTTAAAAGGATATATATTTTTGGCAGTGTAGTGATAAAAAAAAATAAAATCAATTTAAAATTAATAGATATTATCTACACATCTCAGCCAAAATTTAATTTTTCTTCTATGGGTTGTGTCCCTTCAGCATGTAGGTGATCATAGTTCTTCACAATTTCCTGTTCTTTGTAGTTCTTAGATATGTTTGTTGTTTTTTTTTTTTTTGTTTTTTTTTTTTTTTTTTACTATGCCTCCCCTTCCATTCTACCATCCATTTACAAAAGTGTGATAGGCTACTTGCAGTTTTCCTCTGTCCCTTCTTGCTTTCAATATCTGTGAGTGTCTAATTTTCCAGGCTTTCCTTTCTCATCATGTTCCAGAAATTTCAACTGTCTTTCTGATTTTCATGTATAATTGTTCCTATTGTTTCCACTTTCTTTAAAATTTCCTCATTGCTTACATGCTCCATCCATATTTCAGCATCCTTCTGCTGAACTACATCTCTATTGCTTCAAGTCTCCTCTTCATCTGTGAGGAAATTGCCCAGAGTTCATTATCATATAGGAGAATTGATATTACATAGCAGTTCACCAAGCAAAGTTTTCCTGTTTCTTAATACTTTAATTTTTGGAAACCATCTTTTGCTATTCTAATGAGCTTTCAGTGTCATATTTTCCATCTCTCTTAAAACATTTTCTAGATATTTAAACTTTTGTACCACCTTGATTTTGACATCTGATTTTTTGCTTGTATCTTGGGTTTTTTCCTTGCTGACTCTCCTTAAAATTAATAGTTAGTCCTTTCTTCCTGCATTTACCTCCAACAGTGCCATCTGTGTATCATATTGCTAAGATTGTGCCCACCAATAATAAATGACTAGATCTCCAGCTACCTTAAGATAGTTTCACATCTTTGTCTTATACCCACTTTTTATTTTTACATCCTCCCTCCATTCATTTTTTATCTGTAGCAGACAGTGAACCAGAACCAGAGTCAAATGGCAGAAATGGTGAACAGGACTTGCCTTATTCTTGATGAAAAAGAGTTTGTCTAGCAAGTAGGACTTTATACTTGTGTATAATATTAGCATGGTTGGACGGAATCAAGGAGGGACATCCGGGTGTATTAGTGCTCCATTCTGAGGTGACGTATGTCTATCACCCCGGCGAGTGATTGGTGTTTCCCCATTCTAAGTAGTCCATTATAGAGATGAGGTCTTCTATACGTACAGTTGTGATAGGAGGAACGAACGTTGAATTGGATACAGGGAAGAGAACAGTGATAAATACCAAGGAACCAGTGTAGAGGGAAGAAACGCTCAATCTGAAATTATGTCCCAGAACAGATTTGCTAACTTCTTTTGATCACACTATCTATATGCAGGTAGTTAGCTCTTTTAATTAAACTATTCCTCTTTTAACTGCCTGCATTTGTTACTAATTTATGTGTTCAATGTTCTATATTCCTCATCATATCAAGAATTTCATGTCATCCACTCTTGCCTTGGGATGATCTCATTTGCTGATGTCAGTAGAGCTTCTCTCAATGTGCTCCACTTTAACTTTCCAGTCTCATTCAAGTTATTATATTTACTTTTAATTTAACTGTCTCCTCCTGGGCTTCTCCATATCCATAAATGTCTTGGGTGTTCTTGAAACCATATGTTGATTACTATTTTGTTGTTTGCTGTGCACCATTGGATCCATCTTTCATTGCATTCATTACGAATTCCTAATCTGAACTTGCCAACTATTTCATATTCTTTCTGGCTTTAAGCATTCAGGTCTCCTTTGATGATAATTTCTTGCAATTTATAGTCTTGATGTTATCCAGTGTGCTCTAAAATTTATCAATTTCTTTCTCTTTGCTTTGTTGGTGCATAAACAAATATAATTGATATATTAAAAGGCTTCCCTTTCAGCTTAAGTAGAATTGTCAGACAGTTGACAGTATCCCAGATGTTTTTCATGTGTTTATCTAGTATTAATCCTACTCCTTTAATTTTTTCTCTTTGCCTGCATATAGGACCATGTATATTGCTAATCAAATCTATTATTTGCTCACCTATTTGGCTTACTCCTAGAATGTTAATATTTAGCCTATTCATTTCCTACAAATCAAAAATTCTCAAATAGGTACATGTATAGAAACTAACAAAACACTATTTAATTTTAAAGAAAGAAAAAATTTAAAATTACATGATGAATTAACAAAAAAGAATCATGTTAATATAAATGTGTTGAAAACAAGTACATTTTTTCAGTTTTACAAATTAAAGTGTATTTTTACATCTACCCCATCTTAAAACTTGATCAAGTATTTAAATTAGAAGATATACCTTTCTGTTATAAGACTCCTTAAATTGCTGAACACCAAAAAGAATGCTTAAATATCAAAGTTTGCCTTTTTTAAAAAAAACAAACTTGCACTAACTTTTTAAATACTGATGAAGCATTATGTGTAAACAGTGGGGCCCAAAATCAGCAAGAAAAAAGTTTTGTTCCAATAACAAAATTTCTAAAATTTTAGTGTTTCTTTTGTTTACTTTAACAAAAGAGTAAACTTCAATATCTATATTAAAGCTGGCTTTTAATAAAAGACAAATGATAATAGCCTCTTTAAATAAATTTTTGTTACTCATTCTTAAAATAACCTCTGAACAATTGATTAGCAATTACATCATTGAAAACAAGGAAAAATTCCTACATTTATGGCCTTTAAATACAAAAGAAAACTTTAGAGTAATTAAAATGACTTCAATTATGTTAACAAAACCTGTGAACTTTCTACTCAAAAACATTTGGAGATAAGAGAATTAAAATGTTTATTTAGGAGTATAATTGCTTATAAATAAATGCTTTTTTTTTTTTAAACAATCTGTACTATTTTCAATGACTTCAAAAATAAGTTAATACAGTACAGGGTATTTTTAACATGCAGGATGGAGGCAATTTAATTTCTTGTTTTAGCTTCTTTGGCACTTTGATAAAAATTATTTCAAATATACAAAAATCCTAGAATGAAATCATTCAACCTTGAGGTTTCATAAAAGCCATTTGGTAATATTTGAAAAAACTGATTGCTTTTATGAGATTCAACTTTCATAATGTTTAACTAATAGGAGAGGGAATAATTTTGGCAAGTGGTCTTAAATATAAATAGCAATTAACAAAAACCTAGCAATATGAAAGTGGTATATTGATCATGATACAAAAATCACAAATCTCTGAAGTTTAGGAAAAAGATTTTTTTTTTTTTTTTAAAGAAAATAAACTAGTGAGTGCTGAAAAGACAAAAGCAAGGTCATTATCAACATTAAAGTCATTTGAAATCTGCTTAAACACAAGTGTATAAAGCAAATACAATTACCATTTTAATTGCTTTAAAAATTATTTTCAGTTAAATATCAAATGTTAAATTATTATATAAAAATATAAAATCCCTTTAAAACTAAGAGTAATTTACAATGTACAACCAATGGATTTTAAATAACCTTGATATAGGAATAATTATGTATCACTGCATAATTTTTAGTTATTCACTGTTCATAATAAGAGGTACATTTTTTTTTTTTTTATTGAATTTCATTTCAAAGAGTTGATTTCTCTTTGGATGACAAAATCTATATTTTATTTTATTTTATTTTTTTTTTTACAAGTTTCTGTATAGCACATAATTTCTGGTGAAGATCGACCAGAGATATTTTGAAATAATATTCAAAATAATATTTTGTTAGAATTTGTGGGATAAGATGTTGCTGATATATATAGTTTCAGTTGGACAATTTCTTTGTAGTAGTAGAATTAATAGAATTCATACCTACTTGCTTATTGTGCACATGATACTTTAATTTCTGCTAGACTACTCAAAACTTACAGACTACAGTCAGAAATTACCTTGACATTTATAGAACCATTAATGATTCTAAATTGAAATGGGGGAAAAAAAAAAAAAAAAAAAAAAAAAACCTAATTGTAGTTCCATGGCATTAAATATAACAAATTACAGATTTCTATGCTTATATATCAAGCTATTATTAATTGGTCAATCATTTTGGAAGAAAATAAAAAGAAAAAAGGTGGAGAAGTGAGAGTAAATAAGTCATAATATTTTGTTAGAATTTGTGGGACAAGATGTCGCTGATATATATAGTTTCAGTTGGACAATTTCTTTGTGTGCGTGATGTTTTTCTATTTAAGTAGGTATTTTTGGATTTTGATAACATAAGAGTACAAAATAAATATTTTCTTAATTATATAAGTTAGTTTTAGTAAATTTCACTATGATTGCATTAGATATTTTGAAGGCCACTGACAGGTCATGATAGAGCATTGCTGCACAAGCTCTTCAACTAAGGAATTACTGGAAGAATCTTAATTATCAAGACCTTCCAAATAGATAGGTTCCTGAAGGTAGTTGCTAATAGCTAGCCCCCCAAGGCTCAAGTGATCAAAGCATGTTCAACTTTCTCTCTACTTTACATTAATGATCTACCTAAAAGTATACTCCAATCATTTGTGAATATCTATGCTGATGATACGATGGTATATGAGTGCACCTCCAAAATTTTAGATGACCAATGCCTGCTAGCCGATTTCTCCTCAGTGGAGAAAAATTAGCTAGTCACATTCAATGCCTCAAAAACCAAACCAGTGACATTCAATCATCAAGTAGACCCTGAATTTTGGTCTATCACAATGAATGGGTATTCTTACAGGGAGGCTATGTATCTTGAACACATATTGGAAGTTAAGCTCAACCCAGACTTCAAGTGGAACTTGTACATATGATTCATCATGAAAGATGTTGAAAGAATGGTTGGTTCCTGGTGCCATTCTACAAATCCAGTAAGTACGTGAATATCCTCTTCCTTTATAAGAGCAAGATTGGGTTGAAAGTAGAGTACTGCTGCAATATATGAGAAGGAGCTACCTAGTCTTCACTTTACAATTCAAAGCATCTACATAGCCTTGTGGGTGATGTATTATTTTCCATCCTACAACCATTTTACTACCAACAAAACATTGCAAGCCTCTTTCTACTCTATTACTATTTCCATGGAAAGTGTTCAGATGAACTACATCGCTTAGATCTAACCTTCACAGCTAAGAACCATCATGCCACACATATTGTAGTGAACCACCATCATTACCTTTGTATTCCACCAGCGAGATGCAAGTTCCTCTCAAACAGCTTCTTCCCACAAACTGCTACTATTTAAGAAGTGATTCCCAAGAGCATACTTCCCCAATCATTATAATCTTAACATGTTCAAGTCTAGGGTCAACCATTATCTTCCCCACATATACCCATAAACTGTGCTTTTTACTTTGTAACCCTCTACCATGAGTGGCACTTGTACAGGATGAACATTCTATTAAAAAAAAAAAAAAATTAACATTTGCATATTGCTCAGTCATTTACTTATAATGCTGTAATTTCAAATTTTCAAATACTCTTCAGTTACAATAGGTTAACAATATGTATCAATACAAATTAAAATTTGACCAAGTAAACAGTACATAAAGTTTAATAACTGCATAAAAGGTTCTGTGAATTTGTTTTAAGATTTTCACATGAGAGCTTATTAAAAAAATAAAGTATATTAAATCTGGATTTTTTCCAGCTGTTTATTTGTTTGTTCAAACAAAACGTAATATTGGAAGTGCTCTTATTGGACAAGGGAAGCATGGAGTTTTGAGAAAATCTTGGTTTAACCCACTTTCTAAAAATCACTATTCTGATGTTGTGTCATGGAAATAATAATTTTTGGGAAGTGGGTTATTCTGAAAGTTTTTCAGCACCACTTTGTATATGTACATTAGGTAAGCTGCATTTTCATGCTCTTTCTTAATAAATGTAAGAAGTCAAATCAAATGTTGCTTTTATATAATAAGAAAAAGGATAAGAGGAGAATAAGATTTGTATCAGGACTTCATACAACAGTAGAAAGACATTGTATGATTTGCACCCTAAATATATTTCATTAATTTATCTTTACCCAGCTACCTTGTACACTAGCCACATATAAAAAGAAGAGTAGAGCTTATATCAAACTGAAAGAATAATAATAGATTGACTGTAGTCATTGTGAAATCCATAATCTTGTTGATGGCTGCATAGTATGTGCTATATCAGGGCTAGATATGGCTTTGAATTTTGAGTTATACCTCTTAAATTGGATGCCAACTATGATTAGAGCCCATAAGAGATGGATTCATACCTTTCCCAACAGTATTTGCACAAAAGTGAACATAATAAATTTAGCTGAAATTTGAACTCAGCTTGCCGATTTCTCATTCCAAACTGCTAACCATTACACCACCTGCACATCCAAGAGAAAAAAAAAAAAGATGTGAAGAAAAATCTAATTTTGTAACAAAACAGCTCAATGATACATTAATTGTATTAGAAGACTTTGCTATTCTCACAGCTACTTGCCTTGTTCTGGGCTAGCCAGATATGTATAGCTTATTTGTCTCATACTCTTAAGTGGTTGAAGAAAATTCACAAATTTTAAAAAATGGGGTCTTTATATGTCAAAACACAATTGCCAAAGTTTTAAGAACACAAAAATTCTGTAATCAGAAGATCTTAGCGTTAAGAATTGCCAATATGTCAGATAAAAAATATGACAATCATAAATAAAATGAAAATAAAAAGCAATTAAGAAAAAATTTAAGTAAAATAACTGAACACTTGCACAAAGATAAAGGCCTTTAAAAGAGCCAGAAGTAAACAAACATATCTTAATTTATTTAGACAAAGTATTTAAAAAAAAACAATATATAAAAAGGCGAAAAAAAAAAAAAAAAAAAAATAAAAAAAAAAGAAAAAAAAAGAAAAAAAGTAACACTTCTAGGCAATTTCTTCGCAAGAATCTTATTGAACATCTAATAATCTTTCAAAAAATATTTGTTTTAAAGAGAGAGTTGAAACATTAATTGCTTGAAATAATAAAAACTAAAATCTAAGGACTAATTCATCAAATCTTAATATGTGTAATTGCCTTGAACTGTTTACATTACATAAAAGATCTTGTTTAGAAAGATCTATTTTACTTGTGTCAGATCATTGCACTTTATGTCTATATAAATTATACCATATCTTACAATATTTAGTAAACAAGATAATACACAGGTACACAGTGAAGTATCTTTGCCAGTATCACATCTAGTTAATTTTCAATTGAATTAAATGATATGCTTACCAAAAGAACAAAAATACAAAACAAAATTACATTTCCGAGATTGGCATATTTAAAATATCTTGCCCTCTTATAGAAATTCAATTTAAAAAAAAGAAAAAAAATGATTTTTAAACCCTTAAATAATTGGACAGGAGCATAATCTTAAAGCAAAAGTTTAATTTATTAAGGACTACAGATTTTTCTTTTAAGTGAAAATAGTGAATTGTTCATCTAAATATGCTTACTTGCATCAGCTGAGAAATATTTTAAATATTAAGGTTAATATAAATGGATACGACAGCAAATTAAGTGATGTATCTTATTTGCAACATTTTTTTCACTATTAATTTTTTTTAAAATAGAGTCTTCAAAATGTTCTCTATTTTGTATGTTAGAATGGATGTGAAAAGATGGGCAAAATGTGTGTTGCCAATCAATATTAACTGCTTTGGCAGTAGCTAAAATTAAAATTATTGCTTCACTAAAAAAGGAGTTGCTAATTAATCTCAAAAAGTAAATCCTTTGAGAAACAATATTCAATATAACTCTGGATTAGCCAGGTTTACACACTACTTTGAAACAAAGCCATTCAATTTTCTATATTATTTTCCTTCATGATTTCTCCAGTTTTAATTTGTAAATATGTTATTTTACACATAGGAGTAGGAAAAAAGTGTTATTAATAAAAACACTATTGTCATTTGATAATATCTATAAATATTTTAATTACTCAAGGTAGAAATTTTATTTTTCAGCATGGTTTTATAAAGTTCAGTTGAAGCTATTGGATGCAACTACATAATCATCACAGTCAAATGCTATTTCATTTTGTGCAAATGTTACTAGTATAAATTAATGAAAATACATTTTTTTCTTATTCACTTTTAGTACATTCAAATGAAGTAATATATTTTTGATAGCAAGTACTTCCTAAATGTCAACATTAAAGTCTTTTGTTTTTTTCCAATCACATGACTATTACAAATATACCAACTCATAATCATCCCCGCCCCCACCAACATAGGGGAAAAAAATCTTTGTTAGGAAATATTAATTTGGAGTGCTTTATAAATATTTTGCTTTAAAGATAAGTAATTAAAAGGCAAGGAGATTCACTTTAATACATTTTTAAAGTTACATTTGAGTGTGATGTGCTATTCATAATTTTATAAGTAAATTAATTAATCACAACAGTGCATGAAAAACAAAGATGTAGAAATTACTACTGGGAAACTAGAATAGCTATGCTGGTTGTAGCCATGCTAATGAGAGTGCACATTTTCTTTAAACTGAGTAACACTAACTACTGCAAGGGTTGGGGGATCACAAAAACAAGTAAAAATGGACAAAATTAATAGAAATACCTTTAGCAGCTCGATTTCTGGCCTTGAAATATACCTCTTTTGCTATAGATTCTATTTCAGTGTTGGTAACTTCCAAGAGGATTTCAGTAAGGTATCTACGAACTTTCACTTGCTGTAAAAATGATATCCAAAGTCATAAATAATTTTCTTCAAAAGAAAAATAGGACAAATTACAAAGTAAATTGATTTCAATTATTTCAATCATTGTTTTAAAAATGATATTTTTTAACAGTAGACTAAACTGATACTTTCATCCTCAAAAGTTGTTAGAGCAACTTATGGAATAATAATTCATCTGAAAATTTCAGACAATATTTTAAATTAATATAAATCTCATCTACTTGCATCTATCTTCTAGTTACACACTAGAAACTTCAAAATAATCACACACAAATGAGAATTGCAATGCTAGCATAATGTTCAAATTTAAAAATGTCTGCATATTCTATATAATGTAAATGAAACAAGTTAATATTTGCTTCTTTTCTCACTATTATATTCACACAAAAAGCTTTTGAGAGTACATGGAATACGAAATTTGCTTTGCCAACATAAACAGAAACATATACCACATATTGCCCATTTCAGTATTGCTATTTAATTATACTAAACTTTTTCTGTAACATTCAGATATTTCTGAGATGAGGTATTGTAATAATTTACATTATTTGGACTGTTGCCCTCATCTTTATTGTCATGTTCACAACATTTTGGTTGTTGTACACTCAGCCTTCTTCAGGTGATTGGAATTTCGAACTGAACCCTTTATTTAGTCCACTGGGATAGATTGTTCCAATTTCATGTGCCATACATCACTTATCTCCCTTCAACTCAATTCTCCAAGTTCTTTGTTCACCAATGTTGTAGCCGGGTATTGAATTCACAACTTTTTGGGTCAAGTCACTGAATCCAACCAACACTTATCCACTGGGCCATGTATCCTATAAGAGTATGAATTTTTGGGACTTATAAATGTAATGTCTTAGCAACCATTCTTTTTTTTTTTTTTTTTTAAACCAGAGGTTACGTTGCAATTTTTGTTATTATTGCTTTTCTCTAGCACTCCGTATTACTGGTTCCCATATTGTATTCATTTCCTTGCTTGACCAGCTTAGATTTTTGTGGCCTTGCATATGTGCTGATTCCTTAAGTTTTCATACTTTCCAGTGATGTTCTCTATTATTTCAATCTCCTCCCAGAGGGAGCAGTGATCTCCCTTTTCCCTCCATATGTGGTCAGCTATGCATAATTTTTTAAATTTCCCCTTGTGTTATGGTTTAATGATGTTCTTGCAGAATTACCTTAAGGGGTGGCCTGTTTCTCTTTCATATTTCTTACCACAACTGCATGGGATGGCATACACACAGTCCTTAGTCATGTTCTCCTCTATGGAGAGGTAGGGATGTCTTACTTGAAAGAGGTGTGTGCGAAGTGTTGAATCACTTTTGAAGAGGCATGACACGTGGAACTAGAACAATCTTGGTGGACGAAATAAAGGGTTCAGTTTGAAATTTCAATCACCTGAAGAAAGCTGGTGTGTACAATGCCCAAAACATCACAAACATGACAAGAAAGATGAGGACAACAGTCCAAACAATGTAAATGTATATATCACACTTATTTTTTATTTAAAAGATGGACAGAAAATTTTGTATAAAAAAAAAACAAAAAAAACAAACAAAATAAGTGCACAGACAGTAAAATGTGCACACCTATCTTTCAAATAATTACAAATATTTCAATTAGTTTTCTTACATATAATTGTTTAAAACATTGTAATTTTTTTTACCCTTTAATTCTTGATTACAGTAAGTCATGAATGATCAAAATAGTTTTAGATGCAACTCAAATTCACATCCTATAACTTGAAAGCTTTTCTTTCAAAAATATCCTTTAACGAATAAAGCTACAAAATGCTGTTAAGACAGGTTCTCATCTTTAATCTTTTGCCACTGTTTGTTTATTCCATATTGTATTGATGACTACATAGTAATATTCGTTTGTGAGATTAAGTATTTTTATATTTACTAATATTAACTAGTTTTCCTTTATATCTGCTATTTTTTAAAAGTGTATGTTTGCACAATATTTTTTTAGCTAATCAGTCCTTCAGCCATTAAACCATACTACACTTTTCAGATCCCTAAACTCATCAGTTGAAATTTGTGATAAAAACAAAAAGTTCAAAGTCAGAATATTTGTAATTAAGAATATAATTATCAGTTATTACTATGTGAATTGCTGTTCTTTCATTCTCTCATTATCTAACAAAATGAAATTTAATGAAGAATAACTCTAGTTATACCACAATATTATAAACATGGCATATTAATGGACAAATAAAAACGAATTTAGTATGTAACTTAAGTGATTTTTCACTTCTCCAATGAAAGTTAAATTTGACCTCTCAAATTCATTAGTTTTAGTTTATTTTAATAACTTGTAAAAAAAAGTCTAAGGACAAGGATAAGCAAAGAATACAAGGTTTAAATAACTATATCAATATCAAAACATCTTTAAAAAAAAAAAAAAAAAAAAAAAAAGTCAGTCACTCTGTTTACATGTTGATTGCAGCCATAATATCACGGTTTAAAACTTATAATACCTCTCATTCTGATTTAGCAATTTATATCTCTTTCGTGAAAGTAGAGTGTATGCTCTGGAATAAAACTTAAGGTATGAAAAAGAAATCAAATAAGTCATATGTACTTCAGTTAGTGTGATTGCTGTAACATGTTCCCCAGTAGATATTCACAACTGACTGTAACAAAAAGCAATACAAATATTCTCAGGTCTAGTCATCTTATAATCTTAATTCACTCAGATACATCAAAATCAGTCATTTTCCCCTGCAGAGGCATCTACCGCAGTATAAAGTTGTCCAATTGAACACCCTAATAGTTACCAACCCAATCACCTATCACATTTGGTTACAAATTTTCAGCCAATACTCAATAAAGGCAGACTGAAGGTAATGTGTTAGTTTTAATTTACGGAGAAATTTACATAATGTTAATTGGGAAAAAAAAAATTCTCAATTTTTTTTCAAGTGATTCTTGTGTATCAAATGAAACAACCTCCAATTGTTTGTTTCTTATAAAAATTGGCATTATACCAGTCTCTTATGGCAAAATCACTATAAAAAAAAAAAAAAAAAAAAAAAAAAAAAAATCCTGAGAAAGCAGACTTAGAAAACTTACTAATTCTGCTTGTTTCTCCTCTTCAGTTTTAAATTCATCAGGAGATGGAGAACATTTTTCAATTTTAGAAAATCTGGGTTCATGATCACTTTTTACAGCTCCTTCCTCATCAGACTCCTTTGAAAGATACACAAATAGTAGAGAATACATTAAGTAAAATATTTCTAGTAAATTAAATACAAACAAGTAGAATACCTCAAATTGTAATAAAAATAAACTACATATCCAACATGAAGTTGGAGAAAAATCTTTATAAAGAACAGAACAAATGTTTAACATTTATTCAACCTTCTTAAGCTCCAAACTCTTAAAAAAACAATTGTTATAAATTCCTTTATTCAATTACACAGCATTAAGAATCTTTATTTAACAAAATATAACAAAGACTTGGGATTATTTCAGTCAAAAATCAAATTTGTAACAATGTTCTGCGGTAGCCGTAGGACATAGACACAGAATAATTGTTGAGGTTAAAAAATGGGATGCTGGTGTAGATTTTTATCAGGCAACATTAGTAAGGGTGCAATAGAAATACATGTCCTTGAGATAGCAGCAGCACATAAAAACAGTGCCCCCACAGATGACATAAGTGCCAATGGTCTGAAAATGATGGTAAACCAATAAAGGGAAAAGTATTTCAAATTACATCTCTATTTAATGCTAGTATCACTAAAAACAGTTAATGCACTGTACAGTGTACATTGTATTCTATGGGGCTTCATAGAACTTGACCAACAAGGGTACCATTATTTTTACCACAGCATTGGTTATTTTGCCTTATCTGGGCATGAGAATAACATCACTGGACTGGAAAACTGATGCAATGTCAACTGGTCAGACATGTTTCCAGCTCTTTCAGGCAGATAGTAAAGTTTTTTGTGGAGGAAACTGCTTGATACTTTAGCTTCATTCCTATCAGTATGGTGTTGTATAAGGTAATGGTAGCTTTATAATAGTTTGGGGTATGAGTTCTGTTGGACCACTAATGAAACTTTAATTTGTCTTGACAGGAGCAACATGCACAAATCTTGTAGAATATTTGCACTTTTATGCTCACTAAATTCCCCAGTGATGATGAGGATTTGTCCTAGTAAAATAATGCACCCCAACCATGCCATTCCATTGTGCACAGGTGAGACAAAACTGATTCTCAGAATATGGAACACAGATGATTTCAGAATATTTCACTGGTCTGTGCACTCATCACATTCAAATCCTATTGAATATCACATCCAAAAACAACGCAGGACTGCAGTCCTGGAATGATATACCTTCAGCAATGACTGCAGCAACTTGTAGACTCCATGCTACATCACACAGCTGTCATTATTCAGGTAAAAGGAAAATTGTTAGGTAAATGTCTAATTTAAATGGTATTGATATGAAATTACCTAGAAATAATATAGCTTCAAATACAAGAGTTATTCTTTTGCAAATAGTAAAATTCCACAGCAAATTAAAATAATGTACTTACTATAGATAATACATGAAATCAGTCTATATAGAAATGACAGCATATACAGTATTAAATTTAATACAAATCTGATAATACAATAAAAGGATTGTGTGTTTTTTTTTTTTTTTTTTTTTTTTTTACAAGTTTGTTCCTTCAATATTTACTTTTAGTGAAGAAAAATTCATCATTCAGAATAAAGTATAATGCATATTTGTTTTTATATTAACTGTTGAGAGGAAAAAAGATGGATCATTTCAGAATTCAGGGATTTAATCAATATATGAACTGAATGTGCAAAGTTATACACATAAAAAGTTACTCACAAAGCGACTTTTAGAAGGAAAAGATTCCTTTTCATTATCACTTCTTTTCTCTTCTGCATTTTCCTTTAAAACTGCTTCAGCATCTCGCTCTGCACTTTCTTGGGCTTTTAAAGCTTCAAATTGTTCTTTGTCTTTTCTTTCCTTTTCTAACTTTTTTTGCTTGTCACGTTCCATTTTCTCTAAACCTTCTCTAATCCAAGCAGGCAAGTTCTTCCTTTTTGTAGCATCTAATTGTGTAAGGAGAAAGTAGAAAGGAAAGGGAGGAAAAAATATGCATAAGAAAAATACCATAATGCATGTATTTTGCATTCCCAACTGATGATGAGTTGGCAAATTTTAATACTTCTATTATCAGGGAGAGGTATAGTAATTTTTTTTTTTTGTGCATACATAATAGTTTGTTCAGGAAGTAATAATACATTTTCAGAGATAAAAACAGATGCAAAGTTAAATTTTATTAATTATTATCAATTATAAGGGCCAATAAAATGGCAATTTTTTAATTTCTATTAATAGGTTTTCATAAAGAAACCTGAACTAATATCTCATTTCTGAATGCCTTAGTGTACCCTCCAAAAATTTTCTAATAAAGAGCATATCATGATGAAAAAAAAGCCCCAAACTTGATAAAAACAAAGTTGTCAAAATGTTTGTTGTTACTAAGAGGAAAGACCAAAGCACTTTTTGATTATTTTATTAAATTTTTTTAATCCTTTCTAGTATGTTTGAAATTTTAGCTTTTGAATGAAATTATTTTGTTTTTTTAGAAAATCTTGGTAAAATCATTTTTTTTATAGCTGTTATCCCTACTTAATTTTATGAAATTTTTAGAAATAAGTTTCAGCCTCTTCATATTTATATTAGTTAAAAGCAGGACTCCTTTTACTGAAAATCTGCTCTGAATCATAAAATTAAAAATAAAATAAAACTATGACATTAGTTAATTAGAAAAGCTTTTAAAATTGCTTTTATAAATAATATATAGTGAGATATTTATAAAAGATACCAAAATGTAAAACTGCAGATGATCACAAACCTAATAGCATCTGTATAATCTTTTAATGCTTGTTAAAAAAAAGAGAAAAAAAAATTGTTGCTTATGAGAATTTAGAGTTTAAAACCCATTGCTATAATGTAGGACTTTATTCTTAAATGAATCTTTTCATCTTCTAAAACTTTAATCATTTATAATTCCCATTTTTTTATGTTGTTAATTTATCAAAGAACTGTTGCAATATAAAATCTTGTTATGATAATAGTGTTGCAATTCATTACCTAAAATATGTATTATTAAAAAAGAAAATTGAAACTCAAAGTGAGAAATATGTTGGCAAATACAAACCAATTCCTGTATCATCAACAGGATTTGCTGGAATATGGGGTTTTGAAGGAGATCTGCTCCGGTTTCCACGGCTTGAGCGGAAATTTCGGTTCTGATTTGAATCATGCCTCCAACTGTCTTCACTCTGTACAGATTTAAAAAAAATAAAAAATAAAAAATAATAAGGAGATCAGAAAAAAAACAAGAACAAACTATTAAAGATACAAAATTATATATATCTGTGGGTAAATAATACAGGTAGAGCCTATTAATATTAAATATTAAAACTGATCCAGAAAAGAGAGCCTCAATATATTTATTATACAGCATAAAAAATGAAACCCAAATGAATCCATTCAGATGGCCATTTCCTCCCCTCGAGAGTCAATGCAAACACATTTGTTGAAAAAAAAGGAATTTTAACGTTTTTTTTTTTTTTTTTAAATTTGAAAAATAAAAACAAAGGAAGGAAGGAAAGGGAAAAGAAGAGGAGCAACAAACAACATATAATGGAAATGGCATTTATAGAGAGGTAGAGAGACAAAGAAACTAAGGTGGTTATGGTAGGAGAACAGAAACAAGTCTAGATAGAAAATATAGACAAGTATTAGATGAACAATGACCTAAATTTAACTCTTGTACAAATGAAAAAAAAAAATAACAAAAAAAGCTAACTTAACTTTTAAGAAAAAGAGGAGTTTAAAATATAGATACCAAAAAAAAAAAAAAAAAAAAAAAAGTTAGAATTCATTTCTTTTAACAAATGTATTTGCATTGACAAGTTCCAGTGAATATCTCCCGTGGGGAGACAAAATGGCCATCTGAATGGGGTAATTTGGGTTTATATATATATATATATATATATATATATATATAAAAAGTTAATTATTTCCCAATTAATAATTTTATCAATGTACTTGTAAAATAATGAATTTTATGTATTTTTAAGTGTATTTCTCAAATAACTTCATATGAATTAAATTTTTATTTAATGAGTATTTTATCTTTCTTTAACATTAAAAATCCAGTGATACGCGTGCGCACACACACACACTTTTTTGAGAAGTAATTACCAATACGTCCCATTATGTTCAATGCTGAAATGTCAATAAAAACTAAAATAAAATTTCAAATGTGGTTATAAATCAAATTCCTCTGGTTCTTTTTTTTGAGGGAGGATTAACTTGGTATGAAATTCAGTTTCTGTGTACTTTATGCTATTCTAGTGAAATGGGAGGTAAGCAAATAAACAGTTATTTATAATTTATATGATTGTTTCTCAGTAAATATGGATTCTGCATAAATAAGGATCTTTCAACTAGAGTAATCAGTCAGATTTTATACACAATTCACTAAGAAAAAAGTCCTTTCTATTCATCTATATTGCTTGTAATGTCTTTATAGAGTACAGAAATGTCTCCTTTGTCTCCCATATAAGTAAATCAAATGAAAAGACTTGAAAACTTCATTTTATATAAACAGATACACAAAAGAATCATCTGCATTTACCCCCCCCCCAAATTTTTTTTTAGAACAATTACATTTTAAAAAAATATTTTAATTGGAAAAAATGACATTTAAAATATTTAGCAGTTAAAATATTGCAAATAAAAGTACTTAGACTATCTACATAGAGCATATTATTGAAGTTTATCAAAACTCACCTGTTGATACCTAAACTGATCATTCCCATGGTTGTAATCAAAACTCTGATGGAAATTGCCATTACCATGGATATAATCATATGACTGATTTTCCTAAAAGGGAAAATTAAGACATAAATACAAAATGATGAGACCTAGCTGCCAATTGAGTACTATACTTAAATTCATAAAGTCTAGGTACCAAAGAAGAAAGCTCATCAGAACAATTACCATGAAAATATTCATAGAAAACGCAGAGGGAAGCTATATCATGGTGGTGGGAATGTGAATGAAATAGGGATGCCAGGTCAGGACCAATAACATTGCAGATTGTTCTCTGGATTTTATCAACAATCTCTAAATATATAGCAGAAGCATAAGATCAGATGTGACAGCAATATTCAAGACATGGCTGAATGCTAGACTTATAAATTCTGACAAACATGACATAGTGAACCAACTTTCCTAGCAATTGATTCAATATAATCTTTCCACTTCATGTGAGTGGAAAACCATAGCCCAATAAGGATCAACATCAATCTTCTGGAGATTAGCTTTTCCTGGATATAAACAACAAGGCCATGCACATGTATCCTTTTCAACAAAGAGTAAGATAGCTTGGAACCAAGAATTCAGTTCAAGTTGCCACTTAACACATGTCCTTATTTGTTGCAACCTATATGTTATTTCAGGTATCTCATATGGATACTTTTATACTGCCATGAAAAATTCTTTTAAATCAGAAAAGAATTATGTGACATTCTTTTTAGAACTGTTTTCACGTTTGTTTTTGTTTTGACCTCCCAATTTCCTCAGATTCTACTGTCATCTATTGCAGAAAGATATTTGCCACCATCATTTTTGAAGTTCTATTTTTATGAAATTATTGGAACTAATGTTCAGCTGGACATACACTGATAGTCCCCTACTTGGTTGATGTTACAAGTGATTTCCACTGTTTTACTCAAATTTCCTTCCTTCACACTATTTACAGTCCAAATAAACTAAATGAAAATAAAACCCAATGTGGTATTGCCATATTTTACAAGATTCTGTAAGCATATACCAATTTAGAAAGCATTTTTAAAATACTTCTGCAGAGATTATTAGAAGAATTTCAATACAGAAACATGATTACCTAATGCAACAGATAAAAATGTATTTTTACTCTGCCACTATTAAAGTTTCATGAATGGAAACAATGACATTTAAAATAATCATAGTGACTAAATTATCAACTCTAATTTAAAAATACATACTGCACTAAAATATTAATTGCCTCACTTTCCAACAAGACTAAATCTATGCATGTATAAGAAAGTCTGAAATAAATGACTCGTATATAAACTAATTTAAAAGGACAAACCTCTTTTTCTTGTATTAGGAACTTTATAAAGTTTAGTAGTTCAGTTTAAATAAATAAATAATAATAAAGGGAAAAGATGTGTACCAAAGCCTCGTTTGGATGCTAACAAAAAGCTAATAACAAATAACTTACTTCATGTTCTGAGACAGGATGATGTTGCATGCTCCAAGTAGGGGGAGCAGCACCTTGATGTTGAGGAACATTCCAATTACCAATATTCCAGTTCCAGTCCCCAGGTGGTATTGTTTGAGTTGGTGGAGGCTGGTTCATCAAAGGTAAGTTAGAGGTCATCGGTTGATTGGGAAGAGGTGTCACATTTTTATAGCCTAGAAAAGAAAATTATTAAAACATAAAATTTATATTATTTTCAATATATCTTTATTGAATCAATTTTAAATTATACAATTAAACTATTTACACACATTATGTACTTCAAAAGTAATTTTAATAAATCCACAAATAAAAAAGGTACACTTGAAAAACTTTTTAGTAGTTGTTAGATAAAAATGCGATACCAAATAATTTTCTTGACTGTGCAAGGTTTGTTATTTGCTTAGTAATCTTTATTATCCATTTTTTGCAGTGCTGATAATTTCATGGAAATATTTCTTAAAATTAATATGTAACAATATTTAACATGGCATATGGACGAAAAGGGTTAAAGAAAACGATTTTATTTTTTTTTGGTCAGAAAGGGATTCATTTTTTCAGGATATTGAGAACAGGTTGGAAAAAAACAGAATACTATTGTTGCTGCCTGGCGAGAGACAGTGGACGGGTACAGGGGTCAGGGGCCAGAGGTAAAAGTCATCTGTTGAAAGGCGTCAATGTCTACATACTGGGAAAATTATCAGCCAAAATTTCCTGAGAAAAAAATTATAATTGTAAAAACAGAATTGTGAAGGCAGGGGAAGACGTCAAGAAGGCTGACCTCATATAATGGCTCCTCCTGGAAGGAGGAGGATCTTCCAAAATTGGAAGTGTGAAACAGAAAACAAAAGGAGACTGGTTGAAGTTTAGGAGATTTGCATAAAACTCCCCTATGCGCCCACACCACACCAGTTGGAGGGGACACCCATAAATAAAAGTGCCCACGGAAGCTAAAGTAGTTGTAGTTAGCTGGAGTTGAAGTTGCGGCCCAGAGTTGCAGAAGCCGCATCGGGAGTTAAGAGATTTTTTGCCATAATGCTTTTTTGCCAACCTAATGATAATAATCTGCTGAAGAAAAAAAAAAAACTCCGATGATATCCTTGTGCCATTTTTGAAAGTACAAACAACAGTACTTGAAGTTAAATCCAGTTGTTGCTGAAGAAAAACTCTGACGATAACCTTGTACCATTCTTGAAAGTACAATGAACAGCACTTGAAGTTAAATCCAGTTGTCAAGTCTGGCCACCCTTAGAGAAGTTGGCCGAAATTTTCGTTCAGTCGCCAGATATTAGAAACAGGTTGGGAAAATAAAAATAAAAGAACTGTAAATATTTTTTTTTTATTTTGATATAAATATTATCTAGTGACTTATTCAGGCGTCGTTTATTTTATTTTCAATTCTGTGTGCGCATATTCAACTTTGGTTTAGCTTGGTTGAGATATCCCAGTGATAATTCAGCTTGACCCTCTTAAGATCAAAAATCACAACATAGGTAAGAGAGGTCATAGTTGAAGAGGTCAACTTAAAGACCAGCTGCTGTGCCAAACGCCACCAACGACTGACGATTGTGGGCTGACGGCTTGTTCTCCGATACCAGAATCGAACCTGACCAAAGACAGCAGGTTGCGGCCCTGGCTACGCCGCCATAATATAAATATTACTTGATTATAAAGATTTTTAAACTAAATTTAAGAAAATGTTCAGCTGGAAGACCGTAATCTAAATTTGATTCAAGTAACAAACTCATTCACATAAACAAGTAGAATTTGAATTTGGTATTTTATGCAGCAGATAAAAGGAATCTATTCATGAAAATTGATATAAAAGTAGTAAACTGAAAATTTTAACTCACTTGATTCACGACTTCCACCTTCATTTTCCCCATCTGATATGTCCATTTCATTTTGGGTTTCACCAGATATCTGTGGATGCAATGGCTGTAAAGGATGGGGTATATGTTCAAGTAACAGAGGTTGTGGGGGACCAGTCCCACCTGTGCTTGTTCCTGCAGCACTTCCTGTATTACTATCAGTTTCTCTTACTCCTTCTGAACTCCCTTCAACTACATTAGGAGGCTTTACTTCAGAAGGAAGAGGTGGATAAGGAGGAGGAGGAGGAGGAGGAACTGAATGCTGCTGTTGAGCCTGAGGAATCTGTTGTAAGGGTGGAATTTGCTGCTGCTGCTGTGGAGGTAGAGGTTGAGTAGCATCTTCACTAGCCCCTGATGACATTGCTTCCTTCTGAGCAATCCACTGTTTTGCCAGCTCAGCCCAATCAACTAAAATAAAAATTTTAAAAATATAAATTAATACTAAGTAATAAAAAAAAAAAGAGAACGTTTACATAACTGATTTACCCAACAGTCAAAGTTATATATAATTGTTTGAAAACTATTATCTACAAATATTTAACTAGGTACCTCTAATAATTCACTAAAAAATCAGTATAGCATAATGATAAAAGGCCCCAAACTTAATAAAAACAGAGTTTTATCATTAAAATGTTTATGTTTTAAGAGGAAAGAACAAAATTTTTTTTTTTTTTTTTTTTTTTTTTTAATTATTTTTAAAATTTTTTCCCTTTCTAACACGTTCTAAATTTGGGTAAAAAAAAATTTTTTTTTTTTTAAACTTTGTACTACTTGTTGTAATGACCATTTTAGTGTAGCAATTTCCAGAGGGGAAAACCCATTAATTTGGAAATTCTTGCAAAAAAAAAAAAAAAAAAAAAAAAAAACCAACATCTGTTATCCCCCTATAACTTAATTTTATGAAATTTTCTAGAATTTCAAAGTTCGCAAACTGTTTTAAATTACTTATAAGCAGGACTCCTTGGGGAAATTAAGTTATCAATTTTTTTTTTCACAACTATTGCCAATTTTTGAAAAATCTGCTCCAAATCGTAAAATAAAAACTATAAAGTAGAATTTATCTGGCATGATTGTGCAAATCGATAAATCTGTAGGTTAGTAAGTTAGAAGAAATGGTCTTAAAAATCAGAACTCCACTCAGATTCTGTAACAAAATCAGAATACATGATATGACCCAAAAAGACAAAGAGTATAGCTTGATTTCCAGCAATATAAGTGCCCGATTTTTTATCCAACAGATAAAACTGCTTTAAATCTTAAGATGCTAACTAGCATCAATTGGTTTTACTTAAATTATATGAGTGTAATATACTCCTTCCTTTTTGCTTATGTAAAGATTAGCATTTTCAATGATAATCTTTGAATGCAGTAAAGTTCAAACCAACTAATGCATCTACTTTCTTTGTAACCAGCGAGATTTTTGCTTTTCAAGTAATTTGTGGTTAGTGTTTATTGCCAACCGTTTCATTAATATAAATTGATGGCACTGATACTTTCATAATTTTTTTTTTTCGCTTGATATCTAGCTGGTGCGTGTAAATTCAGTGAGATAATGTGAAATGAGATAGTTCATACCATAATGGATAAAAGGAACATTAATAAGTTTCAACAACATTGGAGAGGAACTGAAAGATTTAAAAAAAAAAAAAAAAACAACAAAGAAAAGAAATAGCATACCAAATAAAAAAAAAAAAAAAAAAAAAAAAAAAAGAATGAGAATAAATTACCAAATTTTAAACCAAATGGTCCAAGCTATAAGAATGAAGCTACCAAGATGTTAGATGATAATTTACAAGAGATCTGGTTAAGTTATGAATGAGACATTTGAGAAAATAACTGCCTTTAAATCTATAGGTTTCAATCTGCATAGTGATTAGATATAAGAAGCTTATATATGTTCATCTTGGAAACAGATTTTGAATTCTAATTGAAAGTAATGTTTTTGTGAAGAAATTCTAGAAATGGAGAGATCACATGACTTCCATATTAAAAATTATTAACATGTACAAATGAGTTTAGCAAGATAAAAAGGAAATTAACACAAACATCAACCAGGACCTTTTTGTTTCCTTTTTGATGAAAAAGGAAACAAAAAGGTACTGGAAATCTCCCTATGGAGCCTGTAAAAATTAAAATGCCAACAAGAGAAATATTTGGGTCATGAACTTGCACACTGTCCTCAAAAACAAAAAGTTCCGTAATAATTTTTCAGATTCCAGCTTAGAGGCAAACTTTAGCAGTAAAACTGAAATTGAAAGATTAAATAGCAATTAGTTTATTTTAAGCAGTGGTCATTAGAACCTTGATGACTTTTCAGTGTGCAGAAAGACATTTATATTTGATAAAATAAATACAAATGTTTTTTTTTGTTGTTGTAAAAATAAATCCAATTGAAATGATTCAACTGGATTCTTTTCTAGAGATCTTCAGATGAGATTTGTTCAGTGCCAATTTTATTACTAGTCTATTATAACAAATAAGGATAGTCTCCAAAAATTATAAAATAGTAAAAGCCCATCTGAAAACATCAGACAAATAAACAAATATGCAAATAATTATATAAAATACTCACTCTCTTCACTGGGCATATTCGCATATGCTGACTGCTGAAGTGGCCATGCACCCCATGGATGAGCCCACATGTTTTCACAAACAGCTACAACCAATGAAAAATAAAGTACTTTAAGAATTTATATATTTACAAGTCACTTAAAACAGTATTTAAAAACAATCTAAACAGAAAATAGCTATTTAAAATGTAATTTAGTGTTGATACAAATGACTTCACTTCAGTCCTAACAGGTATCCTAAACCAGCCTAGTTTAGTGGAAAAATGGGTCAAAATAATAAATTTCCTTAAAGTTCAACTGGCAATATCTAGTATTTTTTTAAGTTATTTCAATAAAATTAGTATGTTAAGAAAATTGAATGTTTCCTCTTTATAAAGATAAAATTTTCTGCTGTGATAATTTTTATTCCAGGCCTCTCTAAATGAGGTCACATTTCAGTGACAGGCACTTCTTTTTTTCTGCATTTTAAAGTCAAGAGAATTTTATATTTATGATTTGATTTGAAATTTGTTGTGCGTTTCTACACACATCAAAATAGTCCCAACTTAAAGAAAAGATGATGCTCATCAATTTGGTGAGTTTAAAATAAAATCTAAGGTTATTTTTCACAAAAAATTTTGAAAACTTCAGTGGATGAAATAGAGAAATACACTTAAAAAAAAAAAAAAAAAAAAAAAAAATTAATTACACCTTATAGAGCAATGTTCCATATCACTACATCCAACCAACTTGAAGTGCAAGCAAATATTAAAAAAAAAGAAGGTATTTTTGAATTTGCCAGCTACCCTGACTGACATCTCTTCAGCTTTTAAATCCAATTTTTTTTCATCGATGGACATTTCAGTTTCTAGGCGAGTTTAAATCTTTTTCTTATATTTCCTATGCTTATTCAAAAGTTGTGTAATTAATTAGGCATTAAAAAATAAACTAGAAATACACATTTTAATTAAATTTTACATTCATATTTGTCCATAGAAAAGAAAAAAAAAAATTGTGTGCATAATATAATGTAAATTTTTAATGTGCATATATAAATCTCATAAAAAAGGAAAATTTGTATATGTATATATATTTATAATTTATTTTTATAAATTTTGCATTTGTGTATGTAAATTATAATTTTGAAAATATTAAAATTTTATATTTGCTCTTTAATTAATTTGGGGTATTAGCTTTTAATTTCACAGATTAAATTGAAAATTTATTTAAATTATTTTTAAATATAAATCTATACACTTTATAAAAAATAAAATAATAAAAAGATATATTTTTCAGTTGAACTACTATTGTTGGCCTGTAAAAATTATATATATAATTTCTAAAATTAAACTTTTTTTCTTTTAAATTTTAAATGGATATTTCTTGGAAGATATTTTTTACTTTTAGCACCAGAAAATATTTTTTTTACTCTTCTACCAAATTTATTTATTTTGAATAATTCATTTTTGGTAATTAGTAAATATTATATTTTTAACTTTGAAAGTAGGTTTTATTTTATGGTAATTTTTTTTTTTTTTACTTTTAAGCAGATTTTTAAATTTTAACACCTAATTCAACAATAACAATTTAAGAGCAAACGTAGCCATTACCAAAAAGGACGTAACTTTAAAATTTCATTTATTTTTATATAAATTTGTTTTATTTTTTCTTTATAAAGTGAAAGCCTAAACTTATAAAATTTAAGACATACATTTTTTTTGTAAAACATTTTTTTTTCTCTGCTTTTCCTGATATTAAATGTATATGCAGCTATTATTATCACTGTATTTTCATTTTTAAACATTTACAAGTCAAACAATATATAAAAATATATTCTAAGTTAAAGAAAATATCATAGAAAGATTTGCAGTATTGCAAAAATTTTAACAAATTACTTACAATTACTGCAAGAGTATTCATATTTATTCCTGGTGTGTAGATTATATGAATTAAAAATTAATATGTATTTTAACAAATGTTCATAAATAAGATAACTTCAATTGGCATCACTATAGGATCTAGCATAAAAAATTCTAATTACATCTCCAAAATTATTGGTTAGAAATTAACTAGTTTTAGAGAAAATGAATATACCCTATGTGTTACTTTCAGAAATAATTGCAAAAGAAATTAAACACTATCAGCAGCAGAACACAGACAAATAACAGTAAGGCAAATTAATGTCAATGGCAGGCAATTCAATAAATCTTTGTCATAAATCTATTTTTTTTTTTTATATATCATTTAACCCTAAGCAAGGCATCATAGCCACTAAGGTGCAGGGAGTTACTGAGTGTGAATGAAAAACATTAAGGAGTGAGAACAATAAATGAACAAGAATTAAGACAGAAGACAACAATTGACATTGCATGTAAATTTTTAAAGATCAAACTTGAATGGAAAGCAAGAAGCCGGAAGAGTTCCACAAGCAAGTGCAAGAAAAGAAACTTAGCATAGAACTTCTGGTTACATCTAGACATTTCAACTGTAAAATGATGAGATCTTGCCACTAATCTAGTACTACACTTATTCATAAAATCTAGGTACTACAGAGGAAAATTTATCAAAACAATTACCATCATAGTATTTATAGAAAAAGCCCAGGAAAGCTATATTATGGCAGTGGGTGACTGATGCTGAGATGCCAAGTTAGGACTAATGACATTGCAAATTCTTTGAATTTTGTCAAGATCTCTAAATATATAGCAGAAGTGTTGGACCATATGTGGTAGCTATATTCAAAGCAGGGTTGAATGGTAGACATATATAGGGAAGATAGATTTGGGCAAGAAAAATTGTCTAGCACGACACAGCAAAGCAATTTTCCTAGCAGCAGACCCAGTGATTGATTCGATATACTCTTTCCACTTCATGTGAGTGGAAAACCATAGCCCAATAAGGATCACAAATTAAAATAAGATTCAACTTAAGTGAAATCATTGCAGGCATGTTGAACAAATTTTGAGAGATTCTTACACAAACTTTTAGGAAAAAAAAAAAAAAAAAAAAAAAAAGTGTTGTTAATCACAAAAATATTAAATCACCTCAACTACTGCTCTACTTTATCTTGGTGTTCAAGGTTGAATGTTTATGTGAAGTCAACGAGCCCATACTTTTCATACTTTTTCAAATATTGTCCTTAGCTTTAAAAATCCACACTTGGCAAAAGAAAATATTTGAAACTTCATCACTATTTAAAATACATATTTTATTAAATTTATTTTATTAAATGACAACAGACATAATATTATGGAGTGCATTTAATAAGAATTGATTGAAAAACAAAGTTGCTATGCTTCATTTCAATTGTACAACCATTTGCTTGGAAATTCTAAAATTGCTATTTACATCTTCAATTTTTTCCAGTATTTCATCAGATAGTTTTAGCAGTTGGTCAATTTTGAATTGCTCAACTTGATGGAACTATAAACAACATTTTCAACCTTGAGTATGAAAGATCAATTTCTTACTATAGAGTACTTCACTATTAGACTTATCAGATTCAAACCATCAAAAAGGTTCGTCTTCAAGTCCTTGATGGTCCATCTTGAAAGTTTTCTTCTGAATAAACTTTTATTACATCTTTGCTAAGGTCCTGTTTTAGTCATCATTTCCTCATAGTTATATGCTTTTTTTTTTTTAAATTTCAGTCCGTTTCTACTGAAACAATATCTGGTGTTCTCTCAGGTTCATATTGCATTCAGTAATCCTTCAGATGCATGTTACACCTGGCATCTCCTCAGATGTCTCCCTCCCTACTCCTAATTGACAAACAAGCAAACAAGAGTGCACCAAGTACACATGCTCTTGACACCTTATTATTTGCATTGAGATAAAACAAGTGATTTGAGCATTGGATTAGAAGAGTGGGACAAATTAAAAAAAAGAAAAAGAAAAAAAAGAAGACCAACTCCCACCAACATTATGACAATGACTGGCAACACTAGAAAAGCAGTGAATAAATCTTCTCAGTGGAAGGTTTTAATTCAAGCAAATACATTTTCTCTTCATTTTCTGTGCTTTTGACATTAGTTGTATTGAATATGCAGAATACAAAATGTATACAGGATTCAGACTAACTTTTTCCACCAATGTCCTAAAAGACAACTTTGTCTCTAAGAAAATTTTAAATCATCCCAAAATAAAGATTTTTTTTAATCTGTTATCATTTGTAATTGTTAGTAGCAAAATAAAAACAGGAAAGTGTTTAGCAAAAAGTTAACTATTAGTCTTAAAAATGAATAAAAAAAAATTAAAAAATTTATTGTAATTTTTACACAAATCAACTATTTAAACATGTCAGTTAAATCACCTTAAATAATTTTATAGAGAAAAGTTATTAATTTTCATGCTCAAAGTAACTTTTATCATATTTTAAGAATTTTGCTTTATGCATTCATTTTCTATTTAAAGAACATTACAATTCAGCCAAAATGTTTGTAAAGTTTTTACCAAAAAGATTTTCATTTACAATTACCTGCCTTATATTGCTACTAAATTTTCCATGTTTATCATTTTTAAATTCTATTTTCAATTTAGTCTGTAAGCAGAAAATACAACATGAATGCTAATAGCAAGTGTTTTAAATAAAAGTTGACAGGAAAAAAACCAAAAAAAAAAAGTAATTTTCTTGCTTTGTCTATTAAAGCAAAATTTAGTTCTTACAATTAGGTTCTAATGTCTTTCACATTTAGAAGATATAAGACAATTATCTAAATTTAAATCCTTCAACCTCGTTTTCCATTTGGATATTATTTACCAGTTTAGAAAGAAGCATATAAGTCTTATTAATTTTTGCCACTATTGAGAAGAATTTTTTTATTTTAAGAAATTAATTTTAGAATAAATATAATAGAATTTTGTAATGTCCTGACATCATTCAAAAAAAAAAAAAAAAAAAAAACCTAGCCAGTCAACTCAAACTAACATTTTAATGTCCCAGAATGATATTGATCTCCATCCTGGTTTACATACAACTGGAAAATACTTTTCTGGTTTAAGTCACAAAGATCTGCACTTAGAATATATGCAATTCATTTATGAAATTAGCAGAATAGTTTCTGCAGAACTTTTCAAATTTATGGACCATATCAATAACAAGATATCAAATTGTTTTTAACCTGTAAGTATTCCTAAAACTAAAATTTTATTTTCAATATATCTAAAAACATTTAATACAGAGAACTAGACAAAAAAAAAAAAAAAAAAAAAAAAGTACCAAATTTATCTGGGTAGGATGGAAAACCGACAAATTTTGAATGTTGTTAATTGTAACAACATTCAAAATTTGTCGGTTTTCCATTCTGTGTGGCAAAAAACATTTTTCAGACTAAATAAAAAATAATTAGAAATGTAATCTCATACAGATAGTTTTGAAGTAAAATACACACACACACGGGAATCAATTATTAGATCAGACTAGCATAAACATTGGGTAAAATTGTGTGCTAAAAAAAATGGAACAGTTAAAACATGATGCAGAAGGGCAATTTTGACTGTTCATCTAAGTTTCATTTTAACAGTTAATGCCTTGCAAATTCTTGCTAGGATTCATGGTACAACAGAAGTTAATTTTTTCAGTAAAAGTATACCATCTTGAACTTGCCATAAAAAAGTATTCTTTGGCAGTACAGGGTTGAAACTTTAATTTTGGAATGAGGAATTCAATAAAACTATTCTTTTCTCTCTAATACAAATACCTTTTCTTATGCATCTATCTAATATTGAAAAATTTTGTGAAATTTTACTACAAAACTTAAAATGAATCATTAGTCAATTCTTCAAACAAATGCTTATTGTAAAACTTTCAACTACCCTTATCTTCAAACTAAAAACACTGAAATTAAAAATATATTTATTGGAACTGATGAAAAAGACTTTCTGGACAGTATGGTCCTACTGTATTTCCTCTTCTGATAGTGATTTGCAGTCTGAATTTGTTTACAAGTCTCTTTGCTATAGCCAATATTCCTGGAACACTCCATATTCTATCATCTTTTGAAAGTGATGTTATATAATGCCATCTAAAGTCAAATGTTGACATCACTTGTGCAAATATCATCCAACAAAAGTCAAAGTAACACTTTCTGCCTTTGGCTGGAACTAAATAATTTTGATTATAAATAATTGATTATAACACTGGACAGTGATGTAATATCAATGTTCAATGTAAAAGTTGGAGTAATAGTATACATTGATCTCAGCATTTGTAATTGAAGGTCATTTGAAGTGTTTTTTCTTCATAACAAATACTAGAATTGTTTGAATACTTGCATTCACTGGGTGTTCCTTCCTTCCTTTGTTCTGTTAGAGGTGGAGATGAAGTTCCATTATAAGTTATCAGTTAAATGTCTATTCTCTTCATTAGTTTTTAACTTTACCAGTATACATTATAAAGAATTTGTGGGTCTCCTTTAGCCTACTTCTCCCACTTAGAAGAAAACTACTTCTCAGGGCATTGAGTTCATCATCCACTTATACTACGGACACCCACATAAAAAGGAGAAGTGGTTTCTTTTACATAAATGCTAGAATTGTTTGAATACTATGATTCCCTGAGTGCCTTTTTTTCTTAGCTTTCTTCTTTTAGAGGTGATTAAGTTCCATTAAAATTTATATAAAGACTGAAAAATAAAATTGACAAAGATTATTGTTTAAGGTTGACGGACACTTAATTAATTTTTTTTTTTTACGAATTGGTCAAACCCAAACTCAAACATTGTTTTCAATCGTTATGAGTCTACAGATTGAATAGAATTTTATTATAAACAATTGTCTTGTAAATGGAATTTTTAAAGCATTCTGAATGTAAAAATAAAGAAAAAAGTGTGCAAGACAATAAGAAACACTACATGCCAAAAAAAAAAAAGTGAAGTTTTGTTGAAATCGGTTGAAAAATGTAGGTAGCCTTTCTGTAATCTTTTAGTTTTACAATTTATGATTTTTACTTATTGAATACAGTAAAAAAAATTGCATATTTTCTTTGTGGTGATTCATAATTAGAATTCTGATTTGAATATATTTTCCACTTGTTTTTAATAATAAAAAAATATTAACTTTATTTGGGTTTATTAATTATGATCTAACAAATCTTATTCATTTAGTAGCCTTTCTGTAATAAATAATAATGATTTTTACAATTTATGATTTTTTACTTAATTGGACACCAATGTATTTTTAAAGTAGTTTCGGTTATTATTTTTAGTTAGGACTTGTGTATGTTTAGATTTCATTACATTTCCCTAAAGATAAAGAATTTATCCTATGTTTGTATTTAGTACAATCAGTAGAGATCGTTAGATTATTGTTTAAGGTTGACGGACACGCATGTCTTAATTTTTTTTTTTTTTTTTTTACGAATTGGTCAAACCCAAACAAACAAAAACATTGTTCTCAATCGTTATGAGTCTCGATTGAATAGAATTTTATTATAAATAATTGTCTTGTAAATGGAATTTTAAAGCATTCTGAATGTTAAAAATAAAGAAAAAAGTGTGCAAGAGAATAAGAAACACTACCTGCAAAAAAAAAAAAAAAAAAAAAAAAAAAAAAGAAAAAAAAAGTGAAGTTTTGTTTTATCGGCTGAAAAAATATAGGAAATCCGCTCCCATATTTAAAAGAACCCACACACACAAACAACCCGATGTGAGTTGTCCCCTTCCATTTTCACAATGTCTCTTAATCGTGTTTTCAAATTGATTTTGTGCAAAAACAATTATATTTTTCCCCATTTTTGGCGCTGTTAGAATCACCACAAGGTAATTTTATGTAGTCCTGTGAAGTTGTTGAAATCGGTTGAAAAATGTAGGAAATCCGATCCAATATATAAACGTTACAGACACACACACACACACACACACACAATCTGTGTTTTATAATAAGTAAGATTAAGAATTTTCAGGGTAGTCAATTTGTCAAAGAAAAACTCAGTTAACAACAACTCAAATTAATTATTCTGCATTGTTAGAGGCAATTGGGAGAAAAACATGCAGTGAAAATATTTGTAAAAAAAAAAATTTCAGAATTTAAAGTTGTTTTTACTGAAGAACATCTGTATTTTCACAATTGAGTAAGAAAATGCTTCTTTTTTTTTTTTATTTTCTTTCCAATGAATGCATGCATGTACCAAACCAACACTTGCATTCACCAATATCAAATATTCAGAAAATATTAAATTATAGTTCAGCTCCATCAAAGCACATTTCTCTATAATTGCAGGTATTCTCATTAGTACTGCATTCAAGAGTTTGCAGGCATAATGATGGGTTATTATTTTAAAACTTTTTCTATCTGTTAAAAGATATCACCAAATTTATCACCATCAAATAAGAGTAGATGAGCTCTGAGTGAAGCATCAACATCAGTTGATGCTTATTATTAGTCCTCAGAGTTATGTATCCTGCACCCATAACATGTTAAGATTTTTTTAGAAATAAAGACAAAGTAAAGAAAACCCTATCAGCAGCAGAACTTACATTCAATTTTGCATACACAATAGTTCAATCTTTATCGTAAACATACAATCACTTATGTTTATATGCCAACAGTAAACTTTGCATAAATTATACATATTTTCTAAGGTATTTTTCTTGCATTTTGCTTATTAATACCAAGATTATAATAACAATAAAAAATGCCCCTAGTTAGAGTTTATTTTTATCAACACTAGCAGCTAAATTTCAAAGAAAATACATCAGAATCTATATCAAGGTTACTTTTATGTTACTTAAAAGTATATTCATATTTTTTCCAAAACTTTTGAATTGGTCAAATAGCAAACTGAGTTACCAAGCCTTGAATGGTAATCAGTCTAGGAGGACAACCCTGAATTTCAAAATGGTGAGAAGACCACTTCAATATCTTCAGCAAGGAAGCATGTGAATTGTCACAGATAAGAAAAAGAAATCTGTGGAGAGACATGGCCACCTATATCCTGAAGATTTGAAAAGAAAAACTTTGGTTTGACATAATTAGAGTTTATTTACAATGTGATTTCAATAACTCATCTACACATATATAAATATGTGTAGCTGAGTTATTGAAATTCTTTCCCTTCACTCCTGTCACACCAGCATCATCCCATCAAACAACTCCTTAGTGTAAACAAATGCTGGCTTCTATGGTGTCTAGTGAGGTCACTACACAAATTTTCAGGCCACATGAAACATCACCCAGTCCACACGGATTGAGTCTCCCGTGCACATAACAGTCACTTATGATGAAGAGGGGGTTGATTCACTTCCACTACTCCCCTCGCCATCTCACTTTCACACAGGTAGCAGCTGGAGGATGGCCTTTTACATCTGCTGTTTGTTCAAAGAGGTTTAGGCAGGCTCACTTGCTTCTTGAGACAGCCGTGTCACAATCTTCCAACCTTCATTGTCATCACCATTGTTCAATTGGTTAGAGTCAACATCAGTGGAATGGTTGTCTTCGTCCTTCGTTACAGGTATGTACATCTCATCGTCACTTGACGTAGTGGTTTCGTCTTTCACAGAATTGCTCACTATATGAAGAAAAGAGCAGAGGTCTCACACATAGCATGGCATTCCATCCACGTAAAGCGCTTGGGAATTCATAAATCCAGTCATGGTCCCCATTCTTCATTTACTTACGATGTCCTCTTTCTTGTACATACTCTGTTCAGACTCAGGCTCTAATGTGTGGGAGGGGGGGGGCACTGTAGACACCTTTCACTTGAACTTCATACTGGTACAAAGCATTAGCCTGAGCAGTCACATCACGGACACCATCCTTTGGTGCAACGTTGTACCAGTAAACAGCTTCCTGGACAGAGCATTGCTTTCTGGCAGCAATCCACTTCATGGATCTGTGCAATTGTTCAGCAATGCCATTTCCAGATGGTGCATATGCACATCAGAAACACAGGTGGACACACCACCTCTCAGCAAACCTTCTAAAAGATCCTGCTGTTAAATGCTCTCTTTAGGTGGTCCCCTCTCAAAAAAGATAGAATTAAGACACTGGATCACATTAGCTGAATCTTCTTGTCAGAGGTCGCTAAATGGCAAACTTGGTAGGTCCAGTCTATCAGAGTCAGGTAATGAGCATCCTTGTAATGGGTGATATCCATATACCTGCTCTCCAGTTTCCCTTTTTGCCATTGGATTGGTGCTGGATTTATTGACAGATATCCCAGGCAGGATTTAACAGCAGATATTACAGCCCCTTTCATCATAGACAGTGTGATTTTTCTAACAAAGTACATTGTTCGTTTTACTCCTGGGGGTCCACCATGTGAGTGTATTTGTCTTATCTGGCTTGGTTCCATACTGCTACCAGTTGCAGCACATACTTGTAGCACAGGTTCTACCTCATTCTTCATTGCTTCCAGCCACCTCTGTGGAACTAGTGATTCTGTTTGCTTTGTTCCAATTAGATTTGACAAGCATAACGTCCACCATTAATGCATACACTCTAGCCAAATCCCAGAAGGCTTACAGCAACTTCCTGATCAGCATCTCACTCACGGCCTTAGTGCTCACTCTGGCATTGCCAGTCAGTATGTTTGTGAGCCATTGACACACACACACACACACACACACACAGTGAATAAGTTTTTAAATGCAGTCTTAGCTTCCCAGTGTATAGCCTGGTTTACTACCTTTATAATAGCATCTAGCTCCACAAGGTTGATGTGTTGTGTGTCTGACCCTGGCTGCAACCAAAATCCATCTTTAATTAAACCCACATGATTCAAGCAAGACTCCAGTGGCCAAAGAACTTGCGATCAAACCACACAAAGTTCTTTGCTATCAACACACCACCCATCTCTACATGGGTCACCTTGCCTCATCCTGGCAATAGTCTCTGTCAGCATCCTTTTTAGTGTGGCAGCATCGATTCGATCGTCCTAACCTTTTGTCACTATGCTTGCTCTTTGCTTGATGACACCAACTGTTACCTCGCAGCCATCTGCAGGTTGCTACAAAAAGAGAATACCTTCCTCCTGCATCTGGGACATCAGGAAGCACATTGCTGTACTTACAAAGCAGAATTGTCTCCCCGCATGTCCAGACAGTGAAGCCAAGTATCCAAGCTTTATATTTTGGTCGCATTTTTATGAACACTTTTTATTGTTGTCATTCATTTGCTTGTCAGTCCAAAGCACAACAATTGCTCAGCGACACTAGTTGTAGCTGCAATATCCTCAGTTACCTCTGATTTTTTTCTCCTGAGATATCATGGCATAGACGACAGATCTCATTATTTGGGTAGCAACATTCAGCCCAAATCCCAATCTGGTCAGGCAATACATTCTGTCTTGGAAGATAACCATATGGCCAAAGTCATTCATCAATGTGTACTTGCAGATAGGCTGATCTGAGATTGAGCAGTGTGACATTCAATTCTTTCTGTCTCCATTTTCTTAGTTTGTTGGCGCAAATATCAATGTCTGCAGTGTATGCATCAACACCGAGATGGAGTTCCCTGTAGTCCATTACGAGACACACTTTCAACTTGTTTTGCTGCATGACAGGCATCGGCAGATGTAGCCCTCTTGAGGGTACAAGCTTCTACTCGTCATATGGAATAAGCTAACCCTTCTCAATCAATTGTTGCAACTTACTCTTATATAATCCTGATTTTCATTGGCAAAGAATACTATTTGATGTAATTTTGCAACTTGCATGGCATTTTGCCTTCTGCCTATTTCCAGGATGCAATCCACTCATTCTGTTGCCGATCAAATTCTGCCTGAAAATCAGGTTTTTCAAGAGGGTACTGGCACCACTGTGCACACAGAAACTGGATCTTAGGTGAATCGAACCTACCCTGACTTAGAAATAGACATTCCACCAAGAGCTTTGATTGTGTCTATTCCAATTAGGAGATCAAATCCAAGGGGATCCTCTAGCACTACCAGGGCATCCATGAAAACAGCTATTCCATTTCCCACATGATAGCTAATGGGACTAACACTGCATGTCTGCATTCCGCCACCAATGGTTACGATATCAACACTTAGTTTCTCTCACATTTGGCAAACTATGGTGCAGTAACACCTGGTATCCACTAGTGTGATGCACTCCCTTCCATACACATTAATTTTTACTGTTGACAGTGCCAAGATTACATCTTGACTGGGAAGGAAATCAGCGCTAATTGCTGTCCTCTGACCCTTTACCCAGACAATCTCGGGATATGTGGCCTATTTCATTGCAGTTATAACATTGAATACAAGGCTTTCCGTCTCTGCTGAGCAGACTTTTACAATCTTTGGCAAAGTGATTAAAGCCAGTGCATTGATAACAAATTATGTCATTAGAACTCTTAGGAGGTTGCATAGTTCTTTAGTGTATCACTTGCATTGCTGCTACTGCCAAGTCTTCATCTGAGTTCTTGCCTTTCATTATCGTTCGTGCATATGTTCGATAGTCAATACCTCCATCTGAGAAGAAGTGTGAAGCTGTTTTATGGTAGCTGATGCCCCTGAACAATATGACCAGTTTGCATAGTTCTGCTAAGTACACATCAATAGATTCCCCTGGTCGAAGAACACATCTGTCGCAAATGCTGTGTAAAAGGCAAATTTTATGTATGCAATGTCTGCATTTTCCTCTTCACTGATAGACAGCAAATTTTATGTATGCAATGTCTGCATTTTCCTCTTCACTGATAGACAGCAAATTTTATGTATGCAATGTCTGCATTTTCCTCTTCACTGATAGACAGCAAATTTTATGTATGCAATGTCTGCATTTTCCTCTTCACTGATAGACATGCAAATTTTGATAGACAGCAAATTTTATGTATGCAATGTCTGCATTTTCCTCTTCACTGATAGACAGCAAATTTTATGTATGCAATGTCTGCATTTTCCTCTTCACTGATAGACAGCAAATTTTATGTATGCAATGTCTGCATTTTCCTCTTCACTGATAGACAGCAAATTTTATTATGCAATGTCTATTTTCCTCTTCACTGATAGACAGCAAATTTTTATGTATGCAATGTCTGCATTTTCCTCTTCACTGATAGACAGCAAATTTTATGTATGCAATGTCTGCATTTTCCTCTTCACTGATAGACAGCAAATTCCACACCAGACAGTTTTAGAGAAAAACCATGTTCTGGCCACTTCACTTCACACATCCAGCAAACGAATTTCACCTTTTCTATCCATTTGACCATGTTTGGTCCAGGCACTGTACTGTCAAACTGATACAAGTTTGATTTCAAGCCTTCCATCTGACAGTTTACAATATTGCTGAAATTCTGGCAGCATCTTTTCAAGCAATTCCCTGGTATGAACAAATGCTGGCTTTTATGGTGTCTCGATTAAATCTCCTGTGCACAGCACAGGTGATCTTATGTCACTTACACCAGTGGGAGGGAGGTGACACAGACCGTGTCCACTACTATATGATAAAGAACAAATAGGAAATGTTTATCAATCTAACGTTTCACTTTTAAAGCTTCGTCAGAGAATGAGAAAAAAAAATTCTGGTATTTTAATTTTTGTGTTGTTTGATTTTAATTAGCTAATCATGTTTCATGTGCATTTGTTAAACAAGCATTAATATATGGTGTTCCGAATTCAAGGAGAGACAATGCGTCCTTTCGAAGTTGCAAGAAAATTTCTAATTTCAAGCCAAACTGAAAAACAATGAATATTGCTTTATGTTTGTAAGTGTATAATAATTCTAGTTTGTCTATATGGGATTCAGATGATAATATATATTCATAAATGTGTATGTAGTGGACATTATGTTTGGTGGTTTTTCACATGTTGATTTGGGAACATTTTATGTACATACCATTTGTTTTAGATAAACATACATTAGATTCTTTAAGAATGGATTCAATAAAGGTTGGTGATGTAATATGTTTTTGACGCATGTTTATGGTTGGTAATATAGTTATTAGTAATCCCTCAAAGTACTTTTGATGTAAAGAATTATGTTTTATTTTTAATGGGTTGGGGGGGGACATTTGTAAAGTTTTGTTCCGGTGTATTATGAATGCATTTGAATGGTTGTCTAAGCATAAATCTCTTCTGTTTTTAGATTTAACAATTTGAATGCACATGAAACATGATTAACCAATGAAAATCAAACACAAAAGTAAAAATACCAGGATTTCTTTCTTCTTTTTCTCCATATCCCATTCTCTGATGAAGCTTTAATAAAAGTGAAACATAAATTAATAAACATTTCCTATTTGTTCTTTATCATATTCTGGATTCCAATTTGCATTTGATACCAACTATACACACACAAAATTTGTTGCTTTAACAACTTATACAGAAGTGTTTTATTACAGATGTTTTCTTCAAGGGGGGTAATATGAAGATACCAAGAAGTTATCTCAAGAAAAGTGGATAATAACTGTATGTCACTTTATTTTTTTTTTACACACAGTTGTTCAACAATTGCTGCAAATCATAACCAGTAGTAAAAAGATATGAGAACAGGAAAACTGAAGTAAGGAAAAGATACCTATCAACCTCTAATTAAAGTGGTCCATTAATTCAATTTGTGTTGCATCATATTTTTAATGAGACAAATTTGTCAATATCTACTAAGAATGGTAATATATACTCTAATTTTTTACACTTAGGATCAAGCATTGGCAGTATAGTTATAAATCCCTGAAAAGCTTTTGGAACTACAACAAAGGATTAAACTAATTAAGGTTAAAACAGACAAATATTAAGGAAATGTAATTTAAATAAGATGACTAAAAAGATCATGTAAATTTTAATAGCTTTTACTAGGTTAAAAAAAAAAAAAAAAAAAAATTTTTTTAGACAAAAAAAAGATGAAAAACATTGACAGGGACAATAAAAGTAAGATAAGAGAAAAGGAAAGAACATAACAAAAAGTAGAAAAGATAAGTTGTCTCATCTTAAATAAAATGACCCAGGATATTGCAATGAAGCTACCAAGACAAGAGAAAATTAAAAGGTCTTTCTGTTTGTATAGACAAATCCATAAATCTACTATAAAATCAGAAGCAAGTTCTGCAATGATGTTAGAGCTTAACTAGTGTTAGCCATTTTAGCATCCAATTTGCACAAAATTGTTTTGAGAACTATTTGACTGAAATGGTGTTTACTAGTTTTACTAAAGAGGTTGCATGCCCATTATGCAAGGCAAATCATTAACTATCAAATCATCACTTGATAAATATTTCATTAAGTTTTATATTTACAAAAGATGTAATACAATCATCCAACCATATAATTATCAATGTCATTTATTTTTATATTTCCTGTCCCATCTGTAATGAGAAAGGAGGTAAATCAACTTAAATTTGTAAAATTTAAGAGTGATTACTACCCTTAGCAGTTTTAATAATCTATACAAATAAAATATTTAAGTGTATTTAGACAAAAAATACTTCCCGAGCCACTGAACCTTTTAATCAATCAGTTCCTTTACTCCAATGTTTCTTAAATAGCAGTTTTACTTATTCAAGCCAGATAGGCTTTGTCATTGCTATCTTTGTTCTGTTGCTAGTATTTTTCTTCCAAGAGATATTTCCATTTGACTATTAAACACAAAATCTTAACATGAAAAGATATTGAGCAAAAAAAACGATTTATATAATACCAAGAGTAATCACTGAATCATACTATTGAATATGTAAAAAATATATAAAGGGAACAGATTAATTAAATGTTTCATTGGCCTCTATTTTTAGTTGTCAATTTTTTCTCTACTTTATTGAATTTCAAAACATTTCAAGACTTGTTTCCTTGCATGTCACTATTAAAACTTTCTAACAATTGCAGTCATTTTTGACAGCAATAGTATATAAATAAATGACAAATTAGTAGCTAATGACTACTGCTTTTGAAAAGTCATGTATTTAATCTTACATTTGTGTAAAAAAAAAAACTCTTAATATAGAATATCTTGACGGTAAATGCACACCCAAGTAAATTATTTACTTAACGTGTTCAAGAGAATAAATTTTGAATATTTTCTTTTTACAGTTTGAATGCTTCAAAGAATAACTAAATAACTTAAACAGGGGAAAATATAATGACATGCATATTTAAAATAGCCACTATGGTTTGGGAAAGGGAAGGCAATGCATTAAAGAAAATTTTGAAGATATGTGAAGTCAGAAATTCTAATAAGCTACCTAAGAATAACATTTGCTTGGAGTATATTCTTTTTAGGCTCATTAGTTATTGTAATAATGTAGGTTATGATTAAATTACAAGGTGTTAAGTCAATGTATGTAACTGCAGTGAGTCATGAAAAGTGAGATAAAAGTCACATACTGATTTCTTTAGAGATTTAAATAATTTTTTAAAATTTCTTTTAGCCTAATTATTAAATCTATAGTATACGGCAAAACAAAAACTATAATAATGCTATAATATCTAGCTGTTACTGATATTTACTTCTTATATTTGTACAAGTGCTATGACATTGTAAGAGAATAACTAACCCCAATTTACTCCCCCAATGACTTGCTGGAGATCATCAAGTGTGTACAAGCAGGAGAACCCTGCAAGAGGATTGGAGGTATTCTTCACATATCTCACAGAACTGTGGTCATGTATGGAGCAAGACACACATTAAATGTAGGGCACAAACCAGCCTTAATTCCAGAAGTGGAGCTGGTCACCTTTGCTGATCATGGTTATGTTTTTAACAGTATTGGTTTAAGCTTATTTGTAAAAAGTTTCTTAAATAAAGCAGGCTGATGTGCATATTTCAAAGACAATATACCAGGTGAAGAATGGGTTCAATCTTTTTTATAGAAAGGTAAAAAAAAAAAAAAAAAAAATGTCCCTGTGAATGTGTCAAAATATAAATAGAAAAAGAGCAGCATATAGTGTAAACAAATTTATAACAATTTAGAGAAATCATTGAGGATTTCTACCCGAGAATAACATCAATTATCAGGTCATCCCATAAGTTCTGTCCGAATTTTAACTTTTTTTTAAAATGAACAAAATTTAAAGAGTATTTTATAATGTCTAATGGAGCTGAACATTATTTTTATGTTTAGATGCTTTTAAACTGATCAAATTTTATTTCAGAGAACAATAAAATTAAATTTTGTTTGATTAAAACCCTGCTAACATGGAAGTACCCAAGAATCATTTGAGGCACATAATGCTTTGAGTTCAAGAAAGGAAAACTCGGAAGCCGAAGCAGCTAGAAACATTTACTCAGTTTATGGAGAGGAATGTGTGAATGAAAGAACTTGCAGAAGATGCTTTGCAAAATTCAGAGGTGGAGATTTCACCCTTGAAGATGAAGATCGAACCGGACGTCCAGTTGAGTTTGATGAAAAGCTTCTTGAAGCAGCCCTTGAAGAAAATCCTGCTTTAACAGTTGAGGAATTGGCAGTGGTTCTCAGTTCAAACCATACAACTGTTTATCGTCATCTTCAACAACTTGGAAAAGTTCCTAAACTTGGAAAATGGGTGCCTCATGAATTGTCTGAAAACAACCTCAAATCCCTGAGTTGACATCTGCTCTTCTCTCCATTCTCGCCAACTTGTTTCACTTTTTTTTTGGATAGACTTGTGACTGGCGACGAAAAGTGGATCTTTTATCAAAATGTTAAGCGTCGTAGACAGTGGCTTGGTAAAGGGGAAGGACCACAGCCGAGAAGGGAACTTCATGGGCAAAATGTTTTTTCAATCTGGTGGGATTGCCAAGGAAAAATCCACTTTGAATTCTTACCACCTAATGCAACAATTAATGCTCAAATATACTGTCAGCAATTAGAGCGTTTGAACCAAGATTCAAGGAAAAAAAAACCTGCTCTAGTGAATCAAAAAGAGGTTATGTTTCATCAGGACAATGCGCGACCCTACACAGCAAGAATCACGTCACAAAAGAATGAAGAACCTGGTTGGGGGAAAATTCCTCATCCACCTTATTCTCCCGATCTTGCTCCTTCAGACTACCATTTGTTTCGTAGCTTACAGAATCATTTGGAAGAAACAGCTTTTGTAACACAGGAAGAGGTTAAAACTGACATTTGTGAGTTCTTCGAATCAAAACCAAAAGAATTTTACAGTAATGGAATTAGTAAGCTTGTTAATAGATGGAAGGAAGTCATAGATAATCAGGGAAAATACATTGCTGATTGAATCTGTAATTAAATGTAACATTTAGTCACTTTATTAAAAAATTTGGACAGAACTTATGGAATGACCTGACATGATGAGAAAAATGTAATAGATGATCCAAAAGTGAAGATAATGATTTGCAGGAAGTGGGGACTAAGTATATGGAGAAAATAATGAACAACTGCTTCATTTATGTTTGCTTGTGCAGCAGATGATCAGTCTCTGGCTCCCTATATTGTTTATAAAGCAGGGTACTTGACAGATTCATGAATAATGGAGAGTCCATCAGCACATGATATAACAGGACAAAATTTGGATTCACTACTTCAAAGACTCACATTAAAAGCAGTCTTTATCTTACTTTTGTCAACTGCCAAATGATACCCCAAGAGTCCTTATTAGGGACAATTTCTGTTCACATCTCTGTGACATGTGTGATCAGGATATGCATGATCTTTTTGCCACCAAAGAGCATACATCTACTTCAGCCCTTGGAAGTGGAAGCATTCAGATGGAATGTTTTACATTACTCTACCAAAGAACTACTTTCCACAAATGCTACTATAACTGTTGGAGGAAATGCAGGATAAAGCAGAATATGCTATAAGTGGCTTCAGAACAACTGGGATCTACCCACTTAACTGCCTGAAAGTGCTCAAACTACCAAAGTATATTTCATAGTTGCTCATAGAAATGCAGGAAGAATGCAACAAGAAACCTGGGCCATTTTGGCATGGAAGAGCTGTTCATGTATCTCTTGGCAAGAGTATTTCCAATTGCATCAATCCTGCTAACCAGCAAAGCACAAAAACTGGTGCCAAAAGGAGTCTGATATCAGAAGTAAACAATTCTGATTCCAACCAAGACATTAGCCAAAAATAGGCTCTTTCAAGTGATGAGGCAAAACTGGATGTTTGTAAAGTGGAAGGATCAGGAAAAGAACCAAAAGAGGAGGAAAGAGAAGCAGCAGAAGAAATAGAGAATAGAACTAATGTTATTGTTCAGTTTACTGGAAAAAAAGGTAATTCATGCCATCATTTTATAGGAAAGTACTACCAGTAGAGAAGAGAAAAGTGAAGTATTTCAGATGACACTACACTAAGAGGGGAATTTTATTACTTTAAGGACCCAGCAATTGAAGACATTATGGAAACTGAAGTTAGTTCTATTGTTAAATATTTGCCTAAGCCCCCATTAAAAACAAACTTTACCTTAAGGCTTTTGAAATTATTAATATGGTTAGGCGCTAAGGAAGAATAAAGAGTACTATTTTTTTGTATTGTATATTTTTTTTTTATGATATTTTCTGTTTTTGATATTTTTTTATACTTTCTATACTTAGGTGATTGTTTATACTTGATGTATTACTTAATAGATCATATTGGAGGCTCAGAATTGTTTAAATAGGGTTAATTTTATTAAAAGAGCTACAAAATGCATGTTTGACCCCATTCCCTGGGGTAAATGTGCAAATATTTTGCTGCTTATAAGACATTTATTTTTCCCAGTAAAATATCTCCAAAAACAATCTAAAGTGAAGGTCCATGACAGGAGTTATAAGTTTAAGGTGTGTGGGTGTCAGCTCCCATGTTACATCTGATTCTGAGTTCTTGAAAGTAAAACAAATTTTTATAAATTAATGTTTTGAAGTTACAATACTTCAGTTAATTTTGATATGATATTAAAGGTCAGATGTAATAAAATATTGTCTATTTATGCATACTGTATATGTGAATTCTGAATGATGGGCTTTTGCTAGCATTCACAAATGCTAACAATGCTATAGAAACATGCCTCTCATAGCCAAAATAATGTTTTCATCATGTATTAAGTGCTGTCTGTGGCTCAAACCTAATTGTGTGAGAACATTATTTTCAGTAAATTTTACACTGTAAAGTTAGTGCTTGAGGTAAACTTGTCATGCTTACTGGTAATGAGTATTTCAAGCTATAACACTGGTAAAGTATTTCAACAGTATGGTAAGCACTATCAGGTTTTAACCTACACATAAATCAATCAACCTTATTTCTGTATCCAAATTTACACATATGTAAGTTTTCATGCTGAAATATGCCATAGTGGGTAAAATTGGGAGTAGTAGGGAGGGCTATAACATACAAGGAGAAAAAAAACAAACTTTTCTGATTCGTTCAAAAAATGGAATATATATAGAGATTCTCCTAAGCAGTGAAATACAGTATATATTTTTGCATACCTACAACATGAATATATTTCAATATGTGCTAAAAGATAGCTCCATCAGGAAGCTAAAAAATAAACTTTTTCTAGAACTTTTTATCAGCAAAAAACCTCAACAAAAGGTGTACAATTTCCACACTTTATGGTAGGTAAAAATGTCACAAAGAAACAAGAATCTTCATATGTTTTTTTTCAGTTTCAACAGTTTTTTTTTCAAGCTGTAAAGGAAATGTATTAGTTTAGGCTTTAACCTTGGCATCATAGAGAGGTTACACACTTATCAAATTTTTTAAAAAGCACTTCTGTTTATTTTAATCAACATTTAAATAGCCACCTCCATGAATAATTTAAAAAAAATATCAATGATGAAAAAAACGCTCAATTTTAAGAAAATCAAATTTTATTGTCTATATTTAAAAATAGGAAAGAATCAAAAGTATATTTTAATTCTTTTTAAAAATTTTTCCTTTAAAACAAAACATTCTAAATTTTGATTAAAAAAAAACCTTTTCATATTTTGTATCACTGGAAGTAGTAAAATTATCAGGAAAAAAACTTATTTTAAGAAAATCAGAAATTATTTTTATTTAAAATATTTTGAACCAAACTCTTTTTTTTAATTTAGCTTTCACCTTTTGTTTATGATGCTTTATGGAAAATATATTCTAAAGAAATTAAAATAAGACTTAAGACTGACATTAAATTTCATATTTCTTAAGAAAGGTATCTAATTAATTTATAGGTACCTTTCTTATGAAATTTTATCAGAATTGTACATAAAATACTATAATTTTATGTACATTTATTACATTTTACTGTGTTATTTGTATTTCCATTCATTTTATTATTAATTTTGATATTTCATTTATGGAAAAATGTCATAACTGAGATTAATAAAAAAATAAGATCATATAAATTTCATAAGATGATACTGATACTTGTAGGTACCATTCTCAGTTGAAATTGAAAAATCAAATTAACTTCTCCACACGTGTTTTGGTGAAAAAGTAAAGGCCTTAACAGCGGAGAACAATGCTTAACTCAAATAACGCAACTTAATTATATTCTGGTTGGTCTTCCGTAAATTTTATAATTACAGCCCAGTTATAAGCACAAAATTACATTTCTTAATTACTGGGTATCTTCTGATTAGTCAAAATGATACAATTTACAACGCAAGCTAAAAAAAGATCTATCTCATAAGGACACTTATGAAAGCCGATTTGTGGTTTTTAACTAATTTTATAATATTTTAGCAACTTAAATGTAAAATCTATTATAATTAATGAAATAACAAATTGTATTAAAAATTCATTTTCATCGAAAAATTTTTTTTTGCTTTCAGAAAATATTGTCCATATTCATAAAAACAACTAAAAAGCAAATAAAGGCATTTGAAATTAAATAATATATTTGTTTTATTGAGTTTTGTATGTTACAATTCAGAGCTGATTTTCAGGTACTGGTGTATCAAAAAAAAAAAAAAAAAAAAAAAAAAACATGATTTGCATTCCTCAAAGCCCTGTGCTTTTTAATTATTGTAATCACTAAAACCGATGCGATCGAATTTCTAGCGTTTTCATAAAATTAGTTGGGGGGTAATAAATATTAAAAAAAAAAATATTTCTACCATGACTTTTTCAAAAAAAAAAAAACATATTTATAATAATTTCGATCATCTTTGAATAGTTTCTGAAAGTTTCATTAACATCCGATAATTATTTCTATTTTTGCACGATTTTTCAAATTAATGTGTCATGTCAAAAAAAAAAAACGTGCTAAAAATTGTCTATGTTATTTACTAGTTCGCTGATACAAATAGAAAAAAGGTTTTTTAATCAAAATTTAGAATGTTCTAAAAAGAAGGAATTTTTTTTAAAGATAATTAAAAAAAAAACTTTGGTCTTTCCTCTTAATAATAACATAAGCATTTAGACAATAAAATTTAGTTTTCGGCAAGTTTGGCGTCTTTTCCATCAAGCTATGCTCTTTTTTTAGCGATTTCGTGGAGGTACCTAAGTTTTTACCACTGTCATCCAAAATCAAATTATATCATGACTGGTACAAAAACCATGCTTAGATTTTGAAGCATTAGCCAATTTTTTGAATACATGCTAATAAATTTTTTTTTACATAATGAATACAATTTTCTATTTAAAATTACCAGTCCATTGGATTTTGTTAAAAATTTCTTTATTATTAAAACAGTTTTATCTAATAAAATTTCAGAAGTATCCAAAGAATTATAAGAGAATTTTAAAACATTAAATTTTATTTTCAGAGTACGTTTTCTATTGCATTGGAGCAAAAGTTCAGTGTACTATTTTTAAAAAAATTTTTTAAGAGAATTTCAAAGATAATATTTAGTTATTTATACATATATTTATTCAACCACCTATGGATTATTTTGTTCCACTACTTTTCAACACTTCTGGGGACATACAAGTCCCACTTCCCAGGACTTGGCGATGAACTGATCTAAGTGGTTTTTACAGATTTCCAGAAAATTCTTCCCATTAAGAGAATTTTGTAGGGATTAAAAAAAAAAAAAAAAAAAAAATCTGAAAGTGTAAGGTCAAGTAAGTATGGTGGTGTAGTAAAACATCCTAGCCAAGGTATACCAATTTCTGCTGGATCTGCAAAGAGATGAGGTCTGGCATTGCCTTGATGAAAGATGACTTTCAATCGGTCAATTCCAGATGCTTTTCTTCAATTATACCTTTAAGTGATCCAATTGAGAACAGTACAGGTCTAAATTCAACATCTAATTTTGCAGGAGCATACAGGACCTTCCAATTCCACTAGATACACAGCACCACCTTCTTCAGATGCTGACCAACTTTTGAAATGGTAACCAAATATTCATAAATATATGATTTTATTTTTTTACGGTTTGTCAACCATTTGATAATTATTTAGGGCTGAAAAAATATTTGGGTTTTTGAGAATAATTCTTTTTACGTTCAAGCGATCTGGAAGAAAGAAAAGAAGAAAGAAGAAAAAAAAAAAAAAAAAAAATAAATAAACGAAAACAGGTCATAAGCGAGCACACACATGCTCAACTGATACATAACAGATGTCAGAAAATATCCAGGTCAAGCACCTGACCGACTTCCGTGTCCAAAAAAAATGGAAGTTTGTTATCAATTGGTTGAAGAAACAAAGTTTAGGGACAATGAAAAATATTGATGATAGGTAACAGGTGGGAAGTGTATCTAAGGATATGAAGACAAACCATTAATACGAAAAAAGACAGACAATTCCAGAATTAATAAAAAAAGCCACACAAGATGATGTTGGCTGAAAAATTTTTTTGAGATAATAAAGATTTTTATTATCAGGACCTTCGGGGAAAAAAAAAAAAAAAAATGAAATATTTTTATTTCGTTCAAAAAACGCCAACAGGTCTGAGAAATCCCTTTCTTAGGTCATATCCAATTAGCGATAAACTGTTTGACAAATACCACGTGTCATAAAAAAAGCCGAAGGTGTCATCGCAGTCGCTCATGATAAGGGCAATTTAATTTTTTTTTTTTTTTAAGCAAGGTTTCTTTCCCCAGAACAAAGCCACGGATTGTCCACGCCCGACTAAAGACTAAAGACATTGACACTAAGGAGGAGGAAAAATACCCGACCAGGACCTCATTGGCTAAATAAGATCACATGACACGAAGGAGGAGGAAAGATACCCGACCAGGACCTCATTGGCCGAGAGCGGTCACGTGACGCACGAGGAGAATCGGTCGACGCCCTTGTCAGAAGTGTAAGTGTGAGGGGCCGATACGAAGAAGAAGGGGAAGCGGGTATACGCCCCTCAGAGGCACAATAAGGAAGAGGGGAGTGAAAGTGAGTTACCGAAAATGGAAAATCCCTAACCAGAAATAAGAAGGGTGGATACGTATTTAGAATTATCAAAAAAACCCTGGCGCCAAACAGACCCACCCCAGTTTTGACTGCGTCAATAAAAGCGGGAAACCCCAACCGACAGAAATCAGTTCAGCCGCGGACGGCGAGGAGAGTTTGAGCCGCGGACCAGGCCAGTTTGTTTGGCCTTAGCGGAGAAGTTCGTTCCCCCAGCAAGGGAAGTGAAGAAAGTCCGTTTGAAGTGAAGAAGTTCGTCGGTGGAATGAAGAAGAAGCCGAAAGAGAAGAAGTTAATTCGAAGAGACGGCGGAGATGAGTGACCAGTAATTCAGACTCTGAAGAGAAGAACAGCCAGTTTGACGGCGAGTTGGAGTTGGAGTTTGAGCCGTGAACGACAAGCAGAGATGAGCGCCCAGTGTTGAAACCGCGTCAAGATAGCTAACCAAGATTCACGCACACTTCTGGACTCTTCTTCAACCAAGAACAAGTAGTTTGAAGAGCGACTTAAAATCAGACCACAGAAATAAGTTTTTTTTCGACTTTCGTCCAAAGACACGCCGAAACACAAATTTCTTAGAGAGCAGACAACTGGAAGCCTTAAAGTTGCCTAGTAAAAGCGTCGTGCCAAAATCCACAGAACAGGTCGGGGAGTAGACATAGTCCTTTGTACCGAGCAAATAGACATAAAAGTTTGTTACCTTTTTCTTGATACGTTGGACCTTGTGAGTTTTTATTTTATTTCTTTTTTTTTTATTATTATACATAATTGTGTGTTATCATCCCCGTTGGACTCAACTTGCATTACGGCCCCAAGCCCTGTTTGATCTCGTCTGTCTAAGATCATGTCACAACGTGGGTAGGCAGACCGGAGATCAGTGCAGTTACTCTGGTAACCAGGCGTTGGAAGCGGGTTGGGAACGACGAGGCTGGTATCAATCTAACCAAAGGGTTCGAACGTCACGTTTGGAGCAGCGAGGAGCGAACAGCTGACGCCGCGACAAAAGACGTCACAACTGGTGCTGTCCGTGACCAGGATATCAGAGCCTGGGGAGCACGTGACGTCACAATTGGTGCCGCGAATAGGATCGATCGAACGACGGACAGTCGACGCTGCGACCGGGGACGACGTCACAAATGGTGCCGTGACCAAAGGATCAACCCTGAGACAGCCACGTCACGTCACATCGATCGACCGCTGTTGCTGAGAAATTTCAAATAGGACTCAAAACGACCCGGGACCGAAAGGAACGAGAACAGAATCGTCTGTAAGGTAGGACACTTTATTTTATTTCCCAACCTCGATTGTTGCTGCGTAGATTGTCTTTCTCTTTAAATATGTCGGACTATGATTCAGATAGAGCAGTGGGGATGAAGAGGGATTAAGACAAGGGTTGTCAGCTGATTTAAGAAGGCTGTTACGTGGACCGAGGGTCCCAGCATTTGACGGCAGTGGGAAAGAATTCAAAAACTGGCTGGCAATCCTGGAGAAGAGCCGAGTTATTTACGAACTTTCAGACCACGAAACCCTGTATTTGGCATACGATGCCACAAAAGGGAAAGCGTCTGAATTCGTGAAGGAGCTCTTGGAGAGTCAACCCCACTTATCTTGGGAAAGATTAAAGGGACTATTGACCAAGGAATTCGCCGACGAGGGCACGGCTATAGAGGCCATGAGGGCCCTCCTAAAACTGACACAGCTGCGGGACGAAACCCCGGGAGAATTGGGGGCCCGAGCAGGGAAGCTGTCATCATTGGCCTTCCCGGAAGTGGTCAGAGACAATGCGGTCATGCAGGCCCAACTAGCGGACCTGTATGTAGAGGCGCTAAGTGACGAGCGTGTTCGTCACGACGTGCTAAAAGAGGGATCGCTGAGACTGTCGGCAGCAATAGAGCTGGCCAAGGAGAGCCAGGGCGTATGGGAAAAGGTGAAGAGGTGTGGAAGGAAACAGATACTAAGTCAGGAGGCCGGAAGAAGGGGGGTAGGCGGAAGATCCCCCGCGTGGAATCAGAAGGTTAAATTAGAAGTAGATCAGGCTGAAGTATGGGAAGAAGACCCCAATAGAAAGGCATGGTCGACCAGGCATGGCTTTTATAAGCCCACGCCGGGTCGATACGGGCTGGTCTGCTGGACCTGTGGGCACGAGGACCACAGGGCGGCGGAATGTCCGACGAAGGGGGGGGGTTGCCCCAGACTTCGATCAGGACAGGTGCACCAGATGTGGTAAGAAAGGACACCTGGCCAAGTGGTGCGGGCTGAGGAAGGGTGCCCCACCGATATTAACAAAGAAGGCTGAGCCCAAGAGACCGGCCCAGGGAAAAGCCAGCGGGCCACCCCGGAATTAAGAGGGAGGGTGGCCCAGTTAAAAAGAAGAGAAATAAAAGCTTGGACCAGTGGTCGGGCGAACCGCTTGGATAGAGGACGGTCCCCGAGGAGTAGACACAAGGCCAACCCAGTTGAAAAGGAAAAGAGAAAAATGTTGGACATGTGGTCGGGCGGGCCACTTTGCGGCAAGCTGTCCGACAAGAAGGTGCTGGTTTTGCAGGAGGCCAGGACACCTGAAGAGAAGCTGTATCCTTAGAAACAGCCGCGGGAGACTGGGAGAGGTCCGGCTGGGGTCGCCCAGGTGCAGGGGGCGCAGAACTCCACCTCATGAGAAAAATGAAGGTGATTTATTACTACCGGCGCCTATGGCTGGGTTAACCCAAGGGTGGGGACCCAGGAAGAGGAAAGCTCAAGTGTTCTCTTCGCTAACGCAAGAGAAAGAACTATCCTGTAGAGCGGAGATAGGGGGTAGGGCGATGAGAGCTCTGGTGGACACAGGAGCATCTGTGTCATTGATGAGAGAGGAAACATACAGGCGGGTGAAACGGAAGAGAAGGTTACGGGAAGCGGACATAGAGGTCACGCAAGCAGATGGAGCCCCCCTGAAGATAAAAGGGATGGTGAGGCTCCCGGTGAGGATTGGGAAAGTAAGAAGCACCCAAAATTTTTACGTAACCCCCGACCTGTGTACGGAGGCAATCTTGGGAGAAGATTGGCTCCGGAGCCAGAGGGCCCAGATCGAGTTTAACCCCACTGTGTTGGTGGTGAATGGCGAGAGAACGCCATTGGGATGCCCACCAGAGGAAGAGATAACAATAGTGGTGGAGGAAGATGTAAAGCTACCCCCTAGGACGGCGGTGTCGGGAAAGGGTAGGTTAATGTCAGGAAAAAGGGTATGGAGAGGACCTCTGCAGTTGGTCCCTGTAGAAGGAAAGGGCCTAGAAGAGAGCGAGGTAACCCTGTGCGAAACGGTGGTGGAGGCAGCCGAATTGGTGCCCATTATGATGGTGAACCAGGCCAAAAAAGACTATAAAGGTTAGGAGAGGGGAGGAGATAGGGAGAGCGCTTCCCCTACGGACTCTGAATCGGGTGAGATTTGAGGAGGAACGAAGGAAACTTGTAGAGCAAACAGAAGGAATCGTAGACGAAGATATATTAGCACCGGATCAATTTAGAACCAGAGTGGGGGGGTCTGTTGAGGGACAATCGAGATGTGGTAGCCCAGTCAGACAAGGAACTAGGCCAGACCCACACAGTCAAAATGAAAATCGACACCGGAGATCACCCCCTGTGAAATTAAAACCCTACCGGACACCTATACATAAAAGACCCCTTGTAGAAGAGGCGGTGGAAGAGATGTTGAAGCTGGGATGATCGAAAGATCGATCTCCCCTTGGAGCTTCCCAATAGTAATAGTGGGTAAGAAAAGATGGCGGGCACCGTTTCTGTGTAGATTTTAGAAAACTAAATTCTATATCGAAGCCGTTGGCGGTGCCATTGCCACTGATAGATGACATATTGGCATTATTAGGGAAGGCAAAGTACTTCTCTACGTTGGACTTGAGGTCCGGGTATTGGCAGGTAGCCCTTGATGAGGCTGACAAGGAGAAGGCCGCATTTGCGTGTCACCTGGGACTGTTTCAGTTCAGGGTGATGCCATTCGGTTTAGCTAATGCCCCGGGAGTCTTCCAACAGCTAATGTCAATAGTGTTAGGAGGATACGAGAGCTTTGCCATGGCGTATTTGGACGATATCTTAATATTTTCGGAAACAGTGGAACAACACTTTTTCCATTTAAGACAAGTGTTGGGAAGGTTAAGAAAACACGGCTTAAAATTAAAATTGTCAAAGTGTCAGTTTCTGAAGGAAGAGACTAGGTATTTAGGCTTTGTCATAAACGGAGATGGTATTAAACCCGACCTGGATAAGGTAAAGGTCATAAGGGAAATGCCGGAACCTAAGACAGTGAGACAGGTGAGAGGATTTATAGGGGCTACTACCAACGCTTCGTCTCGGCATTCTCAAGAATCGCCATACCACTAGTAGCCCTGACAAAGAAATACGCTAGGTTCAGGTGGACAGAGGACTGCCAACGGGCATTTGATACATTAAAGGAACAGTTGACAGCCGTCCCACTGCTGACGTACCCAGACCTCAGCAAGCCCATGGTGCTATACACGGATGCCAGTGAGCAGTGTGTAGGGGCAGTACTTACCCAGCCGTGTCCCGATAAAGAAGGACCAGTGCCAGGCATACCAGAGGAAGTACTGATATACTTCCTCTCCCATAAGCTCTCAGAGACACAACAGAGATGGCCAGTAATAGAAAGGGAAGCATATGCCATCATGTATGCTCTCCAAAAACTGGACTACTATTTGAATGGTGCGGTCTTTACTATAAAAACAGACCACAAACCTCTGCAGTACCTATTGCAGGCAGAGTGGACAAATAATAAGAAAATTCAACAGTGGGCACTTAAGTTAAGTGGCTACCACTGTAAGATAGAGTATTTGGCAGGGAAGGAAAACACGTGCGCAGATTTACTCTCAAGAATACCGAAACAACTGGAAGAAAGATCTGTAAAAAGTAGAGCAGGGAGTAGATGATAAAGCCTATAGAATAGGAGTAATTAACTCTAATAAGCTAAAAGATCGCCCTATGTTAGAATCGGACGAAGAAGGGGACGCCCAGATAATAACCGATCCCTACTGGACAGAAGGAATTGAGAAGGAGCAGGCAGACAGTGAAATAGCTGCCCTGAGAGAAAAGGTGAAGGCAGGAGAGACCACCAAGTATGCCATAATAGAGGAAAGGCTGTATTATCTCTCAGGCAGGGATGAAGAAGTCAAGCCCAAGTTGTATGTGCCCAAAAGTTTAAGACCAGAGATATTGGAACAGTGCCACGAGAGGTTGGGTCACATGGGAATTGATAGGACATGTGATCTTATAGGAAGAAAGTACTATTGGCCCAAACTGTACAGAGAGGTCACTAACTATGTCCGGAGCTGTGTAGTGTGCCAGTCGTAGAGCAGAAGGCAGGAAATGGCACCTTTGGAGGAAACGGACGTACCAAACTTCCCCTTCGAGAAGGTGAGTATGGATGTATCAGGACCATATGGGGAAACTGCACAAGGAAACAACTATATAGTGAGTTTTGTCGATTGGCTAACAAATTGGCCTGAAGCATTTGCAGTACCAGACAAAAAGGCCAGAACTGTGGCCGGGTTGATAATAAGTGAAATCTTCCCTAGGTATGGCGCCCCTGTGCAATTGGTAACAGATAATGGCACGGAGAATGTAAACAGCATAATGAGAGAAGTTCTGACAGGTTTGAATATAGGGCACGTAAAAACATCTCCATATCACCCCCAAGGAAATGCTAAAGTGGAAAGGTTTCATAGAACCTTGGGAGATGTATTGGCCAAGCTGGTCAGGGAGAACACTGGAAATTGGGACTTGTATTTGACTCAGGCTCTGGCGGCCGTGAGGTTTATGATAAACGAAACCTCCAGATTTTCTCCTTACTTTTTGTTGTTTGGCAGAGACGTGGTCCTGCCTGTGGATAACCGACTGAAGCCCCGAAGAAAGTATATGGGAGAAGATCATCAACTATTGCTGGAACAACAACATAAGATATTTGTACAGGCCAGAAGAAGAATAAAGAGGGCCCAGAAGAAAAGAAAGGAGAGAGTGAATGCTGAAAGAAAGGTAGTAGAATTGAAGGTTGGAGACCCTGTCTACTATAAAATCCACCAGAGAGAGGGAAAACTGGACCGGAGATGGGAACCGTACTACCGGATAGTAGAGCAGACGGGTCCAGTATCATATGTAATATGGGATCAAGTGGCAAGACGAGCGAGGAGGGTTCATGCCAATGATCAAAAGAAGGCTGAAATAGCTAACCTGGAAATGAGTGAGCCGAGGCCTAAGAAGACAAGGACAAGGAAGGTAACTCTGGTTGAACCAGAAGAAATGGAGACGGAAGAAGATTCCGAAGAAGATGAGGAGATAGGTCGACTTGGCCAGATAGACGAAGCAATCCGAGTGACCGAGTTGGAACCCTCAGCGGGGATTAGCGATGTTCAGTCGTCGACTGAATCGGTGCAGAGAAGACCCTGTGAGGTCACCATCGCACCCCCATGTCCAAGGAAAAGGAAGAAAAAAAAACGAGGAGATCCAATCAAGCAGTTGAGGGCTCTAAAAAGAGGCACCCTGAACAGGACGAAGGGTCCAGCGAGTGGGAGGAGGAGGATCAAATACCCCTTTCCCAGCTCAAGGAAAGGATAAGGAACAGGAGAGATTTAGACAGAGTCGAGAGGTATTAAAGACATTCAAGGCAAAGACTCTAAACAGAAAGAAGAATCAGGGGATGAAGAAGAGGACAAAACACCTGGATGGGAGTTAAACACAGAGAGAAGGTTAGAGGTTGAGCAGGAATCACCTCGGAAGATGAGATCAAGGAGGGTGAAGAACCCCAAATCTCAGTAGAACAAGAGGGCTGTGCAGAATAGAAGCATTCAGTGTCGATAGATAACGACACTGGCCCATCCAAAAACCTGCTGGCTGACTGCGGTGGATGTGAGTGGAGGGGATGGAGTCGCGGGCTGCACCTCACAAGGGACGGAAGAAGATTATTGGCATTGTTGATTGGCCATTAGTGGTGTCATGAAGTTCGACCTTTGGAGTGGGCACCACACGTGTCTGTCCGGGCCATTCTGTCTGCTAGAAGTTAGAGGAGGGAAGAGCTGAACTTAGTAAGAAATTATAGAATAATTGAGTAAAGAATTGTGGAAGTATTACAATGCACTAGGATGTGTGACCTTGTTAGAAAATAGGCGACTATTGGTTGTGATATCTGTTCCGTTGTTAGATAGCGAGAGTATATTCGAGATATACCAGGTTATAAACTTACCCATCCCCTACCCAAGAAGAGATCAAGGTTTGGGAATGATAGCAAGGTACAAGGTGGAAGCAGACTACATAGCTTTAAATTCGGGGAGAACGAAATTCATGTTGCTATCAGCTGAAGAAGCTGGAAGGTGTAGAGATGATGCTCTAGGGACTTGTACCTCGTTAAGCCCTATCTATAAAACTGGTAATCGCAGAATGTGCATACTAGAATTGTTTGAAGGGAAGAGGGAAGGAATCAAAAGAACCTGCCAAGTGGAGGTATTAACAAACACGGCATTACCACAAGCTATCAGCGTTTCAGACGGGGTGTGGGCAGTAGCCACACAGAAACCCATCAGCTTGTCTAAGGTATGTGGGGGAGAGTCCACAAGGACATTAAGAATAAGGCCACCGTTATCCCTGTTAAAGCTACCCATGGGATGTTCGGCGGTTGGGGTATCCATTTCCCTACCCCCCCCCTATTACCAGGAAGAAGAAAGATATGAAGAGAAAGATTCAATCATAGAGATGATTGGTAGAGGCTTAGTCAATTGTACAGAATTGTGGGAGCCGATAGTGAAGGGATTCTCTAATGTTACCTTAAATAAAATGCCAGTATTAATGAAGCCGATAGAAAAGATCGATATGGATCAATTGAGAGACAAGTTAAGTGCGTTGGGAAACGAAGGTGTGGCTTGGGAAGACGATGAGCAGGTCGCAATAAGTTGGTCAATAGTGATGGGTACATTCTAGTTATAGCCATCGGGGTGTATTAATATGGAAGGTTAAGAGTAAGAGGAGATTAGCGAACGACAATCTAATGAGCATGCAGCAACTCGAGAGGGAGATGCCGAGCAGTGTTCCTTACTCAGACGGGACTGGAAAGACCAAAATTGCGGCGGAAAAACCTCCCACAGCAGAGAGAAAAACATTGACCAAGAAAAAGACCAACGGAAAACATTGACCAAGAAGAACAAAACCGAAAAGAACATTACTTTTGCTAGAACAGCGAACATTACTTTTTGCATGTAGACAAGAGAAGACGAAAAGAACCACTTTGCATGTAGAACAAGAGAAGGCGAAAAGAAAAACCTCCCATGTAGAACAAGAGAAGAGGAAAACATTGACCAAGAAGAACAAACCATTACTTTTGCATGTAGAACCACGAAAAGAACAGAAGACGAAAAAGAACATTATCTGAACACCCACAGAGAACAAGAGAAGACAAAAGAACATTACTTTTTTGCATGTAGAACAAGAGAAGACGAAAAGAACATTACTTTTGCATTACTTTTTGCATGTAGAACAAGAGAAGACGAAAAGAACATTACTTTTGCATGTAGAACAAGAGAAGACGAAAAGAACATTACTTTTGCATGTAGAACAAGAGAAGACGAAAAGAACATTACTTTTGCATGTAGAACAAGAGAAGACGAAAAGAACATTACTTTTGCATGTAGAACAAGAAAAAAGAAGACTTAAAAAGAACATTACTTTTTTTGCATGTAGAACAAGAGAAGAAAAGAACATTAAGAGAAGAAGATTTAAAAGAACATTACTTTTTTTGCATGTAGAACAAAAAGAACATTACTTTTTGCGAAAAGAATACTTTTGCAGAACAAGAGAAGACGAAAAAGAACATTACTTTTGCATGTAGAACAAGAGAAGACGAAAAGAACATTACTTTTGCATGTAGAACAAGAAGACGAAAAGAAGACATGTAGAACAAGAAAAGAACATTACTTTTGCATGTAGAACAAAGAGACTTAAAAGAACAACAAGAACAAGAGAAGACGAAAAAGAACATTACTTTTGCATGTAGAACAAGAGAAGAGAAAAAGAACATTACTTTTGCATGTAGAACAAGAGAAGACGAAAAGAACATTACTTTTGCATGTAGAACAAGAGAAGATTTAAAAGACTTTTGCAAGAACAAGAGAAGACGAAAAAGAACATTACTTTTGCATGTAGAACAAGAGAAAGACGAAAAAGAACATTACTTTTGCATGTAGAACAAGAGAAGAGAAAAGAACATTACATGTAGAACAAGAAAGAACATTACTTTTTGCATACTTTTTGCATGTAGAACAAAGAGAAGACATTTTGCATGTAGAACAAGAGAACATTACTTTTGCATGTAGAACAAGAGAAGACGAAAAGAACATTAAAAGAAAAGAGAAGACGAAAAAGAACATTACTTTTGCATGTAGAACAAGAGAAGACGAAAAAAGAACAAGAGAAGAAAAAGAACATTACTTTTTGCATGTAGAACAAGAGAAGACGAAAAGAGAACATTACTTTTGCATGTGAACAAGAGAAGACTAAAAGAACATTACTTTTGCATAGGAAACTTAAAAAAGAACATTATTTTTTGCATATAGAATGCATAGAGACAAATGCATGTAGAACAAGAGAAGATAAAAGAACATTACTTTTTGCATAGAAACAAGTTAAATGATGTATTTGGTGGAAAAAAAGAAGTTAAAAGAGTGTCATTACACTGCATGAGGAAAGTAGTATAAATTCATGGTTATGGGGTTAAATTGTGGGCACCATGCATAGTTAGCAAGCTGGAAAGAAATATTCATAAATATGATTTGTTTTTTAAGGTTTGTCAACCATTCGATAATTATTTAGGGCTGAAAAATATTTCGGGGTTAGGAATAATTCTTTCTTTATATTCAAGCGATCTGGGAGAAAGAAAGAGAAGACAGAAGAAAAAAAAAAAAAAATAAATAATACGAAAACAGGTCATAAGCGAGCACACACACGCTCAACTGATACATAACAGATGTCGGAAGATATCCAGGTCAAGCACCTGACCTACTTCCGTGTCCACGAAAAATGGAAGTTTGTTATCAGATGGTTGAAGAAACGAAGTTTAGAAACAATGAAAAATATGATAGGTAACAGGTGGGAAGTGTATCTAAGGATATGAAGACAAACCATTAATACGAAAACACAGACAATTTCCAGAATTGGAAAAAGCCACACAAGATGATGTTCGCTGAAAATGTTTTTTTGAGATAATGAAAATTTTTATTAGCGGGTCTTTGGCCGGAAAAAAAAAAAAAAAAAAGGTGAAATATTTTTATTCGTTCACGGAAACGCCAACAGGTCTGAGAAATCCCTTTCTTAGGTCATATCCAATTAGCGATAAACTGCTTGACAAATACCACGTGTTAAAAAGCTGAAGGTGTCATCGCAGTCGCTTATGATACGGGCGATTTAAATTTTTATTTTTTTAAGCAAGGTGTCATTGGCTAGATGGGATCACATGACACACGAAGGAGGAGAAAGATACCCGACCAGGACGTCATTGGCTAAATAAGATCACGTGGCGCACGAAGGAGGAGGAAAAGATACCCGACCAGAGCCGAGAGCGGTCACGTGACGCACGAGGAGAATCGGTCGACGCCCTTGTCAGAAGTGTAAGTGTGAGGGGCCCGATACGAGGAAGCGGGGAAGTTGGTATACGCCCCTCAGAGGCACAATAAGGAGGTGGGAGTGAAAGCGAGTTACCGAAAATGGAAAATCCCTAACCAGAAATAAGAAGGGTGGATACGTATTTAGAATTATCAAAAGAGAATCCCCGACGCCAAACAGACCACCCCAGTTTTGACGATGTCAATAAAAGCGAAACCCCAACTGACAGAGAGCAGATCAGCCGCGGATAAGCCTTGAGGGAAAGAGGAAAACACCAAGTAACCTACTTAACATGATTGTGTAAATGGATTGCAGAACAGGGATTAGCAGGGATAGTAAGGAGCAAACAGTGCAAAGGAGAAGATCACATATCCTGAAGGGATAGAGAACAAAGAAATAATGTGTGATGAAAATATTTCCAAACTTTTCTTACAAAATAACCTTTCCATAAATTCATTCAATAATAATCAGGAAAATGATATTGAAATCTGATATTGGTATATCTTAAGAATGTTATTGAGCAAATTATATCACACTGTTTTATATAAACAATCATAAGATCTCAAATACAGGAGTCACAACCTTTTATATTAGAATTTTCTTTAATATTTCTTATTAGTGCTACAAAGATCAAGATAAAATTAACTATGTTTTGTGTAATTTTTTTTTTTTTTAACTACAACCACTTTTTCATCAAAAGCTTGTGCATTGATAATTTTGTTGTTTATCCACATTTGAGAAAATATTTTAAACAAAAATAAAATAAAAGTGTAAACAGTATTTAGGCTAAATACTGTTTACACTTTTATTTAATTTAGCTATCCCTAACAACCCACAGGAAATTCTAATTAGACCACTATCAAAACTTTGTGCAATTGTAAAGTCTACAATCCCATATAATCAACAATAATTTTAAATCATTATAAAAATAGGTTATTAAAACGGAAAAGATAAAAAATAACAGTCTTGCTTGATGAAGACTATTAATCTGTATTGAAATCAAAAAGAAATGTCAAACAACACCAAAACCTGTAAACTCAATTTTTACAATGGACATTCTAGCTAGCTAGCTCAGGGTAGACATGAATGAGGATTCATGAACAATCATAAAAGCAAAAAAATTAATTTTTTATGCTCAGTGCAATCAACAAAATATTAGTCAAATCTGTAACTACTGTAGTCAGCTGTCATTTGATGCATGAACAACAGTTATAGCAGAATAGGCATCCACTAAGTATGGGGTATCATATTCCACTACAGCTTTTTCTGTTGCTATCATGACTGTCCAATGACAGTAATTGGTGGTCAAATATGTAAGCAAGCAAATAAAAACAATTACAATGAAAATTTTAAAAAATGAAACGCTACTTGCAAGTTACTTAATTTATTCTATGTGATGTTTAATGAAAAATAGAAAACTAGTCAAATTAGCAAGAGAATGATAAAGTTATAGTAGTACTCAGACTGTGTACAACACTAATAATGCAAATACATACTCATCATATCGCAATGGATGTCGTTAAAAATATTTTGAAAAAAAAAACATTCATTTTATAAATTCCGACTTGCTTACGTATTGAGAGGATGAATCTTTTTTCGTAACCATTAATTTCAGATTTTGTCCTTTCAAATCCTATTTTTCAGGAAAAATTAATTTTACAATTTACAATTGCTTTAGGTCATTTGAACACCAGAATTAGGATCTTGTATGAGCAGAATAAAAACTATATTTTACTGGTTTAAACTTCATTCATTCGCAGTTGAGTCTAAAAGTAAAACAAATGAAAAGGTATGTGGCACAAAATTGTTCAAAACTATCAAATTGTAGAAATTTGTCAGAGCATATTTTTACATTTCTACTTCAAAGCTAATCTGGCCAAATGAAACTAATCAAAGGCGGAAAATATACAGATGTATCGAAAAGTGGCTTAGCTTTATCAATAAACATCTAGTTATTAAGCAAACATTCCCAAATCCTGTAGCAACAACAACTTGTTACAAGAGTTACCAATGTGGCACAAGAAATATAACTTTTGTTTTGCTCGTAAAACGTAATCTTTTTCTATCTTAATAAACACGGTTGTATTCGGTTTAAATTTAAACAGATTCGGGACTTACGAGTGGATTCTGAAATTTGATCAATTATTAATTTTAACTTTTAAAATAGTTTAAAAAAATGAAAATATCAGACACAAATTTGAACTAATAATGAATTCCAAGAGTTTATTTAATTTCTGTAAATCAATTTATTATAGAAAGGTATTTTGGAAGTGTTGTTGTCAATCCGATATATGACTTTGCCCAATGATAAAAGCTCTGAAAATCAAAGCTAAAATTTTAATTTCTATTTTTTTTTTTAGTGCTTATTTAGTTACTTTTCTGTAAAAAAAAACAAAAACAAAACAAAAAACAAACTTTAAATAATGAATTAGAACTGCTTAACGAAATAAACATGTCAATTCTTTCATTAACAGTAACACTGACACAATTTGACTGCATGCAAAATTATGCTTTAAAAAAAAAAAAAAAAAAAAAAAAAAAAAAAATTTAAATTTAAAACAAAAGAATCGGATAGCGTGTTAGGTAAAGGAAAACCTTAATTCTAATTGATAACTAGAAAAGTGGTAGACAAAAAATTAAAAAGAAAAAAAAGGAGCTTACGATTTGAAAAACTTTATTTTTAAAACATTCCATTTTTTTTTAAATTTAAATAATGCAAAGTATGGCAAAGCAGTAAAAAAGTATTTCAATAGCAGCAATAATAGGAAATTAGAAGATAGAGTGTGTAGTTTCGTAAATTGAACTAAAAACACCATTGAATAATTTTAGTTAGAGATTACAACAAAAATTGATTAGGAAATAAAATTATTTTTCTGAAATTGCAAGTTGGAGAAAAAAATTGATATCGCGTTCATTAAATATTGTAATTAGTTACAAAACATGAATGCAATTTGAAAAAAAAAAATCTAAAACATGAAAATTTAAAAAAAATGTAAAAATGAAATTTGAGGATGATAACGTAGTGAAAAAATACAATTGTGATTGAAGTACTAAAATTAAACTGATATCGCGTTTTCTAATTTAATAACGGATTTTAAAAGCTGTTTTAATGCTCAAACAAAATATAAAAGGAAAACAAGTCCTCATGAAAAAGCATGTTAGAAATAAGCGATTTTTATTCCAAATAAATTCATTAACGGGCCAATTGTTATAGAAATAAACTTTTAACAATCATATTTGATAACACTTACAAACTTATTTTATGTTAACAGCAATTCTGAATTGATCATTCAGGTGAAAAATATTTAAGATTCTGCAAAAATTTCTTTATGATCATAGAATCCACTCCAAATTATATTTATCACATTGAATTAATTTAATGCTCAACTCAAGGAAGAGCGCCATCATTCATTTACCCCAATATTGGAGGCCTTTCGAGAATCCGTAACAATTATACAAAAAAAAAAATTTTTTAAAAAATCAAATAAATAATTAAAAAAAAAAAAAAAAAAAAAAAAAAGGACAGACCCCCCCCCTTTTTTTTAACAGTAGGTAATCTATCATACTTTCCTCTTCCAAGCGTACGTGATTCCTAAGAAAGGATCTACTACGCCGCAACTGCCACTTAAATCCTCTTGTACGCATTTTTTTTGTTTTTAATTAAAAAATTAAATGTTTATGATCTTGAAAATCGAAATCAATTACCATTTTAAAAGTACAAACAACATATTTGGTTAGACAGCAACACATAAAAAAAATCATGAAATTTCCAATGTAAAACATTCATAAACGGTTACTAACTTACTAGTGATTGAAATTCGATGTTTTGTTTTTGTATCTTTAAAAAATGAACATTATTATCAAACAATTTTACAAAAAAAATGCATGCTCTAAATTATCTTGACATTGCCACTCATTTTACTTGTTATATAACAACTACATAAAGCTCTATACTACTATCTATTGTCAGCATTAGCAACCATTTCTTTTTCCTCAAATTCACTTGCTCGAAAAATCTCACCTTGTCAATTCGTCGGGCAAAATAAAAATACTCTGAAATGTTTGATGGACGTCACTTTCTTTTACAGAAATAATGAAGTTCTTATAATATTTCCAGCAAGGATAATATTAATGACATAAAATAGCTGTGCATACTTTTAAAAATAATAGTTAGATGTTCTTATTTTTTTTTTTAAATTTAACAAGTAATCCTGCCGTAGCCAACTTAAAACAAATATGTCGGCCAAGCAGGCTGAGTAAGGGAAGTTAACGTCACTTCCTGCCATGCTTAGTAAAAACTTCCGGTCCAGAATAAATAAATAAATAAATAAAAAAAAAAAAAAAAAAAATTGAATTTTTCTTCTTTTTTTTAAGATCACAAACGAATTGAATTGTAGTAATTTATAATGTTAATCTCAAGAAAAAATCTATTCTATTATTATTTCAGTGAACATAAATTTATGTTACTTCAGAATAATTCCACTTATTGGTCATGAAAATTTTAGTGGTAAACTAGTGAAGTAGAGTGTATTTTTGTGGAAAATTATTTTTCTGATCCATATTTTATGTTTTGACTTTTGAATGACTTTTTTTGTGTGGAAATTCAATTTTTAATTTGTAAAAGATTCAATTTACGGTGTATTGTAACGTTTCTGAACCCATTTTTATGTCAGTAGCGGTCTTTTTCGTTAGTTCATAAGATATGGAAGCAAAACTTCATAAAGATAAAAAAAAAAAAGTGCATTTTCGTTTTCTATGTACTAGGAACTTTGTTTTTTTTTATTACGAAAACTTGTCCACAAACCTCCAATGTCAACTCTGTCCCCTAGGTTATTAAATTAGTAAAATATTTTTTTCTTTTTCCTTTACTTTAAAATTACACACATTATTTTTACACTATAGTTCAGCTGCATATTTATTGTGGATATGTGGGAACCTGGGAAGTATAATGGATAGCGTCTCGGAATGTGAAATCGGCGATTCGAGTTCAAATTCCAGTTGGGTACGTTAGTAAAAAAATACACTTGGGAAAGATATGAATCCATCTCTTCTCCCGACTATGGGTTAAATTAGTAAAACTTCTTGTATCTGGGAAAAAAAAAAAAAAAAAAAAATCACTTAGTCTAAAAAATAATCTTAATGCCACATTCATTCACAAAAACAATTATTCTTACAATCTGAAATTTTGACTTTAAATAACCCACAAAAAAACACTTTTTAATTTACTGATTTTTTTTAGGTACCTCAAAAAAAAAAAAAAAAACCATCCTCAATTTTATACACATGAAAAAAATATTATATCCATAATGATATAAAATAAAAAAAATGTGTGTGAAGAATTAAAAATGTAAATTTTAATGTCATTTTTGAGTGAATATTTTTTTTAATTTTGAAACTTTTTTTTTTTCTGGAGGCTCAAAATGAAAATATAAAATAGAATAGTGAGTTATGTCCTATGGCATTTTTCTACAAATTTTAGTTTCTATAGAAACAACTAAGATTATGCTAAGTGTGATCTTCCATATTTGACTGGATATTGGGCGGGAGTTTTGTACAGCAGGAGGAAAGTTGTAAAATCGCAATTGTTTGATCTTGAAATATATTGACCAGCAAGGAGTACACTGCTGAGAAAAAAGCATTTTTATATATTTTGCAAAGAGTAAGTAATATTTTTACAAAATTTAATCAATTCTTAAATTTTCTATGAAACAAATGTCTGAAATTAAGAGATTTTTTTGTCAGTGTCCATCAAATTTGTCAACTGAATAGGATGGGAATGAATGTTTTTGGTTTAAAAAATGTCTTGAATCTTTATTCAAGGACATGAATTAATTTTTCTTTTTTTTTTTTTTTTACACATTAACTTTAGATTATATGACATGATCTATAGTTTTTCAAATAAAACCGAAATTTAACTTCAAAGAAGACATTTTTTCTCAATTATTTAAAACGTGTTTTTCAGCTTTTGTTTTTATTTTAGAGAAAGTCCGTGGAAGTCTATCAATTGCGTATCATCAAGGAAGGCATATCATGTAGAAGTAATTCCTTGAAAAATAAATATTGAAAAAATAAAAATTTGGCACCCAGAGTAAAAGTCAATATGGATGCCTTAGTCTGGAATTTTTTTAAAATTAAATTAAAATAAAATATGATCCTGTGGCGGAATTCCAAACGAATGTCGGAGTTATCAATGAGATGTAGCGTGTCTAGGCCTCTCACCACATTTATTTAATTTTTGTTTAGGAACCCAAACTGATATAAGGACAAGGCAAAGGTATCAATATAAATAATTGCATTCAACAAAGCATACAATAAAGAATATATACGAAAAAGAAGCATACAATGAGTCAGACGAGAGTAGTCTCTCTTTGACTATAAAAGTTTATCAATGTTCTCTGAAAAGGAAATGAAAGAGTTATTATTAATCTGTTATAAATGTTTTAGACAGTTCTGTCGTGCAAGAGGAAAATTATGTAAGTCTGATATGTAATTTGAGAGTGAGTGAGAAGACGTGGATTCCAGTAGCAGTTGAAGTCTCGTTATTTAGTGTACGTAAACTGTACAGATGCGGCACAAGGCCAAAAAGCGGAAATGGGGAAAAGGACGGTCATCAACTGTCTTACGATTAAATTTAGCTAGTCACAATCACTGACCCAGGCATACAAACAATATTCCTTTCACCAAAACAACGCATTTTTACTTACCATTCTTACCTCAACCACCATAATACATCAGAAACTCTATGAAGTCCTAAACTAGTCCCCATATTTATACAATTCATTGTCTGTGGAGGGAGGGGAATAAAAATAACAATTTAAAAATCTAAAAACCCCAATGATTATTTACATATATGTACAAAACTATATACAAGAAACTAAACAAAAATTTTGTTAGTAGTAAAACCCCCACAGCCCTAACTGTGACAGAAACATCAGATAACTGGACAAAATCAATGCGAGACTTTAGAAAACTAAAACATTCGTACAAGCCATGCACTAACTACAAACACACACTCATTCTGTAATGAGTTGGTCGGTCAACTTGACACCCCCAAAGTGAGTGGAGGTGGGCAGGCGTGGGAACTGTGATTGGTAGCTGGCTTGTTGGTGTTTTGCATAGGTGAGTTACCAAGCTCTATGTAAAGGGCTGGAATGAGAAGGAGGGCAGTTTTTTTTTTCAGTCTCAGAAGTGGAGACTGTGTCCAATCAGTTAGTTCGACAGCAGGAGAGAAAGAGACGAAATCATTTATTTTTTCGTGACACATTCCGACACACATTCAAAGACAACAACAAATATGAAAGACACATTCGAAACGAAAGGTGCCTCGCACCCACCAGAGAACTGATATCACTAACCACCTAATGATGCGAGGGATGGGGAATTAAACAAAAGAAAAAAAAAGGGCCAGAAATAAAAGGGGCCAATGAGCATACATACCCTAGCTAAGTTAACATTGAAAAAGGAGAAAAAAAAAAACTAAAACAAAAACTGACCTAAACTAACCTATACACGGGAAGGGCTGCCAATGTTCAAACCAGCAATCCCCAAATTCTTAATGCCTAACTGGCATCAAAATGCCACTCCAAGTCAGCACCTTTCACTTGGCAGAGATGTGCAAGACTCACCCATCTTTCTCCAAATTCCAATGGATGGAGTTGTTTCCTTTCCGTCCTGATCTTGACTTTAAGAACAAGATCAGTTCGGAAGAGGTAAACTTCTCGTGCCCATGAAATTCCTCCTGTCGCGTCGTCCATATCATGACTCGCATAACCCCCAGAAAACAAAGGTACACATTGTGCTCAGCCTTAGTCAACGGCGGTACTATATTGCTACAGATGGAACTGGCCTCGGGGACAAAAATCTTTCCATGCAGCATGCGAATCATGTCTTCAACAAACTTGCACAACAGAGCTACGACACTACACTGACTCTGTAATGGGACCCCCACACCCAACCGCCTTGAGGTGGGGAAAGTTGGCTAAATAAGCATCGAACTGAGCAGCGCTCAGACCAGGCTCCCTGGTAAATAGCTCCTGAAAGTAGTCATGGAAAGCCTCACAAATGCCCACGTCAGTTGTCACGGTCCGCTTGTCCGACGATGTGATGCTACTGATATTGCCAACTAGACGCCCTAAGAGCTTCCTCTGCATGCAATGAAGCGGCCATATTTGTGGCCTTGCAAGACGTTCTTTTTAGCCTAGCCTTAACTACCAGAGCTTGGTCCTTCTTGATAAGCAAGGAGGCCAGCTCTGCCTTAGCTACGGCTACGTTCCCACTAATACTGGAATTAATCACCCGATCAACTTTTTCCTCACAAGACTTTTTGCGCTGCTAACCCTGCTAGATTGAGTCGTCGACTAAAATCAGCAGCAAAAGACCTAAGTTAAGATTTCAAAGAATCCCACCACTTATTCCCAACCACAGACCCCAACAATTCCCGCTGTAGCATTAGTAAAAGCTGGTCTCAGAAATCTTGCTCACCAAATAATGATGCATTCAATTTCCAGAAGCCAGTCATCTTAACCTTAGGCTTTTCTAAGTTTAAACGAACCCAGACAAGCCTATGATCTGAGTAAACTATAAAATGGAAACTTGGACATTCTAAGAGCCCTACTTCAACTCTCTTAACTAGAACTCGCTCAATGTAGCTTGCGCTCACCACCGAATCCGAGCTGCCACGCCTAGTCCATACTACCTCCTAGGGGTGCTCATTTTGATACTTATCAATGGGAACAAATGGTCTCGAAACGGCTTCACATCTGGATTGTTAGTACCCGCTTTTTGCCCTATACAATCTATATCAGGATCAAGGCCGGCATTCCAATCACCCGCTAGAACTACCGAATGAGATGTCATCATAAATGGCTCGATCTGCCAAGACAAAACAAGCCCCTGTGCATAGTCATTGGGTGCATAAACTTCAATGAGACGAAGAGCCTTATCCTTTATGGTATTATCCAGCATGCAAAGCCTACCTGCCAGATCCGCGAAGACAAGGGTACACACCGCATCCAGAGACTTGCTCACCAGCCACGAAAACACCTCTCAAGCGTCCATCAAAACATGCTGAATAGAGGATGAATCTCTTAGACAGAATGTCCTCATGATCGCGAGATAAAAAATAGGTCTCCTGTGCACAACATACATCCACTTCGAGGCACTGAAGATCGCGATCAAGTCTAGCCCTTCGAGAATACGACCTCAGGCCCCAGACATTCAAACTTGCTAACCAGAGTGCCATTATCAGACCGAATTAGGGTTAGGACACTGGTTTGAACATGGTTGGATACTGACAGCCTCTCCCATAGACCCATGGCCCATCTCAGTCTTGATGGTACTATCTTGGGAGATTCCGCCTATATCCCATGGAAATGTCAGTTTGAGAGCTCTATAGAGGGAGGGATGAACTAAAACTGGGACCCTCTCAGCACAAAATTGTTTCATTCTTTTCAGTTTTTCATTCAGAACTATAGCAATTGGTGTGGCCATTTTAAAAGAGGCTATGGCTTCATCAAGCCTGTTTAGCCCCCGTCCCAGTTCTCATAACAGTTAGTACTCTCTCTGCATTGGGAAAATTTTGGGGCTCTTCAATATCTTTTTCTGCAGAATGGTTCATGGATAAAAGATATCTCAAGTCTTTAATTCGGTTCCTGTAATCTCAAGCTTTTACAGCTTGGGCAGGGGATATTCAGCATACATCTTCTCCTGGGTTGAAGATGTGCTTCTGCCTTTTCCTGTTAGCTATTGAGTCCTGCATGGGGCTTCTAAGTCTTTTGATTTGGGGAGGGGGCATTTCTGGAGTTTTAATGGGAGAAGGACTGGGGGCGTTACGAGAGGTATAAGTTTGTCTGAAAGGGCTGGGGTCTCTACTGAGAGGGGTTCAGGGTTGGGAAAAAGATGTGGAAGGAGTGTCAGGTAAGGACTTTTTCTCTACAAAGAGGGGTTGAGGGATGTGAAGAATGGGATGGGTGTGGAGGGAGTGGCCTTCTTTGTGGAGACGGTCTTGGGCTGACTGCAGGTAGAGGTCTGGGGAGTTGAATGTGGGGCAGTGGATGTAGAGGGAGGTGCTTTCTTTATGTTTTTGTTTTTTGTTGCTGGTCTAATTTAGCTTTTAGTCTTTGGATTTTTTCCGTTTTCTCGTAACCAGGATCATTTTCTTTTTTTTGAAGATCTCTTATGGTCGGTAATGAGGCCGGGGCGCCCTTACTGTTGACAGAGAGAGTGGGACTGTTAGTGTCTTTTTTTGTCCCGGGTGCTTCAGGGGACTGAGGATCCGCTGTCTGATGCTTCCCTCTGGCCCTCCCAGCAACCTGCCATTCCCCCTATCCCTCCTCCACAACTGCACTTGCAGCAGGAGAAGGCTCTTTGGGGAATGGGGGCTTAGATGTAGGGGTTAACCACTCCGGTCCCAGAAGCTGGCATGCTCATTACAGGCGAGGTGGATTTCAAAAACGTGGTCAGAGGGAGAGTCTGGTCAACTGGGGCCTGACTTCCAGAGGCCTTCTTCTCTGGGCAGGAAGAGGTGACCAGTCTCTCCACATTCCAACAAACTGGTTTCTGACGGTCACTATGACTGCAACTTCAAACCCCAACATCCAGGCAGTTGGGGATGGATGAAGGCTTTACGATTTATGATGTCAAAACTCCACCCCCTAGTCAAGCTATCGCAGGAAACACCCAGAATTTCCCCGTACTGGGACAAGAAAGCCGCCAGATGTTCCCCGATACCCTGAGGGGGGATCTCATATATTGCTACATTCCTCCTCCTGCCTTCATATTCTGTTTGAAGTATCAGATGCTTTGTGAACAGATCACGGCTTCTTGCTTTTACGCAATCTTCTTGTGTGGGTAACAATATGTCCCCCATGAAGAAACCTTTGCCCTTAACGATTCGCAGTGGCTTAAACCCCAGGGACTCTGGTTTGATGATGTTGATGATGATGCTGTCGATCCAAATTGAGTTTTGCTGCTTGTTCAAGGTATGCCGGTATAGCGATTGCTATGTTTTTCACGCCCACATACACTTCAAGTCATTTTATTCGCCTGTGATTGTCTAATAAATTACTACTACCTTTGTATAGGACAATTTAGCCATCGCAGCATACTTACCTATTCTGTTTAGTACGAGTGTAGTGATTGGTTAATTTTTAACCAATCACATATTTTTGATGTAAGATCAAGTTTTCCAGCAGTTCCATGGGAGCCTACCTTTTTTCCTTAAATTTTCGCAAATTGCCAGTAAGATTCAGTAAGAGCCCAGCCATCTACACAAATCCACAATCTTGCTCAATGCACACACAGAATTTCGTAACTACAAACTTACATTTTCTCTCTGTAACTTTCGCCAAGCACAATTTACCAGAACTTTGTTGATTCAAACCAGTTTATTCACAACCACAGCACATACCAAGCAATTGTATTTCTTCGTGTTATTCATTCTTCACATGCAAACTTTGCTCTAACAATTATTTCGGAATATTTATCTCACAAGAGAACTTTCTTAAACAGTTGATTACAATCAATCTACAGTTAAAGGGAAAGAACTTCCTTCTCTTTAATCTACATTGTGAATACAAAATTATTTCATGCTTCTTGTAATTTATTCAATATATATTTGTTGGTTAACAAATTGGAGTTGTTATTATTACTTGAATCCTGTACGTGGAAGTATCATTAATATAAATAGTAGTAGAACCTATATATTTGGTACCCCACTACACCGGCTTTAAACGGTCGACAGAGAAAGTCGAATGGCCATATCAAGTGTAGTAAAATGCTTGGGATGATGTGAAAGTACTCTAAAAGGTTTAGAGTAATTAAGGGTTAGTGTTTTTTTACTGCGTCTTGTCGAACGAAGATGTAGTCACAGTCTTGCAAAGATTTGGGAAAATAAATCTTCTTAGAGTGTACTCGTGTAGGGGTAAATGACAGTTCAGCCATTCTATTGTATAAAAGTAGAAGTTGGTTCTATAGAAGTGTTTATGTTCAGGAACTGACCTGGTAGCGTAAGTGATGTACCAAAAACAAGATCAGCAGGAGTACACTGAAGATCTTCCTTCATTAGGGTTCGCAATGAAAGCATAACTAATGGTAATTTCTCCAACCAAGTTTGGGCTGTGTTGGAACTTGTCAATGCAGCCTTAAGTTGACGATGGAACCTCTCAACAAGGCCGTTTGCACAAGGATGATATGCCGTTGTCAAGATGTGAGTACCTCCAAGTAAGTTCACAAATTTTTTGAATAAAGTTGATTGGAATTGTGGACCACGGTCTGTCATTATAACTGAAGGGCAGCTGAAAATGGAAATCCATTCCTGCAATATTGCCATAGCAACAGATTCTGCCGTGGTAGACATAAGAGGTATAGCTACTGGCCAGTGGGTGAATCTGTCAGTTATTGTTAAGATGTATTGATAACTGTGAATTTCTGGTAACAGACCCACCAAGTCCGCATAAAATGCTGAAAATGGCCATCAGGTTCTGCAAAGTGTTGCGAGGGTGATTTGACATGTTGGTGTACCTTGGTTCACTGGCATTTAACACAAGTCTGAGTCCATCATTTAACGTCAAAACTCATCTTAGGCCATAAGAAACATTCATCAATTGACTTTGTTGTAATCCGCCTTCCAGGATGCGATAGTGAATGGAAGTAGTTGAATATCTGTCTTCTCATGGAAGAAGGAACTAAAGGTCGAGGATGACCTGTACTAGTGTCACATAATAATTGCTTACTGCTAAAGGGCTCAGGATGTGGCTCAATCCATAATGATGTGTCTGCTTGTAGGTCTGACAGAGTATCGTCCCTTTCTTGTTCGTCAACTAGTGTGTCAAAATTCAATGGTTGTTTAGTATTCGTATTGATGATATTCATATGCGAAAGGGTATCAGCAACAGTATTATGGTTCCCTTGTATGCATTGAATATCTGTAGTGAATTGGGAAATATAGTCTAACTGTCGGTAATCACGAGGGTTATACTTGTCACTCTTAGCATGTAAAGCGTAAATAAGAGGTTTGTGGTCCGTAAAAACGGTAAAATTACATCCTTCCAAAAGATAACGAGAGTTTGATAGCTGTATAAATAACTAGTAGCTCACGTGAAAAAGTGCTGTATTTTTGGGGGGGAGGAGTAAGTTTTACAGAGAAAAATGAAAGTTGCTTAATTACCTTGCTTGTATGTTGATGTAATACAGCTTCAATTGCTTCTGAAGAAACGTCAGTAGTAAGAGATAAATGTGTGTTATCGTCTTCTTAAAGGTAAGTAAGTTTAGTAAAGTTTGCTAAAGCGTCCTTAGCTTGATTGAATGCAGTGAGTGATTCACCGTTGAGTGTAATTTTGGTGTTATGTTTCCCTTGGTTACAGAGTTGATTTGTCAGGGGTGCCAGTATGTGTGAACATTTAGGGATGAACTGATGATAATTGATTAATCCGAAAAAACCTGCAAAAATCTTGTACTGCTTTTACTTTATCGGCAACAGGTGTAATGCCAGTACTGTCTATCTCGTATCCGAGGAAAACTAGCCTGGGTACTGCAAATACACATTTATCAGGGTTAATCTTAAGACCAAAGTGGTTGAGTTTCTCGAAAACTTGAGCACCTTGAAGCGTTACTGCAAAATCTGCTAGGTTTGGTACAGTCTGTGTGTTAAGATGTTGAAAATCTCCACAGGGTCTCCATGCCCCTGATTGTGTCTTAGGTACCATATGGAATGGGGAATCGAAGACTGGATGACAGTCATATGCATATACTGAAATTCAGCCTTCGCTAGTTTGTACTTATCTGGGCTTAATCTGCAAGGAGATGAAAAAACAGGAGATCCTGAAGTTTGAATCCTATGTAGAGTGTTGTGCTTGACGGATCCCGTATAAGTAAAAGATGTTGTCTGCCGGGAATTTATCTAAGACCTGCTGTAGCCCGTTGTTTTCTGGGAGTGCGGTGCAGATCTTAGTGGACGTATATGTGGAAATCCTGCCTGTAAGTGTTAGTTGCATCATCTGGTCGATTAGGGTGTGGTTAGACATGTTCACGGTGAGCTTGTAGTGGGCTAAAAAATCAGCTTTGAGGATAAGAAATTTAACCTGTGCTACAGTGAACAACCACCGAAATGATTGTCTTAAACTGATGTTAAGTGTGAGAGAGATTTGACCATACATCTCAATCTTGGTACCGTTTGCTGCACACAGGGTATATGTTGATTCGTCTGCTGTGGTGTTAGCTCTGGGTAGGATTACACTGACCTGAGCTCCAGTATCCACCAAGAATAACTCACCTGAGTTAGTATCCTTAACAAAAAAAAGACGGTTAGCTTGATTTCCCCTAGCAGCAGACGCTGCCTTCATGCGCTGTTGGGGACACCTTTTCTCGCTTGTTTTTTAGTAGTAGATGTTGATCAACCATTGAAATGGCAAGGCTTAGTACAATGTCTCGCTGCTTGTCCAAACTTTTGGTGGTACCAGCAAATACCAGTGTTTGGTTTACTCCTAGTGTTTACTCCTGCTGAATCAAGCAAAGAAAGGGAGCTCCCACATAAGTAATGAAGCCTGCAGCCTGGATAACTAGGATCAAAGTGTAGTATCTGTTCCAGCAGCAGCAGTCAACAGCCAGTTCATGGTTCCAGCCCTCAGCAGCAGTTTCAGCTAACCAGCCATCATTATCTCCAGCTTCCTATCGACCATCATTCCAGCCATCTCCAGTAGGCCACAAACTCCTGCCGCTCCATCCATCTCCAGCTCCTACCACTCCAACAAGCTCCAGCTATCTTTGCCAATGATATGCAATAAACAGTCCTTTTCAGGGAAATGCTCTTCAGCAACCACAATTCTATCCTTTTCAGGACAACACTTCCAGCAATCACAAACTTCTCCTTTTCAGGACAACGCTCTCCAGAAACTACCAAAACTCTCCCCAGGACAATATTTTCATCTTTCTACATGAGCTTGCAGTTATTTTTTGCCTAGTGCACTGTAACATTTTTGTTTATATTTTTTCTTTAACAAAAATAAACTTGGCAATATATTTTTTTTTGCTCAAGTCTTTGTTTTGTTTGTTGTTATCTTCTGTTATTCAATATCTGTTTGTACCAACAATATACCACCTGAAACAATATGTCTACATTAAATAATATTCACAGTTATTCTAATGCATCTTACTCATGTTAATTTTTTTTTATTTTGTAGAGAAATTATTGTCTTCTGATTTATTGCATCTTTATACTTCTATTGATTAATTTAACTTAAATTATTGAGCATTTGATTTTTGTTTGATCATTATTTAGTTTATTTTTAAAAAAATTATTTTAAATATTTTATTAATCACAATGTAAAGTCAAAAAATATGATTGGTCAATGAAAGTTCAATCAAAACTGAACCTAAGCAAAATTAAATTTACAATTAATAAAAAAATAATATACAATGAATGAAACAGAAACATATAGTTATTGTATATTTAAATGAAAGGTTATTTTCCCATTCTACATTAACAGCTTAGTATTCCATGCAGGGACAGAAATATGGTCAAATCTCTTACATAATCTGTTTAACAAATTAAAAAATGAATCAACTGAAGTGTCAGTAGTAAAAGGAGAAATTAAAAAAATATTTTAAATCTGCTTTTCAATAAGTATTTTTGCTATATTCTAATTTTCTAAAATACTTTTCAAAAATTGAATTTACATCCAACAATTCTTAAAAATAATTTCTTTATGGAGAGTTATGAAAAAGAGATAAGAGATGAAGGGAACCAAAATCAGCACAGAAAAGCTGCTGATGCACCACTGTTATTTTATTCTATAATGGCATTGGGGCTTAGGAGTTAAAATGAACAGTTGATTTACCCACGCTAAGAAGATTAATGCAGGAGGATAATGATAAGTGAACAAAACAAGATAAGGAATTTATTCAGGAATTTACACACTTAAAATGTATTAAAATGTTTAAGACAAAAGTAGAGAGTTTATTGCTCTCTGAAGGTATATATGGTTTGTATACATTCAAAAGTAGACAAAGAGAGATAGTTTGAAATTCTTAGCTTTCTTGGATTGTTAATAGAAAATTCTTTGAAGTGTAGTATGCTGATAAAGGCAGATAGCATAAATCGTAACATTATACTGGCAAGTACTTCAACGCTTGCCGTAAGAAAGTGAAACAAAACCTTTCACGTGACTTCAGACACTCTTCTGATTAATTTTTCTCATAATTTTATATCAAAATGAATTTTGCATAGACTCGTTACTTTCTTTCTGTCTTGGCTAATCAGCTAATTTCTGTGAAAGCAAGGTTTTCATTGATCTAAAAAGAATTTCACCTAGGCTCACAAATTTCTTTCACTGGTTAATTTATGTGAAAGGCAAAAATATTACATTGGCGCACAAATTTTTTTTCCTTCCTCTGTCCTCTGAATTTGAAGGAAGTGGGTCAGGGGAGTTATTATTTTGCATTCACTACAATTCTACTAAAAGGTTTTAATTTGGTCAACTTTGTTGCACTGCAAAATTTCTTATATACTTTTTAGGTACCATCATGGGCTTTCTAAAAAAAACCCAAAAAACACATTCAAGAAAACATACCAGTGTTTTAAAAATGCCAGAAAACTTTATATATGGAAATTAATTTTTCTTTTAATTAGATTAAGATTAGCTTGAAGTTATTATCTTTCAAATAAAACCCAAATTTAACTTTAAAGAAGACATTTAAATTATTTAAAATGTGTGTGTTTTTCATTATGGATGTAGGGCGATTTGAATTTGGATGGATATATAATGGATTTGCTTTAGTTTTCATGTTGGGTTGGTATGTATTATTGACTAGGTCTAGGGTTACATTGAAGAAATCTACTTTTTTAAAATTTGTGTTTATTATAACTTTCAGATTTAGAATTTTAAATTCCCTATGTATTAATTACCTCATTTTGTCATTTTTAATTTTTGTAGAATTTTTCTCAACCATAAGGCTGTCATCTCTATATAAACCTATGTCTTCTATGTTGATATCATGGTGGGCACTAAGGTTATATAAAATGAACAAACCAACAAGGGCGGAAAAGTCAGCCGAATCTAACGATCCCGTTGCAACATCAAATTGGTTAACTGCATTATTTTTTATCCATTGTTCTTTATTATGGATAAGGACAGATTTTCTAGAGTTCATAATAATGTCCAATTCCTTATTTGAAAAATTGGAGTACTCATTGGCGAATTCCAATGCCAATGTAAAGTGATCCCTGGAAATGGATGGATAGTAATCCACAATATCAAAGTGAATCAACGAACAATTGTCATTTATGTTATAAAACCAATTGATGACATCAGTGGTATTTATCTATTATACCAATCCAAGATGTTTTTTTAGGCTACTGGTTGATTCTATCAAGGTTAATCTTACTAATTTATCAAAAATAAGAACAAACCGGATTATTTTGTAAAACTTATTCAGATGGGATTATTTTGTAAAACTTATTCAAAAAGTGAAGGATTTACTAAGAAGAATGAGGTGGAAAGCTTATTTCTTCCTCCATAATTATAATTTTTCTAAAGAATGGGAAGTTTATGGTTTCAGAAGCATACAGGCCCCACCATTCATCGAACGTTTGTTTGGTTTTGAAAATGATTTATTGGAAATAATTAACAGTATCTCTTTTCATAGGCATAAAGATCATTTTCAGAGACATCTCAACCAAATCGTAAAGGATATTAATTCGTCTGACAAAGTTTTTGTCAAATCTGATAAAACAGCAAATTTCTATAAAATTACACCTAAAGACTATAATACTTTAATTAGAAAAAACTTAACTAAAAATTATAGGAAAGTAGATAATAATATAAGTAACTTAGTTGATAAAATTAATTAAACTAGTAAGAATATTATATATCACGATTCCCTCCATCTGCAATGTCCAAATTACCATTCAAGCCATGGCTAGCAGTGTCAGAAACACCATTTGTTTCTCCCCAGAATACAGGGGCAACACATTAACACAAATGTATGCGAGATTGATGAGCATGAACGATACGAGCCATCAACTTCCTGACATACTCCCAGAAAGGGTGCACCTGAGGACAATGTTAGAAGGCATGTGAAACCGTTTCTTCTAACCTAAGGTCACACTGATGACAGTCGGACAAATCCGCCCAGTCCCATCTGAAGATCTTGTCATTGAGAGATAGCACATTCCAAATCAATCACCTGGTAAGCAAAAACTGAGAGTTACTGAGGTAATTTGCCGCTGGTACCCAAGACCAGAAAGAGCGCGACTCGGTTGCCAAGCCAAGCCACCCACAGGGCGGATCCTTCGTGACTCCCTCTACTAATTCATGATACAGGACTCCCCAAGGCCATGAAACGACAGTGGACCAAGGAACGACCCTCAAGGCCACTCGACACTTGCAGAGGAAACTCGAGAACCTTTAAGACTTATGAACAGAGCTTAGCCCAGGAGATGGGAGTAGTAATGGTAAGGCTAGTGAAGGCGTTCCTAATACTCTCTGCCAAAATCGAATCCTCAGTCAAAACACGATGTAAGTGGCACACATCTCAGCTCTACCCTTCAAGGACAACCTCCTTCAAAGCCAAGTCCTGACCGACACTCTGACCTTTACCTGTACTTCTGACCAATTTTTCTCCAGCTGGAGGTCAGGTCCAAACCACACTCCAAGAATGTGGACAGTACTGTCCGTCGAACCAAAGTGCCCCAGAAGAGCGACTCCTTCCAGGAACCTAACCTCAAACCGGAAGACTTGTTGCGGTTAATCTTGGCCTCCGTGAACTTTTTCTACTGTTCAAGTGCCTTCTGTACCACCTCAATGTTGCTGCGACACGACACGAAAATGGATATGTCATTGGTGTATGCAGAAACTCTGGCTCGAGCCCTACCAGGGACAGCGATTCCACGTAAGGCTGGACGGCACAAAATGTCTTTCAGCTGGCGAGGGAGAGGCTCTAACGCCAAAGCGTAAAGTAGCGATGACAGTGGATAACCTTGACGAACTGACCGAGACAGCACAAAACCATGTAACCGCTTTTCGCTTACCTGTACCACAGCACTAGGAGAGTGATACAGGAGGCTAATCCACTTTTAGAAGTCGGGTTTGAATCCAGCAGCCTACAGGACAGCAACCTGGTATTGATGGTCAACACTATCAAATGCCTTGGACTGATCCAAATTGATCAGTGCGGTTTGCTTGTCATATTTCACACCCTCTAGGATTATGCAAATCAGATGCAGGTTGCTCTGAATTGTTCAGCCCTTCACAGCATAAGTCTGCTTGGGGCGCAACAGATTCTTGGAAGCTGACTGCAAACAATCCATCAGGTTCCTGGCCAAAATCTTTAACTGTGTTTAGCAGAGTTATGAGTCTGTAATTATCTAATTCCTGCCCTCCATCCTTGCCCTTTTTCAATAGTGTGATCACACCCTTGGTGATCCAACTGGGGATGGATCCCTGCCAGAAGCAGTTGTCAACAGAACAGTCAAAATCGGCACAAAAATGTGCAACAGCCTCAAGTACAATTCATTGGGCAAAAAGGCCACCATTTGGTCTTCTTTAATGTCTATGGGCACACCTTGTACTGTCACTTTCGTTCTTCGAGTGCCCATATATTCAGTCTGGAACCGAAGTGTCTTAGATGTTAAAACTGTTTGGCCTCTTGCTCAGTCACCAGCAGGATGTCTACATGGCCCTTGATCTCCTGGCCAATACTTTGGGCCCAATTTTTTAAGCTCTTTAGAGCCTCCTCCATTGTTTCCCTGTTGACACCAGTTAAATTTTTTTTTACGTCGGTTGTCAGCAGGGAAATTGTCCTTGTAGTAACTGTGTTCAGTGCATCTGGTATCATGAGGAACTCATTTCCATCAATATAGGAGAACTCATATTTTTTTTCAATTCTGCATAGTACACAGCGTCTTTTTTTGGCTTGTTTTCCATCCAGGCCATCTTTTTAGGGGCTACATTCTCTTCATCCTGGACAGGTGTTTGGTTCAAATCCACCATGATAGTGCAAGCACTATCACGATGGTCATACAATTTCTTTTCGTTTTTTTTTTTCAAAGATCACTTAAAATTAATTTTACAAACAAAATAAAAACTAAAGAATATTTAAACGAAATGAATTTAAAAAGAAAAAAAGGACTAGAGTCAGAAGTTAAGTAAACAAAACAAAACAAAAACAACAAACTACGCTTGCCAAAAAACAAGTTGGACCTAAGAAATAAAAATGAATGAAAAATTGAAGGTGGGGGTAAACACAAAATGAAACAATACTAATAATTAATACTAATAATTAATACTAATAATTAAAGCTTACAAATCCACAAAGAAAGACAAACTGAAAATAAAATGCAAAAATGTTCAAATATAAAAGAAATATAAAACGAAAAAATTTAGTTTAAATTTCTCATCGTGCAAACTTTGGATAGACCAAAAACTGTGTAAAGGAAAGGAAAATGACATATGGTCGCCCTGACACCTTAATTTAAGACACAGTCTTGGAGCTCGGAGTATTGTTGAGAAAGGTTGGGCATATGCAAATTTTTTATGAGATCATCTCAGCATAAAATATACCACGAGAGAGAGAAGGGACATTTTTTTGCGAACATAGTGCTGCTTGTACTTTGTCAATTGGAAAGAGATTACTTGGGTCTGTTTCACACAAGCTATTTTGGCGAAAATGACAGAGCGGTAAGTTTGACCTCAAATTCATTCCTGAGTTCAACGGCTCTGTGTCTGGACCATCTGTGGTCGAATGGATTAAGAAGGCTGAGTTGGTCTTTAAGATGTGCCAGGTTAAACATCCAGAACACGTAGTCCCTTTAAGGTTAATGGTTGGTATGTTGTCTACCACCAGCTGAGAGAGGAAGAAAAAGGGGATTTCAGCCAGATAAAATCCGCACTGTAAACAGCTTTTGCTGCAGATGGTTTTCTGGCTTATGAGCAATTTGCTCAGTGATGGCTCCGTCCCGGAGAATCGGTACATGTCTATCTGGTGGAGTTACAAAAACTTTCCGTCCTGTTTGCAAAATGAGCATCCATGGCCTGGCATGTGCGTTCGTGTGAGGGTTACTAGACCAGGTTAAACAGCTCCTTTGCACTTCAACCTGGATGGACAAATTGTCTATTGACCAGCTGTTGACTTGAGCATGAGCAATTATGAAAGACGTAGTACTGGAGGAGGGACTGGCAGTTGCGGCAGTGCGATCAACACGGGATGAGGTGAGGAAGCTTTTTACCGGGGATCCATGTGGCTCTATAACATGCTGTCGTTGCAACGGTCCCAATCATTTTGTAAAGGACTGCAAAGAACCGTATACTGAAAAGCAGACACCCTGGTAAGCCATGTAGTCCGCAATTGTTCGGGAAACGAGCCAGGGGAATAGGCCTCAGCGCCTGTCTACTCTCCGAGCTTCATACAAAGGAGGCGCTACCTCCAAATGCTGAACGCATCAATGCAATCAGGAGTTTAGCCTTACTAGACGCAAGTTGTTCTTGGTCGCTTGTAAGCAGATCACTTTTTTATTCTCAGAAGACGAAAGAAGTGAACATGCTCATTGTTGGTGAAAGGACCCTCAGGTGCTCTGGGGTAGGACTTATTCAACTTGACGTGAGCAACAGAATCCCAATTGATGTTAAGGTAGTAGTTGTGGATGGAAAATTGCTTGGTTTCGACCTGCTGCTTGGATTTGACATCGTCAAGAAGTTAGGAGGAGTATGTGTGACCAGCGATGGGACTGTGAGCTTTCCTGAACGTGACCAACTTTTGTGCCTGGCCATCATCATCATCAATGAGCCTGACTTCTATGTGGAGTATGATCAGTACGGGAAGATCTGGGTTGTGTTTTGGAAGTGGTCTGGTGACCAGACACACCTGCGTTGAAGAACTAGACAGCAGAGTATCCAGTACCAAAGTTGCTCAGGGAGCACTATACTTGTAAACTACCAACCTGGATAGATAATGGTTGGCTACTTCCATATCCCGAGGAAGAACTTGCCCATCTTCCCCTAAAGACCTAATTCCTCTAATGGCTGTGCTGCAGGAAAACAAACAGAAGTCTGCCCAGTCATGGATTATCGGGAGCTCAATCAATATATTGACGTGCACACCGCTGATGCAGATGTTTGTGCGCAAAAATTGAGGAAGTGGGGACAGAAAGGATCAGATGTCATGCTGGATTTGCACTGTGCCTATTTTCAGATCCATGTTGACACATTGTTATGACCCTTTCAAACAGTGCATGTATTAGGTTTTGGGTTCAATGTGGCACTGTTAATCATGCAATCAATTGTGAATGCTGTGGTCGTACTGGACAAGACCATCCAAAGGGCCATGTCATCATACATCAATGACATATTTGTCAATGCGGCACGTGTAAGGGCATATCGTCAGTGATTCGGACTTACAAATAAGGATCCAGAGCATTTAGAGAGTGGCACCTGTGTGCTGGAATTATGTGTTTGGGAGAAGCGGGGCAAATTGCAATGGTGTCATGGGAGTGACCTTCCACTGTTACCTAATATGTTCACTCATCAGAGCATCTTCTTCCTGTGTGGGAAGTTGACTGGACATTTGTCAGTATGTGGCTAGCTCTGCGTCGCAACTGCATTCATAAAACGGCACAAGAACTTTGTGACAACTGGCTAGGACGATGCGGGATCTACATCTGACTTGGATGCTGACAGACATCATTACCAGATTGGTAGAGAATGATCCAGCAAAAGGTGATTGGTGTGTTGATGGACATGATGTTACTGTGTGGGTTGATGTAAGCTCCTTGGCCATTGGCTTCATTGTGGAAAGCGGTGAATCCCTGGTTGAAAATGCTTGTTAGCTGTGATCAGAACACAAAGACAAACATATCAACGTGGCAGAGTTTGACACGATCTTGAGAGGCATTAAGTGTGTACATCAATGGGTTTCTGATATGCTGTCTGGAAAGTTTCAAGTGCACACAAAGGCAGCGACAGAAATGTTGATAAGACGGCTCAGCACAAACAAGGAACTGGCAGAGGAATATAAATTGACTGATGACATAGACCTCATCAGATTGCATGCAAACTGAGCCGATCTGCTCACCAGAGTGCCTCAACGTTGGCTGGGTGCAGTTTGGAAAGAAATGGAACTAGTCTGCACTGCATCTATAGAAGAGAAGGAATCAACCTACATTCAAGACATCCATCGACGTAGTGGGCATCCCGGTGTGAAGCGCATCTTGTATTTTGTAAGACAGATCCACCTTGAGATCTTAAAAGCAGCTGTTCGGGTGGTGGTTGGAGAATGCAAAGTGTGCCAATCTATTAATCTGGCACCAGTGCATTGGAAAGCTGGATGGTTGAATGTGTGCGAGAATTGGAACGGGGTGGGGATGGACATAACACATTATGAAGGTCGGCATTACTTGACTCTGGCAGACTGTGGCCCAAGTCAGTTTTTCATCTGGTAACCATTAACACACCAGGAATGTGACCAGCATCATTTGAGAGCTGGAGTCACTATTCTGCGAGAGAGGGCAACCTGCCGATCTGCTCATCGACAATAGCATGGCATTCTGTGAGATGTTCACGAGATTTGCAGAAAACTGGGGCATCTGACTTAGATTCCAGTGTGCCTATCAACCATCAGGGAATGGCATCGTGGAGAGATGCCATCATACTATCAAGTGTATCGCTGCTCAGTCAGGATGTTCTATTATGAAGATGTTATATTGGTATAACGTGATGCCAAAAGATGACACAATAGCTTTGTCAGTATCACCTAATTCTATATATAACTTTTGTTTGTCGCAGATTATTTCCACGTCACAGAGAATAAATCACTAAGTTCAGACTTGAACAGTTGGGGGGGGGGGCAGAAAGAAATGCCAAAAACTCAATTCACAGGTACTATCACAAATCACAATGCACGCAAACAGTCAGAAAAATAACTCATTCTCCAACAAACACGGTAGCCAAAATACCCGAATTTTTCTTCCCTGATTCGAGAACACCAACTGCTTTTATCGGCGGAGCATTTTTTCCATTCATTGACAGCTGGGAGAGAATGTTCAGTATTTTGCATATGAAAATACTTTTATAGCGACTCCTGCGACAGACTTGTTTTTTTTTTTAATTTAAATATTCCGTCTTCAGCATGTCATGCGGAATACGTGCCCTTTTATTTGGTAAGTAATTTTCTTTTTCGCCACATTTTCTGTCGAAGGATACAAGTGACTCTCTGTCGCTTGGTTTGATGAGGTAAGTCACCGTTTTCTTCGCTATAGTTTGACACAATTCAAGAAAGGAACAGTGGCAGGGGTCTACAACCCACATTCAGTTCTCATCAATGGAATGCCACGGCATATCAGAGACCTCCGCATGCGTCAGAGATCTTCATCTTCGGAAGATGACGGCAGTGATAAGTCATCTGAGAGTGTCTTAGATTCGCCAGGGCCAGATTATTCATCTATGGAACTAGCAGAAACAGATGCTGAAAACGATGATGATGGCAATAATGAAAGAGACCAAGTGAGCACACATGCGAACGTGGTGCTGCTTGTATGAAAAGACTTTGTCAGCTGGAAAGAGATTACTTGGGTCAGTTTCACACATCCATAATCAAACACATACCCTCCTCCATAGAATATAGAATCAGTAATAACTCTTCTAATGAAGATGTATTTTATAAACATTCCATAACACTGCTTTAAAAAAATAGTGCCCTGACATTAAATGTAGGATACATAATGGTGTTAATGGAAGAAAAAATAGAAACAGAAAAATCATTTGGTACACACCCCCATTTAACCAAATGGTTGGTACTAAGTTAAGACAGAAGTTTCTCAATTTAATTGATAAACACTTCCCTTGTAATAATCCACTTAGTAAGATTTTTAATAAAAAATATGCTTAAATTAAGCTATAGCTGTACAGATAACCTTGAAAATATTATTAAAAACACAATAATAAAATTTTAAATCAACACTTAAACTTAAGTAACAATAGACATCCCAAAGCAACAAACAATAATGATACCAATTGCTGTAATTGTAGAAATCCTAATGACTGTCCACTACAAAGTAAATGTCTAACTGATTCAGTTGTTTACCTATGTACTATTTCATCTAGAGAAAATTCAGCAGATAAAAAATTTTATATAGGTAGTACAAAAGATTCCATTAAAACTTGGTGGTACCAACACATCATCTTCCAACAACAATGCGTATCGTAACAGAATGTCCCTTTCTAAATACTTTTGGCACTTACAAGAAGTTAACAAAACTCCTAGGGTAAAATGGAAAATATTAAAAATAACTAGAACCTGTAAATCCTTACAAGATCCATGTCCCCTATGTTTACAAGAAAAATTGCATATTATTAAGTTTCCTAAAAATAAAAAAAAACTGTTAAACCAAAGAAATGAATTAATGGTGCTATGACACCATTGTCTGCTTTTCACCTTAAAATATAGTTAAAAAATTTTTTTTCATAAATAATTATGTATTATAATTGTATTGGCATTATTTTATTAGTATATAATGGTCCACCCAACATCTGTTTGATTTATTCAACTATAATATTGCCATGTTTTACCATCTATTTAGTATAATTAACAACTTATATAGTTGTTTCCACATTTTTAATTTTACCTATATAAGAAGCTTCCTTACACAAGAAATTATTTATTTATTTAAAAAAATGAAAAAAAATCTGTTTCTAATAAATTTATGTCTACTTCAACAAATCACCAAATCATATTTGCATACACCAATAATAAATTTGTTGTGGTAATTGTTCCCTAGTATCACTGAATGAAATGTCTAAGCATCAGTCTTCTTGACATGTAATAATAACCCATCCAGCTCAACCTTCTGACCTTATGTTTATGTGTTAGCATAGACATGATGTTCCAGTGGCGTAGCTAGGGGGGGTGGGCGTACCACCCCGGGCGCCAGCACAGGAGGGGTGACACAATGTCACCCCCAACAAAATTTTTCAACCAGGCTAAGGTGCCAAAAATAGTCTGGAAACAGTGGTGGAGACATAGGGTTTCGCAGGCGGGCATATGACCCCCCAGTTTTGTTCCCCTGTCAGAAATTTTCTAATAAATTGTCGGGAAATTTGTGAGTAGGAAAAATAGCAATGTTTTCATATGTTTCAGTTGCTACAATCTTGGTTACTAACAAGAGACATTTTATCGGATGATATGGTGTTTTAACTCTGCATCATTAATAAAAACAAAGCGAAATACGAAGCCCAAAGTGTAACAATTTCAGTCTTGCCTGTGTGTCAATTCGCTGAGATACAATTTTCCATTGAGTGAGCGATATACTTTTCAATATATCTACTAGTGTTGGGACGATTAATCGGAATCGAGAATCGGAAAAATCGGAACTTTTGGGGGTATTGGAAACGGTATCGGAATCGGAAAAATTTGTGCCTATTTTCCGATTCCAAAAACGATTCTTTTCAATTTTTAACTTGATTTTTCATTATTGGTACTAATGATAAATATTTATTGTTTTTAAGTTATCACTAAAACTAAAATCATAATAACATCAAAATATGATGTAGATTTATTTTACTTGTATAAAGAAAAACAAAAAAATAAACTTTGCATAAATTCTCTAGGTAACCTTTAAAAGAATGCAGTTGATTTACAATGTTCTGAAAAATGCTTAAAAATTAAATAGAACATTTTTCAAACATCATTGATAATTAAATGGTACCCAGAAAATGATGCAACGGAAAATTGGACACCGAAAAATTAGCAACAGAAAATTACGTCAACCATGAGCCAGTCGAGACTGTCGGATCTGGCTGTGCTGTCCATTGAAAACGAGCTTACAAGACAAACAGATTTTGATGATGTCATTGACCAGTTTGCCACAATGAAAACAAGAAAACATTCATTCTAAGACCATAGTATCGAATGTCATTCTTTTGTGTATTGCCGTGTTTTGTATTTAGTTGTTTTGAAAGTGAACAGTTGCATTTTAAAAATCTTTTGATTTGAACTGATTATTTTGTGGTATTGGATTTTGTCTTGGATCATACATGTAAACAGTAACGTACCGGTCAGTAGAGTAAAGTAGAGGAAGAGCATGTATGAAAATTTAACTACAGCTAACCATTCAGCATAGGGTGAATTGGGGTCATTGGGGTGACATTTGAGTGGACCGCCCCGGGTGACGTTTACTCTATCTACACCACTGTGATGTTCATTGGTTAATCTAGACATACCCATACTTTTTAATTCTGACTATATACCCCCACTTTAAATTTCGAAAAGAGGTATAGATTTGTTGGGTAATTTACTTTTTAAGCCCCATGCTAAATATGTAATAAAAATTTGCTGAATAGTTATATTTAGGTGTAAATTCACATGCTTAATTCGAAAATAGAAATTTTGATAAAATCGACCGTTTTTGAGTTATTGACAACAGAATATCAGACTTATTCATGTCATGGCAGCCATTACTGGCATTGTTTGCAGATATTTGCTGCGGAATAACCTTTTTTACTGACCACGCAATGAGTCTTTAGTTGTGCAGTAATTCAGTCAAGTAAGAACTGTAAAAAGGCCGTTAACAATGTAATCTTCCATGCAAATCTGATCAGCTGCAAATATAAGACAGTAATGGATGCTGTGCCGTAACACAAATGAGTCCGAACTTTTATTGTCGATAACTCCTAATACAAATTTGGTGAACATTAAGGTGTAAATTTTCATGCTTAATTTGCACTGAATCATTAGTGTATCAATGCAATATCTCATCTATTGAGAATCCAGACAAAGTAAAAGTCTACATTGGATGCACAAGACATGAATTCAAGAAGCGGTTCAACCACTATCAAAGTTCTTTTAGGATAAATAAATACTGAAATCAGATGCTCCTATCGAAATATTTCTGGCACTTAAAAGAAACCAATAAAACACCTACTGTGAAATGGAAATTAATAAGAAAAGCTAGAATGACACATGTCCTTTGTGCATACATGTGCATACCTATATTACTAGGTTTATAAAAAATAAAAAATTACTTAATGAAAGAAATAAAATAGCTATTCTTTGCCGACATTATCAAAAATTTTCCTTAAATAATGTTTAAAAAAAATAAGCTGATAAATGAAATATATATATTTATATTTGATATTTAATAATAATTTTTAAATAATTTAAGTAATTCTGTTATATTTATTTGTTTTAAAAGAAGTATAGTCTATTAGTAATTAAAATTAAGAATAACATTTTAAAATTGTAGTTCAATACAACATTCATATACAAACAACCCTTTTAGAAAAAATCCTTATGTATACAAGTACAAATTTAACTGCGAAACAAAAGTGCCGAAAAACTTTTTGTCGTTAATAAAGACCAGAAGACATACATTGAACAGATGTCAACGTTTGTTGGAAAAAGCACCTCTACCCTACCTTAACTTAATCTCTTTTTGAAAGTAACTTATATTTTGATATAATAGTTGTCAGTGAAAATGAATACCATACCATCCCTTGTTAAAATGAGTGGATTTCCCCGTATCCTTAGAAAGTAATATCATGAATGTATATGCTTATAAAACTTAGTAAATTTCAAAATAAGTTATTCCAAAATTCGCTTGAAAATGAAACAGGACTAGGGACTTTAATTTAATTCTATAATTGAATTTGAAGTTTCTGTTTTTGAAACATGGTGATTCCTTTGTACCGATGGAACCATATTTTTAAACTAGCAAATTTATAATGTTTATGTTCTGTAGATTTGCATCGAGCTCTGTTTTGTATAAAAATAAAAATAATTAATAAGGACACTGGATTATATATCCTAGTGTTCTTTTCTTTTACAATAATATATATATATATATATATATATATATATATATATATATATATATATATATATAAGCATTATTTATTGATCAAGAGTTGTCTACCTTGGTATACAATTATTCCTTTAATGAATCTCTAATTTTTGTTTATATAATTAATTCTCTTGTTTTTCTATGTAATTACCTCCCTTACTGGAATTCTTCAGTTAGTGAAGAGACTCGTCAACGAATATTTCTTAAATAAAAATCATGCTAAATGTAAGCTTGTCTTATTGATTCATTGCTATCAATATTTTATGAATATAATTTTTTACTCTTACGTTCTTATCAAACTTATTAGAATGAATGGTTAAATTTCAGTATAAGTACCAAAAGCCCATGGTAATGAAAATGTTCCATTATGGTGTAAAATTGCTTGATTATTTTGAAAATGACATTAAAAGTTTGCGCTCTACTACCGTTTGGGAGTTATGGACAGTGTAATTTCGATCTCTTTCGCATCGCGTCGACAGAACGGCTGCCATTAGTGACATTGTATACATACGTTTGCCTCCAGTAATCATACATGGAAGCCTCATTGTCTTGGTTACTGCACAATGCGCAAAGTTTAAAATGATTTCCAAATGATTACAAAAACCTAACTCCTAACGACCCCAACTCTAACCCCTAACCGTCAGGGTTAGGTTTTTGTAATCATGCTCTTTTCAAAGTTCGTGCACATTTTGCGCAGTAATTATTATTTGTTTTATTTTTAATTTAAAAGAAAAGCTTTATTTTATTATTTAATTTGTTTGTTTTTATTTTTATTTAAAAAGAAAGCTTTATTTACCTGACCACTTGTCATTGCTTTCCAGTAAGAGCAGTAAAATGTAAAAAGAAAAAAAAAAAAAAAAACAGTTCAAAAAAATATCAATACTTATCATTGCTTTTCGATACAACTTAAGTGCACGGTAATTTAAAACTCCAAAATTTAATAAAAAACTAAACATATTTGAAACTTAAATTTGTTCTTGTTTTTCTTTCTAGCTTATTTTTTAATTTGTAATTGTATTATTTTTTTTGTTCTTTTTGTTTTTTCATTTTGTCATTGCTTTTCGACAGAAAAAAAGGGTTTATTGTATTATTTAAGTTTTTTTCCTTTAATTTCTTCAATTTTCAACACAAGAAAAGGGTTTAAAAAAAACACGTCCACTTGTCATTGCTTTCCGACAGTGTGCAGTAATTTACACGAGTAAGAGTAAGTGTTCTGCAGTTAATGTAGCTGAACAAAGCCTATAATGGTGGACGAATGAACGTGACTGAGTTCGAATTTTTATTGTCAATAACTTCAAAACGGTAGTTTTTATCAAAATTTGGGTGTTATTTTTGAGTTCAGCATATACATTTACATGGAAATATCATGATTTGGGAAAGTTATAATAGATTTTCTTTGTGGGACTAAAAAAGTATATTTATTTACCAATTTAAATGCCTAATTCGAAAATAAATAAATTTTGATAAAACCTACCATTTTGGAGTTATCGAAAATAAAATTTTGGACTCATTTGCATCCATTCGTGTCCACCATTACTGGCATTGTTTACATACATTCAACTCTGAGTACTTATATGCAGAAGCTTAATTAGGTAACGGCCTTTTAACTAGTCTTACTTGTCTTAGTTACTGTGTAAGGGTTAGAGTTAGGGGTTAGGGTTTTTGGTAAATTTGTTTAAGTTATTTAGAAAAGCAATGACAAGTATTTTGTAAATAATCATGCTCTTTTAAGATTTTGTGCAAAGTTTGCGCATTGCACTACGCTTGTCTTAATTAATTAAGACAAGTGTAGATCTGCACATGATTGCTCTGCGGTAAATGTATGTAAATAACGTCAGTAATGACTGCCGTGCTATAGCCACGACACAAATGAGTCTGAACTTTTCAAAATGTTATGTGGTCCATTTTTATGTATATTAATTCTATTTTTTACAATGATGTTCGCCTTGTACAAGTCCCAAAAGCTACTTGAGGTAGAGGGTTACAGAGTAAGAGACACAGTTTAAGAGGATATGTGGGAAAGATAACGGTTAACCTTAGATGTGAACGAGTGTAGTGATCATGAAAGAATCCTCTAGCTAGAGGAGTCAGTTCCACAAAACAGCAGTTCATAGGAAGAGGCTGCTCAAGTGGAGCTTACATCTCACCAATGGAATATGAAGGGAATGAGGCTGGTTTGCTACAGTGTGCATAGCGTGGCGGATCTTAGCCATGAATGTTAGAAGGTGGAACTCAGGAATCTCTAAACACTTTCCACAGAAATTGTGATATAGCAGTCAGAGGCTTGCAACGGTTCGTCTGTGGGAAAGGAGTTTTAGGATGGATAATTCATAACATACAAGGACACTTTTGGACTCTATCAAGGCTGAAAAGTGAAGACTGGGATGCTCCTGCCCATATATGGTACTCCATTTTCAACCTGATCTGGTTCTTGTAAAGCTAGTGGCTAGCAGGAGGAGTCAGAAGCAGTACTGGAAACCATCCATTTTCCAGTATCTCTAGCGATGGATCATATGTACGAGTTGCATGAGGTCTGGGTTGAGCTTAAATTCCAATAGGTGCTCAAGGTACAGGCCACACTGAAAGAACATACATTAATCATGATAAATGAAAATTCAGGGTCTGCTCAGTGCCGAGGGAACATCACTATTTTGGTTTTAGAGGCATTGAATGTGACCAGACAGTTTTTCCCCCACTGAACTGTTAAAGCTAGGTCAGCTATCAAACTCTGGTTATAAAACATTTTGGAGTGCACCCATATACTGTTATCATTAGCATAGATATTCACAAATGATCAGAGTACACATCAGAGGCAGATCATTTATGTAAAGTAGAAAGAGGATTGGAGTGAAAAGCAAACCTTGTGAATGCCTGTGTTGATTGCTTGGGCCTCAGAATTTCCCCTCAGTACAAAATTTTTAAATGGTATATAAGCTTCATTATATATGCTTATGTAACTTTTCAGATTTTTAAATGTTAATGAGTTTTTATTATAAATGCTATTGTATAATTTTGACTATATATCTTTGGGTCAAATCTAAAATATTTTAAATGGAATTCATTCATTATGGAATGATTAGCAAATTTTTATTGATAATATAGTTATACAATTTTTTTTTCAAAAACGATTAAAAATAAATTAGGATAAGTGCATTAGATTATTTTTAGTTGGACTAACATTATCATCTTTTATTTTATTATTATATTTTGACTATTATGCTCCTGGCCCTCTTCAGGTTCAGAAGGCACAACAATCAAAGCACTATGATAATAAAAACAAAGATGAAGATATTAGACCCACTAAAAATAATGATAACTACTCATGCTAGAAATTGAAACAAAGATCGGAAATGAGCATCGCCCTGCAAGACTCCGACCTCAGGCCCCGGGCATTCAAACTTACTATCCAGAGAGCCGTTATTAGTTAGATTGGGGTTAGGAACCTGCCTTGAACATGGTTGAGGCAAGGATACCAACAGCCTCCCCCATTGACCCCTGGCCCATCTTATTCTTGATAGTGCCATCCTGGGAGAGTCTGCCAATATCCCAAGGAAAAGTTAGTTTATTTTGTTTTTTCCTCTTTTCCATTGTGTCTGCCAATGGACTTTTCTGGCATTTTGATGGTGGGTGCATTTCAGGACTGGGAGTAAGACAAAAGATATGAGGTGTACTTTTCCTAAAGAGGCTGGTATCTCTATTGAGCGGACTAGTTTTACATGGGGACGAGTGTGTGGATGATGTTTTTGACAATGATTTTTTAGGAGATGACAATTTCCTGTTGGCGTCTAGTTTGGCCATCAGGTTTTTGATTTTTTTCAGTTTTCTCAATCCAGGATCATACTTTTTTCTGTTCCTCCAATGAACTGTCACTCTTAACGCTGGCAGAGGGAGTGGGTTTGTTAGTGCCTTTCGTCCTGGTGGCTCCAGGTGAATGAGGCCCCACAGTCTAGCGCTTCCTTCTGAACCTACCAGTAACCAGCCATTTCCCATCTCCCTTCTCCACAACTGCACTAGCAGCAGGCAAAGAATTTTCAGGGAATGGGGACTAAGAGCTTGACACCACCAGGGTTTTAACCACTCCAGTCCAAGCTAGCATGCTCATTACAGGTAATGGGCATGCCGAGAGGGCGAGCCAGTCAGAGAGGGAGATTTTGGTCAACTGGGGCCTGACTTCCAAAGGCCTTCTTCACTGGTCAGGATGAGGAGAGGTAACCAGCCTTTCCACAATTCCAACATGTTGGTTTATGGCCAGTTACAATGACAGGCAATTTCAGGCCCCCTACTTCCAGACAGTTGGGGATGAAAGTTTTACGATCCAACATTATTTCAAAACTTCATCCCCCGGTCAGGCTATCACAAGAGGCACTCAGTATGTCGCCGTACCGTGAAAGGAACACAGCCAGATGTTATCTGATAACTTGAGGACGGACCTTGAATATTGCTGTGTAGTCCTACGCCTGTCTTTATACTCAGTCCTAAGGATTAGGTTATTTGTGATAAGATCCCGACTCAAAACATTCACACATTCTTCTCGCGTAGGTAGCAATATGTCCCACATGAAAAAGCCTGCACCCCTAACAATTCTTTGTGGCTTAACCCCAAGGAACTCCAGTGATTTCACCACTGTCTTTTGTGGAGTGACAAATTTTGAGCAAGAACTTGTCCATCATGAAGACTGATACTATTCTCTTTTCAATCTTTAGTTCTTGTGGCTCTTCCAAGAGTCCACCTTCTACCACAAGGTGAGTGTAACTACTTGGCACGCTCCAAAAATTCCACTATATTGATAATCTGTTTCAATTTTGGTAAGGACTTCCAACAACAGGGCGATTCCCTGGCCTGTAAGACAAAAATAGTTGTCTGATAAAACTTAAGTCCGACCAGGCAGAAAAAATTCAAATGGTTGCCGAAAAAGAAAATGGGAGAAATAAAGATTCCCCTACAGCCTAAAAAAAAAAAAAAAAAAAACTTAAAGAAACACTAAATGTTGGCCAATTCAAATGATTTCTTTTAAATATTCCTTCAAATAAATAATATAAAATTCAAAATAAACTATACAAAACTATACAAAAAAAAACAGTGTAAAACAAAAACAGTTGTCTGGTGAAACATATCCAACCAGAAAAAAAATAAAAGGCTAGAAATTCAAAAGATCGAATGAAACAAATGAAATAAAAAAAATAATGAAAATAACTTAACAAAAAAGCATTTCAAAAGTCCAAATCACAAAGAAATGTCCAAAACAATCAAAGCATAAACAATAGAAGCCTTAAAGGTCAGGAAAGATAACACGGGCAGCGGTTTTGGTTGCAATCTGTCCACTTTTTCAGGCTTCCAGCTAGCCTTGTTTATATTTGTGTTGTTCACATGTGTGCCACGTCTTGCACGTGGCCGGGTTAGTCCATTTCATGAATGAGTTACCGGTATTGTTCTTACGAACATCCCTCCATATGATACAGCCACCTGTTCTAATCTACATTGTGATTTTCTTCATTTGTTTTACTATTAGGCGGGTTCACCTCTTTTTTTCAAAATTATTTTTTGCCTTATCTAAAATTTACATCATTTTTCCAAAATTTTCGTTTTTCGGAGATTGTTTGAAATCTTTTTCTTTAAATCACATGTATATTGCTTGTTATGTTATTCTGCTTTATTTTTTAAATAAAGCACACAAGAGGAAAGTTTTGTGCAAGCCCATCTTGCAAAATATTGTATTTGTTTTATTGTTTTGATCTGTTTTGTAATAAATGCTTGTTCTTCAAAATTTCAGGAAGGTCATCAGACAGGCTGATTGAGGCAAAGTTTTGCTGGCACTATTGTTTGCAGATTTCTGTATTCTTGTTCTTTTTTAACAAGTTCTCTTTCGTATTAAGTTGCTGTCAAATATGCTGCAATCTTTTTCACTTGATCTGGATGCTCTAACCAAATTGATATGTAATTACATTGAGGATTTTGCTAATGAAAGACAAAAACTGGATGGGGAAAGTATGTGGCACGAAATAAGAGAACACGCCACCCAGTTAACTAATGATAACCATTCTTTTTAACCTAGACCTAACTACCAGAGCTTGATCCTCCTTGATAAGCAAAGAGGCCAGCTACGCCCTAGCTAAAGCTACGTCTCCACTATCACGGGATTTGATTGCCCGATCAACCTTGACTTCTAATGCCATTTGTGTTGCTAACATAGATAGGTTGAGTCGATGACTAAAATCAGCAGCACCTAATTTTGGATTTTAAATCTCATCAACTATTCCCAACCACAACCTCTGTCAATTCCCACTGTAACATTAGTAGAAGCTGGTCCTGGAAATCTTGCTTACCAAATAATGATGCGTTCAACTTCCAGTATCCAGTCAACTTAACATTAGGCTTACCTAAATTTACATGAATCAACACAAGCCTATGATGCATGTAAACTATTGAATGGAAACTTGGACAAACTAAGAGCTCTATGTCGACTCTCTTAACTAGGACTTGGTCAATGTAGTTAGAACGCACCATTGAAGCCGAGCTGTCCCTATTAGTCCAAGTCCACATTACCTCCCAGGGATGCTCATTTTGATACTTATCGACAAAATCAAATTTGTCGATAAAGTCCAGAAACACTTTCACATTTGGGTTGTTAGTATCCAATCTAACCCCTATATACCGGGGTCAAGGACAGCATTCCAATCACCTGCTAAAACTGTCATCAAAAACTGCTCAATCTGTCAAAACAAATCAGGCCATTGTACATGTTTATTGGACACATAAACCCCAATGAGACGAAGAGTGCAACCTGCGATAGCCTGATTAGTGGGAGGAGTCCTGATATAATGTTAGACCATGAAGCTTTCCTCTCCATCCCCAACTTGAAATTGCTGGTCATTGTGATTGGCCGTAAACCTGCATGTTGGAAATGTGGAGAGACTGGTTACCTCTTCTCTTCCTGCCCAGAGAAAAAGGCCTCTGGAAATCAAGCCCCAGTTGACCAAAATCCCCCTCTGACTGCATGTAAAAGGCATGTCAGCTCCCGAAAAGCCTTTGCCTGCTGCTAGTGCAGTTGTGGAGAAGGAGAAGGGGGGCTGGTTGGTTGCTGGTAGGACCAGAGGGAAGCCAAACAGCAGGACCTCAGTCCCTTGAAGCCCTCCCCAGATGAAAGGCACTCACAGTCCCACTCCCTCTACTAGCATTAAGGACTACTCCCTGCCTCTTTCAGGGAAATGCAGAAGAAATATGATGCTGGATTCAAAAAAACTGAAAAAATAAAACAAGTTCCCCAAAACTTCTCCAATATGAATCAGGTTCTGTCACTCGTATTTGGTCAGATGAATGACAGACATAGAGTATGGTCAAGGAGGTTATGAATTTCTTTGTTGACTTGTCAATTTCAGCTCTGCTTGACACAAGAACCGAAATGTCATCAGCATAGGCGGAGTACCTGGCCAGGACGGTAGCACCAGGTAGGGAAATTCCGCGCAGGACTGGATTCGTCTTTAACTTGAGAAAGAAGGGCTCCAACGCAAGAATGTACAACAAAGGCGAAAGCGGACAACCTTGATGAATGGAGCAAGACAATATGGATGGCTCTGGTTTTACTCCATTCACTTCCACCAGCACACCGGTAGACGCATACAGACGTCGGATCCAGGCGCAAAAGTATGGCACGAAACCAGCGGCCAAAAGGACAACCCTATCAAATGCCTTGGACTGATCTAAATTGATCAATGTGGCTTCACTGTCAACTTGCTCGATGATCAAGCATACTAAATTCAGGTTGTCCTGAATAACCCTATCTTTCACAGCACAGGTCTGCTCAGGGCCAGTCAGACTAGGAAGGACAGCCTACAAACGGGCGGCTAAGATCTTGGCCCAAATCTACAACTCTGTGTTTAACATCGTCAAAGGCTGATAATTACTTATCCCACCCCTACCATTCTTGTTCTTGTTCTTGCGAAGCAACTTGATCACACTTCTGGTGAAACATTGAGGTATAGATCCTTCCTTTATCCAGTTATTGTACATCAATGCAAACAAGGAAACAAAATCGGGGGACTGCCTCAAGTACAGTTTGTAAAGAAGACCATCTAATCCCAGAGTTTTGCCCAGGCCAACCAGTTCCATTGCTTCTGAGATCTCAGACTCTGCGATGGGACCCTCGCACACAGCTGCCTCAAGACGGGGAAAGTCGGCCAAATAGACGTTAAACTGAGCAAGGCTCATACCAGCCTCCCTGGTAAAGTAATCCTCACATATGCCCACGTTTATAGTCACGGTTCACCTGTCCAGCAATATGATGCTCGTAATATGTTGATTGGTTGCATTTTGAACTTCCTCTTGACACAATTCAGCAGCCGTGTTCATCGCCTTGGAAGACAGGGTACGAGATGGTGATGGGGGTCAAGATCAACCACGATAAGTCTGTTGGGTGCATGGAAGAGAGTTTCCCTTCCCGGCTGATCAAGTTACTCGGCATCTGCTTCGGTCCCGATCTCTTGTTGGAAATGTCAGAGGTGCAAGAGAATGTCTCGGCTGCAGTTTGTCTGTGGTCACAGAGGACTCTTTTCTTAAAAGTGGAAAAAACTACAGCTTAATCACGACATATAAAAAGGTTTAAAAATACTTGTTTTTAATTTATACACTTTTAACTTGCATCTCATTTGGCCCCAAGAAGGAATAAATGAGAAAAAAGTTCAAAATATTTTAAATGCCATAATAATTTAACGCAGGAAATTTCAATTATGCCAAAAAAAAAAAAATATTAGTAAAATAAAATAAAATTTTTGATGGAAATTAAATTTAAGGTTTTTTTAAATACAAACTTTTGTGCAAAAAAGCTTTTTTCAGAAAATTTCAAATATAAAACTTGGTTTATTTTTTAAGTAAATAAAGATGAAAATCAGTTTCAAAAGGTATAAAATTTTAAGAAATACATGAATTTCATAGAAACAAATTTAGATTTTGTTCGGATCGGTTGTGTGTCTAAACCTTGTCCCAAACAAATATATAACAAACATGAGATTTCAAACAAAGTAAAAACGAGACATTTATAGATCGAAAAAAATAAAACATTTATATACAATTACATATTTACAAACAAGGTTAATATTTGTATTGTTGCGTGCGTTAATTGTATATGTTGCTGAAATGTTGGATGTCTCTGTGTCGTTATGTTTGTTATTTTGTGTTTGTGTTGAAATATATAATAAGAGTTTTTTGGTAAAGTTTGCTAAAGTAGTCTACCTTTTGAACGTGTCTGTGTTTGTTTTCGTGATTCGTATTTCTTATTTTTAGTAATGAATAAATCAATGTGCATAAGAAATATTGTTCAAAGTTTCGATAGTTGTTCGTTGAGTGTTTCAGGTGAGTCAGTTGAAGTTCGTCAAAAATGCGCGGTAAAATTCTGTTTTTGAATGTCGTGGATTAATTAGGCAATCGATCGGCGAGTTCGCTAGACTGACTGACTGGGGTTGTCTTTTTTTCCCTTTTATAACCTTTTGGGTTTTCGAAAGTGGCTCAAGATATTTTGGCGCAATTCTTGCTTTGGGAGGCGATCTACCAATAGAATTGCTTGATTCGATTCTTTGCATTTTTATTGGTTGAGCGTTATCTGCGCGTAGGCGTATAATATGGATTATGCTTTTTTAAGGTTGGAGAAGGTTAGAAAATTAGAAGAGTCCACAATACCTCCCCCAGATTAATGCCTTGGTGAATGAGCATTAATATGTAATGTAGGTTCGGTACTTGGTTGGCCAGTGAACATTCCTTCCTGATTTTGTACGGGTAGACTGTGTTGATTCGGTCGTATCAGTAGTTGTTTGCGTTTCTGTTTGTTCTGTTGTCGTCGGTTTTGTTATTGTTCGATCTGTGTCGTCGGATTGCAGATATGCTGGTTTGAGACGGTCTATACTGACGGTGTTCTGTTTACCGGCGATATCAATTATGAAGAATTTGGGTGTTTTAGATATTACCAGGTGTGGACCTGTGTAGTTGGGCGTTAATGGTTTCCGTACAGTGTCGCGCCTCAGGAAAACATATTCTGCTGAATGTAGATCTGCTGGCACGTAGAAAGGTTTTTTATACGCTCTCGTGGGTGTATATATAACGTCCATCATCTTCTTTTTTAGGTCTGCCACAAAGTAATTCGTTGGTGTAGATGTCGTCTCGTTGTGAAATATCTGTCCAGGCAGCGTTGTTGCTTTCCCAAAAACTAATTCTGCACTGGTGCATTTGAGATCCAGTTTTATTGTATTTCGCAGCGCAAGCATCACAAATGGTAGCTTATCTACCCACGTACGAGCACTGGTAGACGCTGTTAATGCGTACCTTGAGCTGTCTATGGAATCTCTCCACTATTCCGTTGCTGCATGGGTGGTATGCGGTGGTAGAGATGTGTTTTATGCCTAAAATGTTGACAAATTCGTTGAATAGCGTTGATTGAAATTGGGGACCTCTGTCAGTTGTGATAACTGCAGGGCATCCAAATATAGAAATCCAGTTGTTGAAAATTGCGTTAGCCACTGTTTCTGCCGTTATTGATGTTAGTGGTATCGCAACTGGCCATCGCGTAAAGCGGTCAATGATCGTTAGAATGTACTCGTGTCCATTAATTTTTTCGAGTGGACCGACTAAGTCTGCGTGTATGTGCGTAAATCGTCCATCTGGTGTCGCGAAGGTCGACGATGGTGCTTTGGTATGTCGGTGTATTTTCGTTGCCTGGCAACGTTGGCACGTCGAGACCACTGTTTCACGTCCGAAGACATACCGGGCCAGACGTATCTGTCAGCTATGGTCCGCAGCGTAGCCTTCGCTCCAGGGTGAGCTGGCGAATGGAAATGATCGAAAATTGATTTTCTTCGTGACAAAGGTAAGTACGGTCGAGGATTACCTGTGGAAACGTCACAATACACGAGTTCATTAGTAAAGGGTAAAGGTCTTTTTCAATTTGAAGTGAGGTATCTTTTTGTACAGACGGTAATTCGTTGTCGTTTGCTTGTTCCTCAGCGAGAGTGTCAAAGTTTAGTGGTTGTGATTGTAGTGCGTTGAGCGTAGTTCTGGACAATGCGTCCGCTACTGTGTTATTCTGACCTTTTACGTATCGGATATCTGCTGTGTACTGGCTGATGTAATCTAAATGTCTTAGGTCTCGTGGATTTAATTTGTCAGCCTTTGCATGTAATGCATATGTAAGTGGTTTATGGTCGGTGAAGACTACGAAATTTCTTCCTTCTAGAATGTGTCTAAAATGTCGTATTGCTAGGTATACTGCCAATAATTCTCTTGAGAACGTACTATATTTCCTCTGGGTAGTGTTTAACTTTATCGAGAAAATGATAGTGGTTTCTCTACATTGTTAGTAATCTGGTGTAGTACTGCTCCAATTGTGTCAGCCGATGCATCTGTCGTGAGTGTTAGTTTGGAATTTTCGGATGGATTAATATACGACAATTTTGTACATTTTTGCAACGCGTCTTTTGCATCGTTAAAAGATTTTAATTCGTCTTTCGATAGTACGATTTGCGAGTTCTTTTTCTTTCGTTGCGATAGCATGTCTGTTAATGGCAATATTATAGTTGCACAGTTCGGTATGAATTGTCGGTAGTAGTTTATCATTCCTAAGAATCTCCGTAATTGCTTCATTGTGGAAGGTGTGGGATAATTTGTTATTGCTTTGATCTTGTGATCCAAGGGAGACAATCCTTGTTGGTCTATTACATGTCCAAGAAAGGTTAGCTGTGGTACCGCAAATATACATTTGTCAATGTTTAATTTTAAACCATAATGTTGTAAACGTTTTAGAACTGCATGCAAATGTTCCTTGTGTTCAACATGTGATTTACTTGCAATTAAAACATCGTCAATATACGCGTATGTGTACGGCATACCACGTAACACCTCGTCTATTAATCTTTGGAATGACTGTGCGGCGTTTCGTAAACCAAAGGGCATTCTTGTGAATTCAAATAGTCCGAATGGAGTGGTGATCGCAGTCTTTTGTATGTCGTCTTCCTCGATTGGTATCTGATAGTAAGCCTTTTTGAGGTCTAGTTTAGTGAAGACTGTAGCACCTTCTAATGATAGCGCAAAATCTTTTATGTGCGGGATAGGATATTTGTCCGGAATGGTCTGGGCGTTCAACAACCTATAATCTCCGCATGGACGCCAACTGACTGAATCTGCTTTTGTAACCATGTGTAGAGGGCTGGCATAAGGGCTTTTTTGAAGGGCGTATTATTCCCAGTCTGAGCATATTGTCGAACTCATCTCTTGCGATTTTCAATTTGGCGGGATGAAGCCTACGTGGTTGGGAATAAACTGGGGAACCAGTTGTTTTAATGCTGTGTTTAGCATGATGTCTAACGGGTTCATTTCGTGACGACGGTGTTAACAGTGTCTGATACTGACGTATTATCTCACCGTAGCCATTAGCTATTGGTATAATATTCGTCAGTCCAATCGTTGAATGTTTAGAGATGAAACCGCAGCGTTTTATATTTGTATTGGTGTCAGTTAGTGTTTGGGATGCTAGTTCTACTGACAATGCATAATGTGTTAGGAAGTCCGCTCCTAGTATGGGCATCGAAACATCAGCAATTATGAATGTCCACGTTAGATCTCTCCTTAGACCTATGTCTAAAGTCAGGGTCTTTTCACCATAAGTAGCAATAGGCGTGCCATTCGCGGCTTGTAGTTTTAATGTTGTGTTTTTATTAGAAGTTGTTTGCTGCACTTCGTCTGTGGTATAACACTGATTTGGGCACCGGTGTCTACCAAAAAGTTTAATCCGCTGGATTTATCGTAAATATAGAAGAGACGGTTAGTCTTGAGTTGCCTGGCATCCAACGTCTCTACTGGGTGCCAGGATGTCCGTTTCCCTGCTGTTTGGCGGTTGGTGATTTCTTATACGCACATGGTTGTCTGCACTTGTTAGCTTGCGCGCCAAAAGTTTCATGATACCAACATTTTTCATTTTGGTATTCGTTTCGTTGTCGTTTGTATCTGTGTCGAGAATTTGATCTCCAGCGTTGTTTATTTCGCTTGGTATATTGATTATCATGTCGGCTTAGATGAGCATTTTGTAGTTCGCGCAGCTGTATAGATATATCTTGCAACTCTGTTGATAACTTTTGAATTTGCCGGTCTATGTCTGGCATGAGGCCATCTCGTGTGTTCGTTGCGGATATGTGTTTAATTGGCGCTGTGTCTGTTATTTTGTCTGCAATTATCGCTAGTTTCTGGATGTCTACATCTTCTGCTAATGCGGCTAGAATTCGTACAACCTCTGGCGGTAGCTTGTCCAGCCACATTTGTTTGAATACTGTGGTCGATATGTCATTTTCGCCTAATAACTGCTGCATCCTTCGAAGTAACTGTGAAGGTTTGGCATCTTCGGTTGTGACATTGGACAGGAGTTCACGTATTCTTTTCTCCTCCGAAAAACCTGATCTATGCAATATCGCTTCTTTTAGGATTTCGTATGGTTTTTCAACTGGGACTGAAGTTAGTATATCAGCTACTTCGGCTGCTATTTCTGCCGGTAGCTTCTCCACGACTGCTGCAAATTTTGACTGCTGAGAAGTTATGCGCCTAGCTTGGAATATCGCATCAAGCTGAAGGAACCACGTTTGCACATTTGCATTGAAGGCGGGCATCTCGAGTTTGATGGCTGTTTCTGATACGGTTGTTGGTTCTGCCATCTGTAGTGTTGAAATACTTTATCCGTTACCGGGGTTACCAATCTTTGTTACGCACGTCTGTTTATCAATTTTGTTGGTGTTGTTTGCTTGAAACGTCGAGGTTACCAATTTTGTTGGTCTGAAGTACGTCAACAAGTTCGTCACTCTTGTTGCATGTTCACTCACGTCGGAAGGTCACCAAATTTTGTTGGGACTTTTGGTTCATTTAATTAATCAGAAGGATTTTTGTTCGGATCGGTTGTGTGTCTAAACCTTGTCCCAAACAAATATATAACAAACATGAGATTTCAAACAAAGTAAAAACGAGACATTTATAGATCGAAACAAATAAAACATTTATATACAATTACATATTTACAAACAAGGTTAATATTTGTATTGTTGCGTGCGTTAATTGTATATGTTGCTGAAATGTTGGATGTCTCTGTGTCGTTATGTTTGTTATTTTGTGTTTGTGTTGAAATATATAATAAGTTTTTTTGGTAAAGTTTGCTAAAGTAGTCTACCTTTGAACGTGTCTGTGTTTGTTTTCGTGATTCGTATTTCTTATTTTTAGTAATGAATAAATCAATGTGCATAAGAAATATTGTTCAAAGTTTCGATAGTTGTTCGTTGAGTGTTTCAGGTGAGTCAGTTGAAGTTCGTCAAAAATGCGCGGTAAAATTCTGTTTTTGAATGTCGTGGATTAATTAGGCAATCGATCGGCGAGTTCGCTAGACTATTATTTATTGCATATATGTACAAATGTGGCACAAGGCCCTAAAGGGGATTGGGGTGAAGGACGGTCATCACTTAGTCTTAGATTAAACTTAGCTAGCCACAATCACTGACCCTATCATACAGAACAATATTCCTTTCACCAAAACAACACATTTATCCATACCTTTCTTACTACAAACACCAAAATGCCTCTTTGACTCCATGAAAAAACCTAAATAATCCCCTTATGTACAAAATATTTGTCCGTGGGGGAGGGGCATAAAAAACAACAACTTTTAAAAATGAACCCCAATGAAATTATACAAAATGACAAAATATATTTACAAGAAACCAAATAAAATTAGTGTTAGTAATAAAACCCCCACAAACTCTTGAATGTGGCAGAAATATCAGTTAACTGGACGAAATCGATGCGGGACTTATGAAAATAAAGCCACACTCATTCATCCCAAGCACTCACACAGGCACACACTCATTTATACACAACAACAAGTACGAAAAAACACACACACGAAACGAAAGGCGCCCCACATCTACCAGAGAACTGACATTACTGACCACCTAAAAAAACGAGGGAGGGATGGGGAGTTAAACTAAAAAGAAAAAAAAAAAGGGGACAGAAATAAAAAGGGGACCAATGAGCAAATACACCTTAGCTAAGTTTACCAGAATAGAAAAAAAACTAAAAGAAAAAATACAAAAAACCTAATCTAACCTAACTCCGGGATGGGTTGCCTATGTTCAACCCAGGAAAACAATATCCTTAATGCCTAACCGGCATCCAAATGCCACTCAAGGTCAGCCCCTTTTACTCGGCACATTCGCGCAAGAATCACCCACCTTTTGCTGAATTCCGATGAGGTGAGCCGCCGCCTTTCCGTCCTGATCTTGACTTTAAGCTGATGCTTAAAGAACAAGATCAGTTGGGAAGAAGTGAACTTCTCGCCCTCATGGAATCCCTTCTGACGCGTCGTCCAAATCACGACTCTCATAACCCCTAGTAAGCAACAGAACACATAGTGTTCAGCCTTCGTCATCTGCGGCACCACATTGCTACAAACAGCTCTGGCATCCAGGACAAAAACCTTTCCATGCAGCATGCGAACCATGAGGCCCTCAAGAAACTTGCACAACGGCACTATCACCCTGCACTGAAAGAAGGCGTGACCAATAGTCTCGACTTCCCCCGTACAGCGACGACAGTTTGGAATTCTCCAAGCCTGCTGAACAAAGTCTCTTGCTGACCCAGAGGGCTTTACGAATCACCAGCCAGGTGAGTGATGCCTCATCGTTATTGAGACATTTCAACCCGGGCGCCCAAGGCCATATCGAGCGAGCCTCCTGCTTCGTAAGACCGAGCTCGCCAATCAGATCATCTTGTACGGACCCCCTAACTAAAACTTGATATAATGCCTTGCGAGACAACGCCTGGGCGTTGAGAGACCATCCGAAACCCGTAAGAGGAGCTTCAGAGCGCGACGACATTCACGATAAAAAGAGCACTCGGCACGTGGTAAACGGCCGGCCTCTTGTTCGCACGAGTGCACACTTTTCAGGGATGGAAAATGTTTCTGGACGTCTTCTTTCCAAAAGGCACCCTCCTCATTCGACCCACGACACATTCGGTCTAAAAAAGTAATGCGAAGCATATATTGACGGATCTCAATGCTAGGCATCCCCAGACCGCCCTCAGAGGGATGGAGGCAACAGACCTCGCGAGATACCATAGGGGCCTTGCCTCTCCACAAGAAAGAGAACAAGGTCCTGACTAATTGCATTAGTCGGGCATACGGGAGTGGAAGCACAGAGAGTCGGTAGAGGAGGATCGGATAGATGTGTGAAACACATACTTCCGCCCTTCCCTTCAGGGAAAGTCTCCTCCGAGACCACAGATTAACCGCGATCTCGGCCTTCCCTTGTACCTCCGACCAGTTCATTTCCAACTGGAGATCAGGACCGAACCAGACGCCGAGTATCTTGATCGGCCCATCCGTCCAGAGGAAAGGTCCGGGAAGAGAAACTCCCTTCCACGCACCCAACCGCAAGCCCACAGACTTATCACGGTTGATCCTGGCCCCGTCACCATCTCATACCCACTTGATTTCTTTGCTGACTTCGTCAATCTCGGCTCTGCTCGACACAAGAGCCGAAACGTCGTCAGCATAGGCAGAATACCTGGCCGAGGTGGTAGCGCCCGGCAGGGAAATTCCGCGCAGGACCGGATTCGCCTTTAACTTGCGAAGGAATGGTTCCAACGCAAGAACGTAAAGCAAGGGCGATAGCGGACAACCTTGACGAATGGAGCGAGACAATACGAAAGGCTCCGACCTTACCCCATTCACTTCCACCAGCGCACCGGGGGTCGCATACAAGAGCCGGATCCAGGAGCGAAAGTCGGCTCCGAAACCGGCCGCCGACAGGACAGCCTCCAGAAACCGATGGTCAACCCTATCGAAGGCCTTGGACTGATCTAAATTGATCAGCGCGGCTTCACTGTCGACTTGTTCTAAGATCAAGCGTACCATATGAAGGTTATCCTGAATCGTCCTGCCCTTCACAGCACAAGTCTGTTCGGGGCCAATCAGACGAGACAGGACAAGCTGCAAACGGTTGGCTAAGATCTTCGCCAAAATCTTTAAGTCAGTATTTAACATCGTCAAAGGGCGAAAGTTCCCTAACCCATCCCCACCGTTCTTGTCCTTACGCAACAACTTGATCACACCCCTGGTGAAGCGTCGAGGTAAAGACCCCTGCCTCATCCAGTGGTTGTAAATCAGCTGCAGCAAAGGAACAAAAACGGGCGACAGCCTCAAGTACACTTCGTAGGGAAGTCCATCTAGTCCCGGAGACTTATCCAGGCCAACCTGCTTCAGCGCATCCCAGATTTCCGACTCTGTTATGGGACCCTCGCACCTAGCCGCTTCAGCTGCCTCAAGGCAGGGAAAGTCAGCCAAATAGGCATCGAACTGAGCAGAGCTCAGACCGGGCTCCCTGGTGAAAAGATCCTGAAAATAAAGCCGAAAGGCCTCGCATATGCCCGCGCTTGTAGTCACGGTCCGCTTATCCGGCAATGTGACGCACGCTATATGTCGCTTATCCGCGTTCCGATTTTCCTCTGCACGCAATTCTGCGGCCATATTCGTCGCCTCAGAGACATTCTCTTTAGCCTAGCCCTAACTACCAGAGCTTGATCCTTCTTGATAAGCAAGGAGGCCAACTCTGCCTTAGCTAAGACTATGTCCCCACTAACACGGGATTTGACGGCCCGATCAACTTTATCTTCTAATGCCGTTTGCGCCGCTAGTCTATCTAGATTGAGTCGACGACTAAAATCGGCAGCAAACGTTCTAATTTTTGATTTTAATTTTCCCCACCAGGCGTTTCCCACAACCGCCCCCGTCAATTCCCTCTGAATCATTAGTAGCAGCTGGTCCCGGAAATCCTGTTCACCGAAAAGTGAACAGTTAAATTTCCAGTAACCAGCCAATCTAACCTTAGGTTTATCTAAGTTTACACGGACCCGGACAAGCCTATGATCCGTGTAAACTATATAATGGAAACTTGGACACTCTAAGAGCCCTACGTCGACTCTCCTAACTAACACTCGGTCCAGGTAGCTCGCAAGCGAGCCACTGGCCGAGTCGCCACTAGTTGTCCAAGTCCATGCTACCTCCTGAGGGTGCTCATTCCGGTACTTATCGACAAGATCAAACCTGCCGATAAAGTCCCGAAATGCCTTCACATCAGGATTTTTAGTACCCGGTTTTTTACCTATACGATCTATCTCGGGGTCAAGGACGGCATTCCAATCCCCGCTAAGACTACCCGACGAGAAGTCGTCAAAACGGCTCGATCTGCCGAAACAAAGCAGGCCGCTCAGCATGAATATTGGGCGCATAAACCCCAATGAGACGTAAAGCCTTATCCTTTATAGTAACATCCAGCACGCAAAGCCTGCCCGCCGGATCTGCGAAGACAAGGGAACATGCAGCCTCCAAAGACTTGCTCACTAGCCAAGAGACACCCCTCGAACGACCATCAAAACATGCTGAAAAAAGGGCAAACCCCTTAGACAGTATATCCTCACGGTCATGAGAAGAAAAACGGGTCTCTTGCACACAACAAACATTCACCCCGAGGCGCTGAAGGTCACGAGAGAGCCTCGCCCTGCGAGACTCGGACCTCAGGCCCCGCACATTTAACGTAGCTAACCAGAGAGACATGAGAAGTCCGATTAGGGTTGCTTACCAGCATTAAACATGGCCGGGGTAAGGATACCGACCGCGTCTCCCATAGACCCATGGCCCATCTCATTCTTGATGGTGCCGTCTTGGGAGATACCGCCGATATCCCAGGGGAAGGTCAATTTAAGAGCTCTATACAGGGATGGGTGAACTAAAACGGGGACCCTCCCTGCACAGAACTGTTGTAACTTTTTTAACTTATCGTTTTCTACAATGGCGATGGGCAAAGCCATCTTACAAGCATTTACGGCTTCCTCCACCATCGCCCAAGTCTGATTGGCCGCAGGTCCTGACCTAATAACTGTCAGGACCCTCTGGGCATTTGGGAAGTTTTTCGGCTCCTCAATATCGAGGTCAGCAAACTGCTTAATTGAAAGCAGGAACTTCAAGTCCTTGACCCTGTTACTATAGTCCCGGGCTCTTTCGGCCTGGGCAGGGGAAATACGGCATACCTCCTCTCCTGTGTTGAAAATAAATCTTTTCTTTCTTTCTTTTTTTTCATCTTTTTGTGTTGGGCTTCTTTGCCGCTTGGGAGCAGGAGGAGGCATCTCGGCATTTTTTGCCGGTGATTGCTTGGGGGTATGAAGGGGGTGGTTTTTTTGTTTAACAGGGGAAGGGCTGGGAGTGTTCATGGGGGTATAAAAGGATCTATGCCTATAGGGGCTGGGATCTCTACTGGAGGTTTGGCCTTTGATGGTGAAATAGCAGGCGATGAAGGGGTTGTTGTTTTTCGTTGAAGGGGGGGGTCTACTAGAGGACGTAGAAGGGATTGGGTCTTTTCTATCTGAATCCAGTTTCTTTTTCAATTCTTTAATTTTTTCCGATTTTTTCATACCGGGGTCGAATCTCTTTTGTTTATCTTCAAATGATTCTTCAGAGGCCGGGGCATCGCCCTTAACGTTGTTAGAGGGAGTGGGGCTGTATGTGCCTTTCTTCCTAGGGGCTTCAGGGGACTGAGGACCCGCTGTCCGGATCTTCCCTCTGGCCTTACCAGCAACCAGCCATTCCCCTCCCCTTCTCCACAACTGCACCGGCAGCGGGCGAAGGCTCTTTGGGGAATGTGGCTTTTGATGTTGCGCCAACCGGAGGTTTAACCGACCCGGTCCCGGAGGCTGGTACGCCCATTACAGGCGAGGCGGAATTTAGAGACGCGGTCAGAGGGGGATCTTGGGTAACTGGCGCTTGACTTCCAGAGGCCTTCTTCTCTGGGCAGGAGGAGGAGAGATGACCAGTCACTCCACACCTCCAGCATACCGGTCTTCGACCCGTCACAATGACCGGTAATTTCAAGACGCCAACATCCAGACAGTTGGGGATGGAGCGGAAGGCTTTCTCGTCCAACATGATGTCAAAGCTCCACCCCCCGCTCAGGCTATCACAGGAAGCTCCCAGAATCTCGCCATACTGGGAGAAGAACGCCGCGAGATGTTCCCCGATAACCTGAGGAGGGACCTCGTATACCGTTACCCTGGTCTTACGTCGGCCTTCGTACTCTGTACGCAAAATGAGGTCTTTGTTGATAAGCTCACGGCTAGCCGCGGCGACGCAATCTTCTGATGTGGGCAACAGTACGTCCCACATGAAAAAATTTAGCACCCTTAACTATTCTAAGGGCTTGAACCCAAAGGATTCAAGTGCTTTTAACACTGTGTTTTTCGTCGAGCGACAAATTTTGCGCGTACGCTTGTCCACGACGAAAACAGACACTATTCTTTTGTCAATTTTTTCAATTCTTGGGGGTCTTCAAAAGTCCACCTTCTACAACAAGGTGTGCGTAACTTTTGGCACGCTCCAAGAACTCCGCTAAATTGATAATGCACTTAGGGGGGACGACCAACAAGAGGGCGATTCCCCGGCCTCAGGCTCAGTTTGCGGTTCTTTTCTGTCTTTTTCTGTAATTTGGCCATTATTGGCCTCCATAGTTGAGTCCTTTTCATTATTGCCATTTTCGGCTTCCGTAGAAATATTAATATTTTTTTCTTTTTCATTTTCTTTTTTCCCAGCAGCATCAATGTTGCTAGGGGAAGTAGTTTCCAGCGCAGGAAATTCCTCTAAGTTATCTTTGTCCGGGGGATCTTTCTTTGTAGGATTAAAAAGGTGTTTACGTATCGCCTTTTTAGGCTTTTTCTTTATGGCCAAAAGGAGGGTGGCTTTTTTTTCCTTTTTTATCCATATTAAATAATAAGCAGGAAGGGGGGGGTAAATACGGGTGGGGAAACCGCCTTGTAGGCGGGGGGAGGAAAAAAAATAATATAAGGGGGGAGGGAAAAAGGTTTGCAAGACAAATAAAACAGACAGAAGGACGTGTGCAAAAAAATGTAAACAGGTAAAACAAATGGACAGACGAGAAAATGTGAACAAGGTTCACAAAAACGAAAAAAGAACAAAATTACAAGTACAACAGACAATAAGCTACAAATTACACAATAAAACTAATAAATATACACGGAAAAAAAAAAAAAAACGTACGAAACAAAAAAAGTTACAAATTACAAAATGGCTGCCGCTCAAAAAAAAACGGTCAACCCAATAACGTTAAAAAAGAGGAGGGACAGAAATTACAAACAAATATTATAAACACGTAGATTTTTTTTTTTTTTTTTTTTTCTAACGGGTAACAGAAAAAATTAACACGTAATAATAAAAAACGAGAAAAAAAAAATAAAACGAAAACTCAGGGGGTGTGGGTACTGGAAAAAAGACGTAAATAAAAACAGAGATAACTAATAAAAAAAAAATAAAAAAAGGGAAAGGAAATGAAAAGAAAAAACAAAAGGTCAAAATAAGAAAGTTCGGAAAAATGACAAATTTAAAAAAAAAAAAGACAAAAATAGGTAAAAATTAAATCAAAAAACTTAACTAAATAAGGCAGTCCAAAAGGTAGAAAAATTAGTCCTTTGAATGACAGCAAAAATGTCTAACACCGGTCAGGAGCAAAAACGGTGTAAAAAGCTTAAAAACAAGTACACCGAGTTCGAAAAACTGAGATATTCATGGGAAACCCACGAGAAAAAAACTGCGGAAATTAGAGGCAACACTTTCTTTAAATTTGTTGAAAAAAGTAAGGGCAAATAGAGAAAAAAATTAAAGTTCGCCCTTCGGGCGCATAAATAATTATGTTGTGTGTGTATATAATAAATTTAAAGTATACCCGGGGAGGGAAGAAAAAAAAGGGGATTCCAGTATTAAAGCCTCGTATAAACGGGTGTGTCCGCGTTTCCCTTTTTTCATTACTGTATATCAACCATCCCGGTAGACAAGGAGTTGAACCGTGCAGTATTCAGAAACAAGTTTTATTTTGAGATATATATATCACCCATATAAGGGGTGTAAATATACAAAAATAAACAAATTTGTAAAGCCATTAGGCTCAAAATGTGTTTTCCATTGGGTCTAAAAAAAAAGGTTGAAATTCATGTTGAAAAGTTTTTTGTTCAAAATTGAACTATCGGGTCTTTTCAAGGAATGGACAGGCGTCTGTTGAACTCAGAGTTCAGTTTATTCAAAAGTGACTGGACTGACTGACTGGGGTTGTCTTTGAGAATTTTTATAACCTTTTGGGTTTTCGAAAGTGGCTCAAGATATTTTGGCGCAATAAATATTTAATGGCGATCTACCAATAGAATTGCTTGATTCGATTCTTTTGCATTTTTATTGGTTGAGCGTTATCTGCGCGTAGGCGTATAATATGGATTATGCTTTTTTTTTTTTTTGGAGAAGGTTAGAAAATTAGAAGAGTCCACAATGTATCTGTCTCGTTTAATGTTTGTGTACATAATTTTGATTATAATTATTAAATTAATAATTTATAAATGGGTGAATTAACAATGTTAAAAATAAAATAAAAATTTGAACGTGGAACAGACTTTAACAAATTTTATTTTTTTTTTACACATGTAAAATAAATTTTCTAAACCGGTTTTTGTGATTATTTTAATTTTTCCTGTTTATTTTATAAAACTGTTTAAATATTTCTATGTGTTTTATCATTTGTATGTGTGTGACTGGAAAATTAAGGTTTTTTTGAATTTGGTTTAGACAAAAAGGTTGTAAATGATTTTGGTAATCTTTATAAATCAGCAAAATAAAATCTCCCATTCCGATGTTGATTCCGATTTGACGTCAAAAGTTCTTATATTTCTGATCCGAGATTTGATTTGATTAATCGTTTTATTATGTTTAAGTATGTTATTTTATGTAGATGAATAAGGTGATGCTCTGTTTATGATAAAAATAAATGATTCTACCGGCCTGAATGTAGGAATTTGGCTAGAAAGTTTCGTTCTTTTTTGCATATTCGAACCTGCATAGCAGTACGGAACCGTCAGTTCTCCGTGTTCTGAATAGCAACCAGGTTTACAAATATAGCGTTTCCTCTGTTCACCATTATGTTTATATTTGTCTCTCTAATTTGAATGTACGAGATTCACCTCCCTGAATTGGAGGGTTGTAAATTCGACCTTGTGTTTTTCTTTTTACTATTCCTAATTATTCTCGTACTGTTTTGTCTTTCCTCTTGTCTTCTTTTGTGTTTTAATGGTGATCTCAGTTTCTCTTCATTTTTTTCTTCATACTCATCTGTCTTTTCATTCTCACTTTCTTCCATTTCCTGCTCTGTTCCACTTTTTTGTAACTTTCTGTCTTTTCTTGTTCTTGATCTTCCATTTCCACGTTTTCCAGTTTGTTTCTTTTTCTGAATTGATCTGCATGTGCCAGTATATTTATTTTGTATATTTTCAAGTATAGTCGTGTTTTCCTTTTTTTCTATCAGGAAATTTCCTTCTTCTGGATTAGCCTCTTTATTTCTATATACCTTTTCTTTCATTGAAAAGGACATAGTTATGGGGGCTTTGATTTGTCTTCCTATTAATGCCGAAGGGCTCACTTTTCTTCCTGCATGTAGAATGGATCTTTAACTGAGGAGCATTTTTGGTAGATATACTTCTATGTTTTCATTAAATAGTTGAGAATCCTTTTAATTCTATTTTTACCGTTTGTGCCATTCTTTTTGCCATTAGATATGGGTGATACGGTGTGTCTTGTTTGGGATGCATTCAATCTTTTTAACCACGGAAATAAGTTCTTATCGCAAAATTTGGATGCATTGTCGGTAACTATTGTCTGAGGTACTCCATTCCTTAAGAATATAGTTCTTAGTACTTGCTTTATTGTGGTGGCTTTACTGTCTTTTACTCTGACAACCTCTGGCCATCCTGAATATGAGTCCACTAATACTAAGAACAATCCCCTGTCTTTGATATGTGCATAATTCATGTGGACCCTAACCCATGGCTCTGCTTCCTAGGACTATGAATGAATGTTTTCTTGCTTGAAGTTTTTTTTATTTCTGCACATTTTGGGCATCTCTTAATGTATTCCTCTATATCTTTTGAATATCCTGGCCACCAGGCTTGTAACTTTAGTCTTTTTTGTGCTACTGTTATGTCACAATGCACTTCATCATGTACTCCTTTTAATATTTCTCTTCTCAGTATCTGTGGAGCTACTTTTATATCCCCATTGCATATTATGCCATTTTCTATAGCTAGTTTGTGCTTTGTTTCTTTAAAGGGTCGCTCTGCTATTAAACAATTGCTCAATATATTATTTTTTATTCTCTCTATTATTCTGGTTAATATTGGGTCATGCTTTGTTTCTATTTTGAGTCTATTTAGAGGAATAGCATCTGTTTTTACCCAGTGTATTATTTTATCTTCAGCATTCTCCTGTTTTCCTTATGTTTTATTCTTGAACTGTAATTGTGACAAAGCGTTCCCTTTTACATGATGAAAATGAATCCCTTTATCATTATACCCATCTTAAAATGAAATGCCATGATTTTGGCAATTCTTTTCTTGGGTTAAATATGAATTCTAATGATTTGTGGTCTGATTTTAATAAGAATTACTTTTCCTATCAAATGTTTTGTGCCCTCTCCATGCTCCATACAATCGCTAATGCTTCTTTTTCAATATTCGAGCTAGTTAGTTTCTGCTGACGTTAACCTTCTTGATATGTACATGATTGTGTTCTTCTTTGATAGAATAACAATTGCCTTTTCACTCGCATCTGTGGTTAACGTTACTTTTTTTTTTTATCAAAAACTTTTTATTATTGGTTTGTTCTTCAGTATTTTCTTTAGTGTTTCAAAAACAATAGTTTGCTTTTATGTCCAGTTAAATTCATTTTTTGTGTAATTTTGCAAATGGCTCTATTATGTTGCTGTATTTTGGAATGTATTTACTATAAAAATTTATTAGCCCTCAAAAGGATTCTAATTCTTTTTTATTTGTTGGAACAGCTATTTCTGTTATTTTCTTTGTTAGTCTATCGTCAGGTGATATGCCTTCTTTTGATATCTGATATTTTAAATATGATATCATCTTACAGTCAAAATTACATTTGTCTTTGTTTATAGTCATGCCTGCCTTTTTTAATCTCACTAAAATTTTCTATTTTATATTTTAATTCTCCTTTAGTTCTTGCCCCTACACATATATCGCTCTGGTATATTATTATATTTTTTTATTTTTCCTAATAAGACTTTCGATTGCTTTTTGAAAAATATGGCTCAAAGTCTTTACACCAAATGACAGATGAGTCCACCTTAGTAAGTGTTGCACCGGCCTCTAACACAAGGGAATTACACCGGTTCTCACTATATATAGTAATACCTACCCGGTGTAAGCAGCGACAGTACTACAACTGCCTAGCTGAGTAGTACCCGTTTCCTACCTTTGTATCTGTGATGTTAAATACACTTGTTCTTTAAACCAACTTCGACTTGATTTTCTTATTTTTACTATTGTGCCACGACACAACAGTAAGCCTATAGGGATGTTTATTGTGGTGATTTTCGTGAATTACTCATCAATTTCTATTTGGTTGTATGCTGCCTTGAGATCAATTATTGCAAAGTGTTCCATTTTTACTAACTCATGACTCACAGTTTCAATATTTGGCAAAGGAAAAGAGTCTGAATATATCTGATGATTTACCCCTATCTTCTAATCACCACATATCCTTAAATCTCTGTCTGGTTTCTTTATCGCTACTATAGGTGATGCCCAATTGTTACCACCTTGAGTTACTCTTTCTAGTATGCCTTGTATCATTTTGTTTAATTTGGTTACTACCAAAAGTAGGATATGAATTGGAACTTTTCTTGACACTATATATTTTGGGTGATAATTTTCTTTTAGTCAAATGCTTACTTTATAGCCTTTCAATAATCTCATTTCATTTTCTTCTGCTTCCATGGAATTGATTAGTCTTGCTCGATCTATTTTTCCTGGTAATCTGTGATCTTTTTTGCATTCTACAAATGTAATGGGAATTATTTCAAAATGCTTGTTAGTTTTAAAATTGCCTTGAAATGTACCCATTATTTTTATAGTCATTCCATCAAATTGCTTTAATTGGATGCTGCCCTTTTTTAATTTAGGTCATCCTAATTTTATCCAGAAATTTTTTGGTATCAACATTACTTCACTGACTGTATCAACTTGCATGTTAAATATTTGGCCATTTATCCTTATTTTTTCTCTCCATTTTTTTTTGTGTATTCATTGTAAATATTTCAGCTTCTTCGCAGGGTGTTTGTATCGTTTGTACTCTTTTTATTTTATTTTTGTATTTGCATACATTCTGAAAATGATCTCATTTTTGATATTTGAGCATATTTTTCCTAGTGCTGGACATTTATACTTGTCTGTCTTGTGATTTTTTCCACAATATCTACATTTAATTATGGATTTTGATCATGCTTGTCCTGTATGTTTCGAATTCTTCTTTTGGTTGATTAAATTCTCTAATCAACTCTAATTGTTGTAAAAACTTGACACTAGCTTCCAAACTCATGCTACTACTCTGTAGACATTGTAGCATTTTTTGTCTGTGATTTTGGTCTTGCAAGCCTTCAATTATTCTGAGAAGAATTAATTCATCTTCTATAGCCATTTCCCGTGCTCCCAATTTTTTCAAATTCACAATACTTGACTCATTCTTGCAATCTATGCAAGTATTGTATAATGGACTCCTTGAGTGCTTGTCTTGTCTCTTAAAACTTGGTTCTTTTGGCAATTACCAAGCTTTTCTTTGGTCTTATGTTCTTTTTTATAATTTTAATAATTTCTTCAAATGTCATTTCTTCTTCTCAGGTAGCACATTGCCTAAATTCTCTTTACAGCTTCACACCGAGCTGTAGCAAGAAATAAATCTGTTATCTCGTTTTCTCCTCCAGTGTATTTAACGATCCTATCAGTGACGCCATTCTTATGTTTTGCATATCTCTCTGCATAGCAGTAGTTGTGGTACAGTTCTCTATATCCTGAATATCAACCAGGTTTGCTAGGTATATCTGTTTCCTATGTTCACCAGTTGTTCTCTATTAATACTTGTCTCTCTAATTTGCATACAATACTATAGTTTCATTTAGCTATCTTGGGAAAGTGCATTTTAGATTGGCGTTGTTGGGGTTGAGGTCTTAATTATGAGAAATCTATATGCTGGCATTATATTGGATGGAGATTTTCAGAGGTTGTATTCCAGGGTTGAATTCAACTATGAAGGGAGGGCAACCACCTTTGAAAGTATGTGGGTTAACAGACTTAAAAGTAACATCTCCTCCACTGTTTGTTTGACAACTTCCCACCAGGCTGGAAGCAAATAGCAGTAAAATCTTTGCTACACAAACAAAGACAAAGTTCATTGAGGAAGAAGTTGCTGGATTGCCAAAGAACAATATTATCAAACTGAGTTGATCACCATGGAGGGGTTCAACCACTAGTCACAAAAGATGAAAACCACAAGACGCTATTAGTCTTTGATTATTCATAAACTATGAACTGTTTCATTGATTGGGATTCGTACCCCCTACCCAGAATAAACAATATGGTTTGGGCTATATCGACGTATACTGTCTAAAGTGCCTTGAACCTAAAAGTGCCTATAACCATGTCCAGAAGATAAGGCCCTTTACAGCATTTGAAGCATAGGGGCTGACTCTACCAATTTAAGTGCAATCACTAAGGATATAAAATGATTCCAGAGGATAATGGACAAGAACGTAGAGTTAGAGGGTTTAAAAATGTGTTTATTTATATATTTATATAGCACATTATCATTTGTGGTAGATATAAAAAGGAACCTTAGAAGACAGAGAGGTAGTGAACAAGTATGTGTTCACTTTCAATTAGGAGAAGTCTGTATTGCTTTGGTCAGTACTATTGATGAGGATAAACATTTTTAGATAGATGGATGCAAGCAATCAGTGTATAGCTGCTACCTTAAATTGAGAGAGGTGCCCAGTAGCATTTTGGTCTTGAACACTAAATGTATCAGAACAAAATCATTTCCCTGTAGAAAAAGAAGTTGCAGCTATTGTGGAAGCCTTGAGAAAGTGGTGCTACTGTCTAATATGGAAGTCTTTTACACTGATAACTGACCAACAAACATTACCATTCAACTACAGGAAGCAAGCCATTCAAATCAAGAATGATAAGCTGAACAGGTTATGAGTTGAGCACACAACATAAAATTATGAAATATGTTACAGACTCCAGGCTCAGAATACAGCTCCAGACACATTCACAAAATCAAAATGTACAGCTATCACTATGGATATTCTACAGAAGATTCATGATATAGCGTTTTAGATAGAACTCTGCATCTTGAAACAATAAAGACAAATGAGATGAATTTGGGTCCTTGACACAATCAGAGTCAGTTCAGTCATGGGAAGTACACATGTTGCAACTGGTGTCTCAACTTACACCATGGAGAACAAAGATATATATTGGTAGTTGATGACCTTACCTCACCTTAGCTCAAAGTTAGTAAACTTACTGAGTACAAACCACATCTATTGTAAGTACTATGTTTACATTTATGTCATGTTGTATTGTTTTGCATTGTTGCATGTAATAAAAAATGGTATGAAGTATTTTGGCACCCTTCTTTTCATTTTCTCTTTTTAGTACCTTGTATTTATTTCTGAGGTACAGAGCCATTATAAAATCATCCCCCCAAGATAAGTCCTTCTATCATCCAGGAGTCACATGTATGGCTATAAAGTGAGCACCAAAAACCTATCTGACTTGGAAGAGGGCATTCATAAAAATACCAGTCAAGGCATGTGAAAAAACCAAGGTTAAGGAAAAACTGATCAAAGCAAGCCATCCTTTTGAAAGGCCCACTCCTGATGTTCATAAAGAAAAATCAGTACAATTCTAATAGTCATTGATGAGTTCAACAGGTTTCACATTCACATGCAGAGATATATCTCTTCAGCCATGGTGATTAAGTGTTTCTATCAACAATCTTTAGTAATTGACATACCACACATTCTGATAGAGGACCTCAAATTAGTTGAAAGAATTCCTACACTCAAAAGGAATTGCTACCAGCCAGACAACTAGTTACTACATGGTGGGAAACAGACAGATAGAAAGGCTAAATGGAACACTTTAGAGTTCAGTAGAATTAGCTTTTAAGTCAAAACAATTGCACCCATATATGTGGGAGGTAGTGCTAAACTGATGCCTTATATTCCATATGACCCCTACTATGTAGTGCCACCAACTGCTCCCGACATGAGAAGGTTTTAACTACCAGTGTAAATTGGGTACAGGATCTTCCATGCCTAGCTGGTTAATCAACTCAAAGAAGGTACTCTTACAGAAACATAGTTAGAGAGAGCAAATATAAACCTTCAGTTGTGAAGGTAGAATTACTACAAGCCAACCTGAAATATACTTATATATGAAAACCCACTGGAAAGGAAGATGGTTTCTCTTAGGGATCTGGCACCCTTACCAGACAAACTGGAACCCATAAAAGGGAATTTACGAGGTTAATCTATAACTGGAGCCAAACTGAGATATCACTTGGATGCTGGTAAAAAATGAAGAAGACACATGAATTGGAAATGCTGGACTGGCATGTCACAGATCCTGAGACTGTAGCAGTCAGGCAGTCATTATGGACTATTTGTACCCCCAAAGCTTAGACTTATAAAGTGAGGGTGAATGTAGTAGTAATTGCCATGCAGTATAGAATCAATGCAATCAGTTTATATTTTTCAATTTCTGTAGCAACAAATTCCTGAAAGTTGGTTTAGAAGGTATTCTAAAGAATATTTTAATTAGGAGTTAATGATATTCTATTTCTTATATTAGTTAAAAAAAAAACAATAACTTTTTGGAAATGGCCATAGTAAAATCTCATTAGTATTGCCACCAGATTTTAAAATGACTGTGAGGAAGTTGGAATTGAACCACAAAACCATAAAATATGATATTTTGTTTTTTAATTGGTGTAAGAAATAAAAAGTAACATACTAGTATGGACAATGATTGCAAACTATATCCTCAAAAAATAACCCACTGGTATGGGAAATTGCTATGTATGATATCAATTTATATTTTATAAAAAAATGAATAGTTATAATATCAGTAACTTTGGTAAGGCTTAGGTTAATAGGCAAACTAATACCAGCTTCAACATTATATTTTAAGATTTTATTATATCCAATAGTATAAATATATTAATATATATTATGTTGAATAAAAAAAATTAAAAAATAAATTTTATCAAAATAAATAAAAATATGTATCAAAAAAATAGAGAAAATTTTTCAGATGGTATAAGTTTTATAAGCTGAAAATGCCTATATGTATGAAAAAATATAAAATCGATAAAAAATTTAAAAAAATATATCAATCAGCTATAAAGAAGTGCATGAATTAAAATAGCAGCTAAAATACATGCATGACAAGAAATGTAGCAAATTTTCCAAATCAATAGGATTCACCCTGTTATCTAATTCATTTGGTAATGGTGTACCAAATTTTGTAGGCATGATAACTTGAGCACCACATTCCCAAGGGTTTTACATTCACTTTAAACTCAGACAAGATCAGCCTTATTTTCTGTTCACCTAATGCTTCCCTGTCCTGCTATCCCTACTAAACCAAATAATGGTATTTTAGGAATGCAGTGAATCAAAAAATAACCCAATTGATTTTTGGAGTATATTTGAGATTTGTCCATTTTTCCTAGAGTTTATTAAAAATATTCATTTTTAAAATAAAGTGAAGTTTAAGTTTGAGTGTTCAGTTACTACAGTACAGGACTTCTATTGTTTCATTTCTCTGACCACTTCCTCAGTAGCCTTTAGAAAGAAACAGAACTGGCAAAATAAGCAACAAGTTTAATGTGTGTGGTTCTTAGTTTTTCTATCCTTTAAATTCTACACCCAAATGATAGCATCACTGTTTGTATTTATTTCTTTTTTCTAGTTTCACCCTTTTAGCATTCAATAAACCTGTTGGTGCACAGAACTTATCTCCAGTGTCTTGATTGTTGTAAGGTCTGACTGATGGAGGTATGCACACATGCAACAGAGATATATTAGGTGGCATTAAAGTGAGAGTTAATATAAACTGCATGCCAAAAGTTTGGGACAACCCTCTGGTTTTGAATTGCCTAAAAATTGAAGGTTGTGTACTTTTTTCAAAACAAAGCTACTAGATCACTTAGATCAGAGCTATTTTCTTTTCTTGAAGGTATTCAGTAATAATAATAATAAAAAAATTAATCCATTACTGCATAAAATTTCAGCTCTTTTTGCTTAATCTACCTTGCTGGCTTAATGGTAAGTTTAAGGCTGGCAAATTTTAGGAAAAAAACCCTCTCAAAGAAATTGAACACCATGTACCATGGGTAAAATAGTTTCAGTGTCCTACTTTAGTAGGAGTTAATTAAAACAAAAAGCATGAAACTTATGAATTAAATCCAGAGGGTGTCCCAAAATTTTGGACCTTTATTTACAATCAACAAATATTGTTCTATAACAATAAATATCAAAAGAGTATAAACATCAATAAAATTGGCTTTTAACAATACACTATTTAGTCAGAAATACAATATTATTTTTGTATAATTCATCAAAAACAACATTTTATCAGATTTTATTTAGTCCATCATTTCATAAAACCTAGGAAAGTGAACATAGTATTTATTTAAGTTATTTTAATTACTGTGCAGTGGAGAATGTTTTCTTAAAACATTTAATTTGCTTCATAACTATCTTGTATCACAAGCTTGAATGTGTTATCTATTACAGTAAAGCATATGAACATTTAATAACACAACATGCAACTAGCAATATTCAAATTGATATAAGTATATAAATGGTTTCATTATTCTTGTACAAGTAAAATTTAGAATTCTTGAGCTTCTCACAAATTTATATTTTCCAAAAGTCACTATTGATCAAGGTTTTATCTGATAACATTTCTTTACTGAAAACATTGTATGAAAAGATAGGGAATAAGGATTGAGTGATTTTTAGTAGCACACACTGTAGGAATGATCTTAAACAACTGTAGACTGATTTAGTAGGTTTCTGAAATCCTGACTAATTTATAACATTAGTGACCAAAGACAACATTTCTTTGTAGACCACTTTTAGTCTAAACCATAATTCAATCCCGTTTCACTCCAATTCATGAAATGTGTTCTTTTCAACTATAAGAAAAAACAAACAAGAAAATACCTATCATGCTCCTTTAATAAAATATTATTCTGGAGATATTAAAACTGATAATAAAATATCTCAACAAAATCCCATTTGTATAAAATCAACTTCTGTAGAGGAATTAATATGGATAGTATAATTAAAATTATTTTAATAGCATTTTTAAAATTAATTTCAATCCTGATTCTCTATTCACCTTTTTTACTCTCCTCATTCACAGTTTTATTTTTGCTTTCATTCTTGTATAGATGGATATTACATTTCAAATAAAATAAGAAAATTACTAAATTATTTTTATTGATATTATGTGATATTTTTAGTATTTTCTCTGATTAGTTTTGTTGCATTCAGAATTTCATCTTCGGTCTGTCATTATCAGCATAGATATCCTTGAAGCAGTCCTCATGCTGAAATAATATATTAGAAAGTTATTAATCTTGTGCACCATTTAATTACAATTTTATTAATGCAATAACATGGCTCTTATTTAGGATTCACATTCCATAACAGATATCACTCATTATAAATGTTTCAAATAAAAGATATTTACAACAGCAGCTATACTCTGTTTACATTATTTGGACTATTGACATCTTTGTTGCCATATTTGTCACAACATTTCAGCTGTTGTGCACTCTGGCCTTCATCAGGTGGTTGGAATGTTGAACCCTTTATTTCGCTTGCTGGGGTAGAATGTTCTAGTTCCACGTGCCATGTTTAATGGATGTCAGTTATCAGTTATCTCCCGTTAATTCACCTCTCCAAGTTCTTCACTGCTTTAACCAGGTATTGAACTTACACTCTTTGGGTCCTGTCACTGGATCTAATGAACACCTTTATTCACTGTGTCATGTGTCCTTAAGTGACAGGACCCAAAGAGTTGTGAGTTCAATACCTGGTTAAGGCAGTGGAGAACTTGGAGAGGTGAATTAGCAGGAGATAACTGACATCCATTAGACGTGGCACATGGAACTAGAACAGTCTACCCCAGCAAGTGAAATAAAGGGTTCAGTTCGACATTCCAACCACCTGAAGGAGGCCGAAATGTACAACGTCTGAAACATTGTGATAAATATGGCAACGATGATGAGGACAATAGTCTGAATAATGTAAATAATACCTGATATCAGAAATATAGACAGCAATTATTCTGTTGATATGTCGCCATGCTTATGGATTATATTGTATATACAAGAGCAACATTTAAACAAAGGCTTGTGTTAAATGAGAAAATGGTTGGAAGTCTTCAACAGTTTTTATAGCCATAGACCTATTTGTTCAACAATTAGATTTAATTTTATTGTGTATAAAACATCTTGAAAGTACAAGTAACTTAATACTACATTTACAATTATATTTATATTATTTACCTATATGCAAAAAAAGATTTGGGTATTTTGAAGAGAAGTTACAGTAAATCATTGACCATGTCAAAAGTGGCTTGTAAAGTTTTGTGCTTGAGATTTCTCACTGCATTATGATTGGGTAAATCAGTTAAGGTTGACAGCAATCAAATGAAGATATTACTTGAGTATAATGTTGCATGATGGGGAAGATGAGCAATATACTGAAAACATCCAAATCAAGCACTGAGAAGTATTGGAAATGGTTTGGTTATGTTAGTTACTTTAATGTGTGCTTTCCACATGTTAAATAAACAAGAAACTACTGGATCATATTTAAATGGACAAAAAATAAAAATACAACATGGTGAAATGCAAGAGATTAAGTGAAATTAACACTAACTGTAGCAAAGTGCAGTCTTTATTGAAATAGAAATTGAAGAGAGTCCTATCATTTCTTCTGGAGAATGAAATAATTGTTTCAACCAAAAGGGCTTCTCACTTAAGAGAACAGGCATAAAATTCAAAGATAATAATCTTTGACTCTATATTTTTGGTAACCAGGCAATATACTTGTAGCTTGTACGTTTTCACTCATCTGCCATATTCATCAGATATTTACACATTTGGATTACCATTTATTAGTTTTTACAGAATTTTACAAAACTTGAAGAATGTAATTATGAAATTATTTGAAAGATGGCAGAAGACAGTGGAACAAAATTGTAAATATATTGTTCAATATATTTGATGTTAAAAATAAAAAAATCTTGTATTTTGACTTTATAAATTGAACATGTTTTACATTGGTCAATCAAATTGTTGCCTAATGGTAGGGAATAACTTGACTTTATAAGAGAACTTTTATCTTATATATGCAGCTTAGAGTCCATGATTAGGCGAAATGAGAAGAAAAAATCAGTTATAATCAAAAATTGTATACTATTCCCAGCACTTTTTTCTTAGAGCTTTTCTGTTAAAATATATTGTTCCATATGAGTCTTTATGATAGAGTAAAAACTTGCATTAGTCATATAATTAAAACTAGACCAATAAAAATCGCCTTAATATATAACATAACATTTTATACATATATTTATATATAGTTGACCAAAAAGATCTGTACTTACATTTTTGTTGATCAAATGGTACATCATATCAAATGAAGACAGATTCAAATTTTTCAGGTCTACTGTCGTATCAGTTTCCCCTTTCTTAGGAAGATCGTTTTTGGTTTCGGGTTCGATTTGTACGTCACAGAATTCAGGGCCTGTTTTTGCAAATACTGAAATTACAAAAGTTTTTAAAAGTTTATTAACTGAAATTTGGAAAACTGAAATTTGAATGTTTGTTACTGGATGAGAGGGGAGGGAAAGAAGTATTTGGATAAGTGTAAAATATTTATTTAATATAATTTAAATTTTCACAAGTGGTGCATTTTCAAAAAAGTTGATAATTCCGAAGAAAAATAGATATTTTCAAATGATTAATGCATAATACAATAAAAACGAATGTAATAGTAGAAAAATATTGACGTATTGATCTCATATTTATACTTAGATGCGTACTCCTAGTTTGTAGTTAATGGATACGTTTTTCTTAAGCCTTTACAAGTACATCGCAACTTTCTTAGAATTGTTATGATCCAGAATGTTGATGATATTTCATCATTCTTAAAATAACCTTGTCATCAGTGATGATAGAAAAGAAGGATATTTTATCATCCTAACATCATTATAAACATCATTATAAAAACGACCCTTCCACCACAAGAGGGTCAGTAGTGTAGAGTAGTGTAGACTAGGGTACCCATAGTAGTAGAATAGACAAGTAGTCGTAGTAGTACAGAAACTTACATCTTTGCCAGCACTCCATGAAGATCGAAAACAGACGATTTCAAACGCCATCATCACAAACGAAATTCTCAGAACCAAACCAAGTAAGCACTGACTTTTAAACAAAAGACACACTGAGAACATTTTAAAACACACTATACCAATATTCTGTAATTCACATCACAAAAAAGAAAATACAAATTCTTGCTATTTATGTCAATATGTGTCTCAAGTTTATATTGTTTATATTGTTGCACGTTTAATTCATTTCGTTTTCAATATAGAAAAAAGGATTCCTCCTACACTACAAATACATATAGCAACAAGGTAATTACTTTAACAACACTCAAATAATATCAAGTCAGGATTACCACTACATCAACCCTAACTTACCTACCTTGTTACAAAATCTTAGCTCACTCTTCCTTACAAACGTCTTAAAAAAGTCATTAATGTTTCTGCGGTCTACCTTCTTCAAGCATTATTATTAATTTTCTATTGGATTCAAATCAGAAGATTGTTCATGCTACTGAAAGTCCTCTACATTGTTCTGAACAAACCATTCGCGAGTTTCTTTAGGTTGTATGCATCGGGTCGTCATCTTGTTGACAGGTCCAACCTTCTTCAAACTCAACTGTTGCTCCGAAAAGGGCAAATTAGCTTCCAAAATATTCTTATACATCGCTGTTCCTTCAATCACATGAAGTGTTCTAGTACACCTCTAAACCTTGATACTCCCACCTCTATGCTTATGGGTGTCATTTTTTCGATCGTAGGTGCATCTATCTTTTCTTCAAAGTAAAAGGGACATGGGTAGTCAGTGGAACGCATATCTGACCAGCTTATGTGAATGGATGGCGGAACAGGGGTTGGGAGAGATGGCAAAACAAAAAAGAAAGAAAAGCGCTATAAGGATAAGAAGAGAGATGGCACGTCGAAGAAGAAATTTTCCGTGGAGCACGGAATTTGGAAAACCTACTTGTGCTTATTCATTACAACTGATATTCCAATTTTCTTAAATTATCTGGATCTCCTTTCCATGTAGTATTGGATTCACTTTGACTACACTATTTACATTATTCGGACTATTGTCCTCATCTTTGTCGCCATATTTATTACAACGTTTCGGCCGTTGTACGCCCCGGCCTTCTTCAGGTGATTGGAATGTCGAACTGAACCATTTATTTCGCTCACGGGGGTAGAATGTTCTAGTTCCACGTGTCATGTTTAATGGATGTCAGTTATCAGTTATCTCCTGTTAATTCGTCTCTCCAAGTTCGCCACTGCTTTAACCGGGTATTGAACTTACACTCTTTGGGTCCTGTCACTGGATCTAACGAACGCCTTTATCCACTGTGTCATGTGTCCTTAAGTGACAGGACCCAAAGAGTTGTGAGTTCAATACCCGGTTAAGGCAGTGGAGAGGGGAATTAACAGGAGATAACTGACATCCATTAAACATGGCTCGTGGAACTAGAACAGTCTACCTCAGTGAGCGAAATAAAGGGTTCAGTTCGACATTACAACCACCTGAAGAAGGCCGGAGTGTACAACGGCCGAAACGTTGTAATAAATATGGCGACAAAGATGAGGACAATAGTCCGAATAATGTAAATAGTGTATATAATACCTCATCTCAGAAATATAGACAGATCACTGACTATTTTAAAAGTATTTCTCGAGTTGATTAAGAATTTTCTGACAAGTACCAGTTTGCTTAAGGATGCTGTCAAACCACTTGAGATTATTCAATCCATTGGTACTTGGTATCAATGAATCAATTGCAACATTCTTTTGCTTGCTTAAGAGATTCATTATTTTAACCAGGACAGCATCGTCAGTGTGAAGTAGTGAGCGACAAATATGATGACGTCAGAGTATATTGCTGGTAGATTCCCAATGTTTCTATCCAGGCACAGAAAGATTTTACCTGCCTTCCTTTTTAAATAACATTTTTATGATACATCTTTAATAATATCCGTATATTTTTACCATTATTTCTGTTTATATTTTATTCTATTTTTAAACATACAATAGTATGTTTTAAAATATTTTTCTTAGTAAGTTTGCTATAAATGTAAGCAAATCAATCAATAATAAATCAATATTTTGTAAGTGTTCCCTACTGTAAATGTGAGCAATGCATACAATAGCAATTAAAACAATAATGATGGGGCAATATATCCCTCTTCATACTGATGACAAGTTGATATTTACAGAGAAAATATTGTGAATCTATTGTTTCCACATTTCAACAATGATGCAAAGTCGGTTGGAAATTTAACATTTATAATAATTAATGTTTTTATTCGGTTATGTATTTGCAACTTACATAAAGGCAGTTCATATGGAAACATTTAAGAAAACTAGGTAGTTGTATAGGAAATAAACCCTATTTCCAACACAATTACATTCCCTCATAGGTACCATATTAAAACATGTTCAAACTTTATTTTCTATCCAATAATATGTCAAAAAGATTCCACAATACAATGCACACTTTAAATCAAAGTGTCTGTTAGCAAGAAATTAACATAACCATATCGAATATTTGACCAATCAGATAAAACTAAAACCCTATTTTTCTCGAGACTACTTTTGGGAAAATATTCTTATAAAAAACCCACTGATTTCGACTTTCAAGAGCAGAAATGCGATTGCCCGCAAGCTGTGCAAACACAAGACGTGGTTACATGGCTTTTTCCCTTTTCCCGGCGCGTGCTGAAAGAAACATGTGTCAGCGACTTCAAGCGAATCGGCTCCAGCAACAATAGCAGTGACGGTCAGTGAATCTGCGCTGACGATCAAAATCTTTTCTCAAATACAGATTTTTACTTGGATCAACTACTTAAATCTTTTCTAAATTACAGACTTTTACTGTGGATCAACGACTAAAAGTTTTTTAAACCACAGCTTTCTTCTGTGGACCAACTAACTCAACTAAAGATTATTTTTACTCATTTTTGACTCTTTTGAATTCATGTACATATGTTTTTAAATGCAAATGATTTATTTAACAGACGCGTCCATGTTTTCTTTATTTTTATTTATTATTGCTTGGAATTCGGACGTTCGAATTTTTATATAAAAAAAACCTGGACGACCGAACTTCTTACGAAAAGATTTTGATATTTACTAAGCCTTGTTTTGTTTGTCAAGGGCGGAGGGGTGGGTAGGAAGAGTTTAAGAAAGTGCTGCTTGGGGTAAATTTATGGCAAATCAGCACCAGTAAAAAAAAATCTACTAAGATGTATTGGTTCTTGTAATTTAAGGTACCTCCACAGATTCGTGATACCGAAGGTTTAAAATGGTTTAAAAAAATGATACATTTTCTTGAAGCTTTTATTTTAGTTTTAATTTCAAACTAATAGATTAAATTTAATATTTCCAATAAGCAAAATACTTTGCTGTATTTCAAAACTAAATTGATCGGAAGGAGTTTTTTTTATTTTGAAATCAATAACATCGCTGATTTTAGCGCTGATTTTAGCGCTAATTTTAACCTTCCGTCATCGCAATGTAATTAAATATAATTAAACAATTATGTAATTAAAAAAATCTTTCTAGAATAAAATATGCTTTTATAAAACTTTATTTGGGAAATATTAGCTGATTTAATGTTTAATCAATCTGATTTTAAACAAATATTACTATATTTAGTTTAAAGTATCGCAGACATGCATTTTTTAACACTGGTAGCTGTTTATTTTAGGTGTTAACAGTTTGAATGTCAGATGGAAGTTTATCTAATGTTTTTCTACGGTAGATCTGTAAAATTTACTTGCGGAATATAACGTGAGCACCTTTTTAACTACCCTTAAAAATTTAGGAAAATATTTCCGTAATCTAATGTTTTATTGAATTTTACGTACTTTGGCTTTACATTTACTATAGTTATCGCTCTTTTTTTGATAATGTCATGCATGGACATCCGTATTTGCAAAGATCGGGACGTTTATACACAAAAAATTCAAAATTCTTTTCAAAATATTAGTGTTCGATGAATTATATTAAGCTTGTCCATTTGTAATTAGTAAATATAATTTTTACTTAATAACATTATCATGTAACAGGTACAAAGTAATGAAGAAATTTAAAAGATTTAAAACTTTATAAATTATTCTAATTAAAATTTAAAAAAATGAAAATTCTTGTAAAAATTCATTATTCGTCGAAAAACTTTTCCTATTAAGACAATAATGTCCATGATATGTCTTATTCATAAAAGTAGTTAAAGCTTTTCCAATTAAATAATGTCTTATTTTTATTTTACGACTCAGAGCAAATTTTTAGTTCTTGTTTTACAGAAAAGAAAAAAAATGATTTGAATTCTCCAAGGAGTTCTGCTTTTCACTAATATAAGCATTAAGTGGTACATAATTTAATTTCTATAATTTCATAAAATTAAATAAGTAGGGTGTAACAGATGTAAAAATATTTTTTACCAAGATTTTCTAAAAAAATAACATTTCTAATTTCATTCATTTGTAAATAAGTTTCATTTAAATCCGACAATTATTTGATTTTTGCACGAATTTCCAAATATATGTGTTATTTACCGCAAAAATCTTTGAACACCGGGCTGACGCAAAAAAAAAAAAAAATGATTTTTAAACAAAATTTCGAACGTTTTAAAAATTATGAAAAATATAATTTGATAATAAAAAAAATCTGGTCTTTCCTCTTGACAAAGATTTTGACGATAAAAGTTGCTTTTTTTATTCAATTAGGGGCATTTTTTTCACCTCGGCGTGCTTATTTTTTTTTCTTTCGAATCTGTAGAGATACCTATTGTAAGTGTAATGGTTCTTTTCAGAAATATCACCTCACATGACAACCATTTATTCTCATTATCTGAAAGAAACAACAAAATATCTAGACTATCGATTTTAAAATACAGGAAATGCTTTCTTCTTTAATTAAAATATAGCGTATTTCAAAATTATTCAAATCATAAAATTATTAAATCTTCTTACATTTGTAGAAATTCATATATCCATATAAAACTTAAAATATTGAGCATTAAAATAATTTCTTGCATATTTACCACTTTCTCGTTCCGGAAAAAGGGTCTTTCTGATGTACTTTGGCATCTGATTGTACAAATAGCGAGAAAAACTCTGTTCTTGATCAGCTATCTGATTATTTACTTTTTGGATGCTATCGTTCAAGATGGATTCGACCATTTTCAGGAGGAAAAAGATGAAAACAAACACAAAGCTAAGATAGAAAAGTGGTCCGAAGCAATTTCGGGTTTGTCTCAGATTTGAAAAATGCGTTTTCCCCAAGATTCCGACAAACATGGCCGTCATCGAATTCCAAATAGATTTGTAGCTCGCCAGGTTTCTTCCAAAAATAAGGTATCCAAAATTACTGAACGTCCAGAATATAATTATAAAGAGTATGAAGAAACTAGCCATTTCTTTTTTAGCTGATGTGATTACCAAACTAATTGCGCTAATTCGTTTGTTGTAACCGAGAATACGAAGAAAGCGGATCGTACTTAGGAAAACCAACATTGCCATCAAGGCGACAAAGATTTGATCCCAAACTACAATATGGTAAAAGTTAATGAACTTCTTTGGGTCTGCTTTCAGGTTTTCCTGCGCCTGCTTTACCATCAGACTTCGCATTATGTACATCCCAGTGGCTGCGCCACAGCTTAATGATGACAGAAAGTCCAAGACGTACCAAATTTCGCTAAAAAAGGCCCATTTCATATGGAACATGCGTAGGAATGAACGAATTAGTATCATTAAAATGAACGCCAAGAAGAGCAACTGGTAGATAAATATCATTCCATCATTTTCATCAGCTAACGCTTTGAAAGAGTAAAAGAATGTATAAGGGAGGATTTCACCAATATTTGGAATTTCAGCTAAAAGGACGACATAAGTAAACAAGTTGACGTTCGCATTGTATAAGGTAAACTCAATAAATAGAGCCCTTGACTTTCGATCAATCCACAGGTTCTTGGTAATTTCTTCCATCATTTTTATAGATATCGGTAGGTTGATTTCCAAGTTTAAGATATAACCACCACCCCCGTAAAGGCTAAATGTTCCCATGATGGGTATTCCCCAGATTTTTGTGGCAGAAGTAAAATTCCATGCCGGAAAAGTGAGATGTGTAAGTTCTTGATCTGAAGGGCATGGCGGTGGCTTCCATTTTATACAGTAGCCATCCGTATCTTCAGTGAGAATGTTGTAATTGTCGAAGCACTTGACCGTTCCGATGTATGGGATTTTGCAAGTTTCTAAAACAAACAAACAAATCAATTAATTAGATATATTTTTTACTGAAAGTATAAACAGGAATGTTTTTTTTTTACTAACGCAACACTTTTTTCTTTATTTGATGCAAAGCATTTGACCCATTCAAAATATATTAATCATGAGAGTAACTAAAATGCAAATAAAAGAAAATGTTTTAAAAGAAAAAACATTAATCTTTTGCAGAAGTGAACATTTAAAACTTAAATGAAGATTGCAGTTAAAATTATGAGAATGTACTGACAGAAAAATAAAGCAGCAAAAAGATTGATGAGCTTACCACAGTATGTTTATCATTAAGTAATTTCAAAAAGTACATCTGCATTCTTAACTTGAAATGTTGTAGCCGCATGTGTTTAAAAGCTTCTTTGAACTTACGTTTAAAGCAATTTACATTTAAAACAAATTGTTTCAACGCAAATCGTGTTTCAAAATGTTTCAATTATCTGTTTAAAGATAATTAAAATTACGAGGATGTACCCATTTTGATGCACGAAATGAACTGAAAAAGTAAAAATATTAGAAATAATAATTGAACCAATGGACCAAGCATGAGTATAGTTCTTATGCTTTCAGTGAAATTTAAAGAAGGGCTAATGTGACAATAGTTAAGTTTAGGGAACAATCAAAATACATCCAAACTGAGATTTTCTTAAAATTTTTTAATTAGACGGTTTTGAAAAAGATTGATGGTATGTCATTCTGCCACTTAAAAGTATGCATTTGCGCTTTACAATAGATTTCAGATTGTAATCCTGTGGGTTATTCCACTTGGTTTTGCCAAAACGCTTATAGGGAGCGCTGTTTAAGTCTACAGATAGGCAATCATATTCTTTCTTTTTCTCTCGTTTTAACTCTTGCTTCGATAAAGAACGCCGCCGACAAGGCGCGTTCACTTCCGTGGTCCTCTATTGACTTTTGAACTCTCTTACGCACGCACATACACACATGTGTCTATCACACACGCTTGAGTTCCCCACACACGCACACATACACAAACGAGCACATTCTTCTTACAGCTAGTTTTAATGTTTTTTCGTTCATTACAATGGTGTACACATGTAATTCCTTGAGTTAATAACATAAATGTTCCAGGAGCCTATAAATATTAATATCCAAAGTGTTGATTCCCACAACGTTCGATTCATTACATAAATAATCCCGTCATTTGTAGTGTATACTAGGATTGTATGGCAAATATACAGATATATATTTAGTGTGAGGGGAGAAATTTCTTAAAATATGTTCCACTAGTTGAATAATGGGCACTAAAAGGTTAAATATTTATGTTTGCATGCTTTGGAGGTACGTATGCAAAAAATAAACACACAAAAACACACATATATACGAAAGTGGATCAATAAATTACAGTTATTAGTATAATTTTGATTTGAAATGTTCACTGTACTTATGCGCCATAAATAATATAATATGAAGAACAACGAAAATTTTCAATATAAATTGTCAGTACATTTTCAAAAACTCTATACACATATTCAACTTAGAAAAATAGAAAAATATTCATTAAAACTGCTCATAGTTTTGAGAACAGTTTCAATGCGGTTTCGGAAGCGGCTGCTTGCTTGGATCAAGTGGTTCTTGTTCACGTTGGTCATCATATGCACGAAGGCAGCCTTCAACGAGACATTGGTATTGTGTGGACATTCGTTGGTCTCCCTCTTGAGGATGCCCTAGAGGTAGTAGACCAGCGACTTAAATCAGGAGCTAGGAGGCAAAATGATGAATGTGACATAATCGTGAAAATTCCTGGTCCACGCACAGCCATCTCTTGTTCCTTCTAATCTCAAATTCTTGCGGATGTCGGCTTGGACAACAAGTACAGCGTATCATTTCATTTCCTGCGTCATATTAAATACCACCATGTTAACGCTCTCGATATGTCAGAGAACCGAGAATGTTAAAATTTGGCACATGCTGCGCAACATTACGTTAGGCCGTCTTCTGCTAAAGTTATGTTCCCAAATACTTGTCGCACCATGTATAATATTTGATTTTTGTCATTAATGGAGAAGCGTTAGGTTAAGTTCTCTGATAAGCAATGATATTATGTTGTAAAATGATTATTTGTCATTTAAAATAAATGTTTTTTATCGTTAGACGACAGATTTATTGATGTATTTGCGTAAAAGTTAGTAAAGATTTTATGAACAGGAGATAAAGTCAATTTAGTGTCGATACTTACCGCTTCTCATTCGTAGTAGTCGGAATCTGGCTGGGCCCATTCTAAAATTCGTCTGGTCTGAAATAAAGAGCTTTCTTAAAGGTTGGAGTGTTGTTCCTTTGTAATTTGTTTGTGGGAAAAAGTTCGAAAAAAATGTTGTGTTTATCCATTTTAAAAGCTGGCGATTTGTGTGAACCTTGACAAGTAAAACAAGAGAAAGGAAAAGTGATAAATTAGGCAGCGTTATAAATTGAAATATGATCATCCATCCATTCATCCATCCAGCCAGCCAGCCAGCCAGCCAGCCAACCAGCCAGCCAGCAATTCACCCATCCAGCCAGCCATTTCATTAGGGTATAAAACTCTACAAGCTAGTGTTAGTAACAATGTGGTTAGTTTTATTAAGTAATTAACAGGTATTTTAGCATCTATTCATCATAAATCATAAATGTTTTTCTCCATAACCCAAGTACCAGGGTGACCAGTCAAGAAAACTTTAAAAGAATAGAGATTTACTCAAGAAAGGAAGAAAAGTTTGAACGAAAAGTGAGAAAAAAAGAATAACATTAGAGACGGATACCAAAAACGGGGAGGTTTGACCAGTATCTAGAAATAAGGTTGATGTAATTGGGAAGTGGAAAAAATTGTAACAGAGAGAGTAAAAGTATGTCATATGGGAGTAATTTTTGAATTATAAGAATCCTCCATGTTCGTATAAGGCGATTTGTGTGATAGACGATTACTTCATGTTCATATAAGGAGATTTGTATTTTAGTTCCCCAAATAATTCAAGAAAACAAAAGTATTTTTTGTTTACTATGAGTCATTAAACGTAGAGGGTTACTGATTGAGGTTGTTTCACGTAAGAAGAGGAGAAGTAGGGGGTAAAAGTATAGTTTATGTAGGAAAAATAACGGTTAAGCCTAGACTTAAAGAGGTTAAGATTGTAATGATCCTTTCGGGAGTTTGTTCTACCAAGCAGCGTTTCTTGGGAAGAAACTGTCCGAATGGAACTTCCTTTTTATTAATAGACTATGAAGAGAATGGAGGATGATTAATTCCAGTGTACATAATATGATGGGTTTTAGCTGTGGAGGTCATGACTGGTGGGAATAAGGAATGTAGCTCGTCAGAACATTTGCTATAGAAATAGCGAAAGATTAGAGAGCAGCTTGCAATGTTTCGTCTGCGGGGTAGGGGTTGTAAAGTGGAAAATAATTCATCACCCACAAGAACGCGAAGAGATTCTGAAATCTATCAAGGCTGAAGGATGGCAGCTGCAGTCCAGATATGTTAGCAATATTTACAGCTACAAAATTTGTGATTAGAACCTATGAAAAAGCTAAATCACAAATTTCAAACACTACAACATATCTACACAACACATGATGATGTTCTCAGACTCAGCAAAAATCCCTAATGGCAATTTCTACTATGGTCCGTCAGTAGGCAAACAATACGCTCCTCATCTCGACTGCCTTTTTTGCTTGACCCTTTTCTTCTCTCAGGGCCATTACGCTCGACTTGACCTCAACCGGCAGACATCACAATTTTTTTCCGACAAAACAAAAATACAACTCCATTAGTTTAATCAACACTGTTTCTTCAGGGCTAACCAGATAAAGTGTGACATACTTCAAAAGGCGACTCACTGTTCTTTTTTTCACCTTGCGACGATGTCAGTCGAACAACACTAAGAATTTGCAAGTAAGATATAAAAATCGACAATAATAGCAAATTTCTTAAAGTTCTCAAACATACATTCGAAGCTCGGTAGAAATTCTACATCAGTTCAACTTTGCCACAACGCTGCTTCTATTCAAATTTTGTGCGCCAACACCATCCACGCATAGCAAACAAACGAGGCGTTTCCAAACAAAACCCTTCCAAGGAACAGGAACCAATACGACAGACGACAAAACAAATTCAACGTGGAGCATTTGAAAAAGACAAAATTTTAATAGCAAACGCTGAACAATCTACACTACCGACGTATCTTCCAGGACGTGCTACGATTCTGACCCGCCAGACAAAATAATACAGTAAATAATACATTTTCGTCGATATGTTTAAATACGCATCTGAACCACACTTCCGACACCTTTTTCTGCTCATGAAGACAGAAACAAACCTGCACGAAATCTACATAGGGACAGAAAAGAATTCTAACCATCTGAAGGGGTGTATTGTGGGGTTAACTCCATTTACTTTCCTGAAACCGCTACTAGGGGACGTTCTCTGGCACGATTAATAATCTGCGATAGTTTTTCGCAGCCTCTTCTTATTTTTCGCTTACACGTCAGCATATGACTCTCGCAGGAAAACGCATTTCCTATCGAGAAACGCATGAACACCCCCCCCCACACACACACAACACACGTACGTACGCACATTCACTCACTTCACATCCTTTGAACCAAAAAGGTTTTCATATTCTTTTGTTACACACATCATTGTCTTTGTCCCGTGAATACCTTTCTTGTTAATACATTATCATTTGTTTGTACATATATTGGTTCTTTTTGTTTCTTTGTATTTTATCTTGGTGGACACACATCCAAATCCTCAATTTTGTTGTGGGTATTCCTGGATAAACGTTTTTCCCACAAATACGCGACATACACACTGCCCATTACATTAAGTTACTTGTGGGGATATGGTGTTGTAGGCCGAATACGCGAAGGTTCAAAGAAGGTTACTAGTGCATAAAAATAGCAACAATATTCAGTAGTGTTAGTGTTCTAAAAAAGCAACAGACAAACGACATTCACTCGGCAACTCATTCAACAACAGACTCTCCTGTAACTATGTTGACCTATCAAACTGAAACAGGCCAGATCAGTGACAACACCCTCTACCAAATACTTTTTAAAAGAACTTTAGCAACTAATGTAAGTATCCACTATCTTATGAACATTTTCTCTACTTAGCTTTATTTTCTTAGCGCCCAAAAGAATATTTTGTACATTCTTCCTCTTTTCCCATAAATTATTGTAAATAAACAAATTCTTTTTGTTTCAGTTTCACACTAAGTGAAAGTCCCTTCTTATTCTGTGCCTAAAAAGAACTAATTTAGGCAATGTTCTGAATTTTAATCTTCATTTCAGGACATTCACTTCTCTCTCAGTTGATCCGATGTGAATAAATTCCTTGGTCATATGGTTAATTACAAGTTCAGTTGCGTTGGTACTTTACGAACTGCATAAAAGAATTTGTTCAATTGCTGGAAGTGTTACTAGATCATCTCATCACCAACAATTCCTCTGTCTGCAATTTCTGGGATATGAGACTGATTCATTTTATCCACAGAATTCTGAAGTTGGCTTCTGTTCAATAGGGTTTCCTGAGGAACTATTGGCAGCTGGTGGAAGTTGTTAGGCAAATCACTGAATGTAATAGATGGCCTTAGTCGATAGTAATACATTCATTTAATACCTGAAAGTTTGTTCCGAATATAATATCGATACACAGATTTTATAATACAATTAATTTTACCCTTCGGTACTTCTCTTTTTGTAATGTCAATGAAACGAAACAATATCCTACTGATTTCGTAATTAGCGATGCCAATTTCATGCCTATAACATCATTTGATGGAATTTTAACTTTATTGATACTGTGCTACCAGTATTAATAAAGTTATTACTTTCTGGCAAATTATGGAAAGGTGAATCACTGCTAGTAGACAGAGTACTGTTATGCATTATTACAAGAAAATAATCGTTATTATTACTTGCATCTGGGACTGCAATCGATGTTGACTTACAAAGCTTTCCAAAATGCCCTTTTTCTTGCATTTATGACGCTCAACATCTTTTGCTGGACATCGACTACTTGTGTGGCGATTTTCACAAAACCAGCAGGCCAGTTTTGGTTTTGCAGTAGCAGGCGTAGTTGCTTCAACAGAGATTGATAATGTCTGTGAGGAATGTCTCCAGGGTACCTTTGCTGCAACACTGGTAGTGAGTAATTCCGGAACACTTTGATTATAAAGATTACAAATCTTCTGGGCAGTATCTAGAGTCATACATTGGTTAAATAGATCGAGCAGGATTAATGATTTCTTTTTATGCAGTCTCTTTCTGATAGTGTTTGAAATGATTCCATTAATAATGGCATCCCGAATAGACTCATTCTTCTACTGTTCAGCCGTAACTGTTTTGTAATTGCAGTCTCCTGCTAATATTTTCAGTTTTATTAAGAATTGACCCAGTGTTTCATTAAATTGTTGTTTGTGTGTAGCAAGAATGTGAGGAGCGAATATTTCATTTTTGGGTTTGACATAACTCTTCGAAAGTTTTTAGAATATCCTCGTAGTTATTACATTCTGCGATATAGCCATAAACATTTGGCGCGACGTAATTTATCAAAAGCTCTTGTTTGACGTAGCATCAGTTCGTGACGAATTTATGAAGTTGTTAAACATTCGCATCCTATGTTTGAATTTGGTAAATTAGGATCGGCACTGAAGCGTTCTGGTTTCATAAATCCATCCATTGTCGTTGAACCAGTGACTTTGCTTGATGCGTTGCCACAATAATAATTTTACTGGTTAAAAGTCACTTCTATTTAAAACAAATACCAAAAGAACTAACATAACTCTAATCCCAAAAGGAAGCAACTCAGTTCAGTGACTTCTTAAGTCAGCCCCGTACATAAATTTAGACATTCCGAATTTTAACTTCCATTTTACCATAATACTGCATTTTTCAATTTTCAAGACAAATATTAATGCCAAAAGTCAAGTGTATTTATGATTCCTTAGTTTGATCCTCTGATACTTTTCACAATTTTATCTTTAATTCCGTAATCTGCCCTGGCAATATACTAATGTTAGAATAATATTTGAAAGACTGAATAATTCGACGACTGAGAAAAATAATTTCTTTATCAAAAACTAAAGGATTATTTGGTTGTTTGGTTGGTTGTTTTGTTTTATAGCATATCAACTTCAGTGGGCCATTTAATGCCATCAAAAATTTTGAAATAGATACATAGCGATAATTTGGTAAAAAAAAGTGTGTATGTATACATATATATCTGAACCATTTTTCAATTACTTATATTTTTGAGTACAATGACATGTATTGCTGATAATATTTTTTTTCAAAAACGTATTGCTGGTAATAGTTTTTTATTCAAAAATTAATTTCTAGTAATAATTTTTTTCAAAGAATTTCCGGTATTAAAACCTATTTTTAAACTTTTATAATGCTTTTTACCTCAGTTTCGGGGTTAATTATTTGCCCATAGCTGGGACCCTAACAGGTGCTACAACCCCGGGTCAGAGTGGACCTGGGAACACCAGCAATTAAGAGGTGGTTCCACGCTCCTCAAAACCTCCTGATCAGAGTCCTTGCTGTTGGACGTAGTTTATTATCTTACCCTGAACACTGATGTAGTTTATCGTCACACCCGGGACGCCCCATTGGAAGGGGGTCTTACCCCTCTGCAGAGGTGCAGTCAGCGTATTATACAGCCTCAGTCGACAGGGCAGGATTATTTGGCTTTACTCGAGTAAATCAGTTTCCCTAACGGTTAACTTTTATCAGCTATTTTGCATGCAAACTACTACAATTTACTTAAACAGTAAAAAGCTTTCGTCTATTCTTATTTTTTTGTATCGCTATTGTATCAGACGTTAAACCCTTTTTACCAGATATGCATGCGTGAAAAACGCTATCAGCGGATGTAATCCAATTTTAGCTTTTGGCTATGCGTAAAAAGAAAAAAATAACTATGTACATGCGTGCTGTGGACTTGAGGGGTTAGTTCTCTTTCACTTCGGGTCGACATCGTGACAGGGCGCAAAAATTAGCGCGTTGATTTACTAGTGGAATAAGTTCAACTTTTTCTTCATTATTTACGGAGACTCTTAAGAACATCCATCAAGATTTTCTTTACACTAAAGATGTCTCGATAGAATAAATATATCTAATTTTGTATTACTTATTTTTTGTTTATTTGATTAACACTTAGTTTTTTTTTTTTTCAACATATGACCCCCTAACCAAGTCTGATGACCACGAAGTTAGTTGTGAGTTATTTACTTTGTGTAATGGAAGTAGCAAGGAAAGCAACGCAAACACACACACACACACACACACACACACACACACACACACACACACACACACACACAGAGAGAGAGAGAGAGAGAGAGAGAGAGAGAGAGAGAGTTATCTACAATTCGGTATCAGATTTAAAAAAAAACATGAAACACCAACCTGTTTAAACTCTTTCGTTACATAAAAGAGTTTATCGAGCTGCTGACTTTGTTCAAAAGCATGAGGATCTCTGTTATCCAAACTGAGAGAATAGATCACCCACAAGAAGACAACATACAAAAATATGTCATGAATTGCTTCACGCATACGTAAATCACCACGTCGCTTCGCACGCGCTTGCTTGATAATGTTTTGACCTAGTGGCGGATTCCAAGATGGTGGTAAAATTTCTCCTAGAAGTATAAAGAAAAAATAAATTTTATATAACACGCAAAATGTATTATTTAAATGTTATTATGCTATATAAAACAAAATAAACTAAGTCAAACCCGGAATTGCTTTTTTTTAATTTTTTTTTTTTAATAGGAGTAGATAGGCTCTCCTGTCGCCCGGTCCATTCTCCTTCCCTTTCTCTTAAACAGGATTAGAAGCTCATCTCTTGTTTCCTGTTTAGGAAGGGGTTCCCAGTTCCTTTCCTTTTCTCAAGCCTTAATAGTAGTGCTGGTATGAATTTCTTGTAATGTGCGTGGTTGGTGGCAGCTTCTCTTCATACTGAGGGTACCGGGTTGGCAGTTTTCTGGTTGCTGTTTTCGACTGGTAATTAGGAGCCCGAACTCTTGCGTAGCGTCTTGAGAGGCTGCTCTGCTCAACCGTTGCATAATATCGGGGTTCTTGCAGTGCCATGTCGCGCATGGACGAGTGTTCCTGCAAGCACCACCGGTGGGCGCAGGAACACTGCCACTATGTGGCAGTCTGCGCCAGTCCCCTTCTGCACATGTTACATTTGATGACCGACTATTACTACTACCCTCGGCTTTTTCCTTACCAATATTACACATCATGACTATAAACAACCAAAGATATAAACCTAAACCAGCTCAACAAAAATCACCTAAATACCTTAACCTTCCCTTCTCCAATATTAGTGGTATTCGTACCAAATTCTGCGGTGTGGAATCGTTCCTCTTTGTCTCCGGGCATCCTAGCTCTTTGCAAAACTAAACTTAACTCTTCCACCCCATCCTCTGATTTCTTGAATCATAGCTACTTTCCTCTACTTAGAAAGGACTCTAAAGTCCACACGGGAGTTTATGTCCGCGAACATCTCCCAATCTCTATTGAATCTCCAGACCATTCGTACATGTGTCTCCGTTTCTCTCGACTTAACTCGGCTATCTCTTCTTTCTCTACCGTTCCCCTTCCTCTCAAGACTGTTGCGTGCTAGATAGTATTTCCAATAATATAGACAAAACCATCTCCCTACACCGGTCTGCAAACATATCCATGTTTGGTGACTTCAATGCCCACCATACCAGGTGGCTTAAATCCTCTATCACTGACCTTGCTAGCATCCAAACCCTTAATATTTTAATCACTCAATCTCTCACGCAAGTGGTTGATGCGTTTCCTCAGTGACTCTGACGGAAACGCTTCTCTTCTCGATTTCTTTTTTACCCTTATCCCTAACTCTTTTCGTACTACGTAGCTCTGCCCTCTTGGCAATTCTGATCACGTGGTAGTGTCTGCAAACATCTCCTCCGCTTCCCCACCAGCCATGAACCTTCTACCAACAGAATATCTTTCTGTTATCAACAAGTAGATTGGGACTCGTTCCGTGGTTTCCTTCGTGACATCCCTTGGAATGCAGTTTTTAATCGCCCCGTTCAAAAATGCGCGTCTGAGGTCTCATCCTGTGTGAAAGCCGGTATTGATGCTTTCATTCCATCGAGGAAATACCAAGTTAAACTGCATTCATCTCCTTGAATCTTACCTGCTTGCTCGGTCGCTATAACTTTTCCGATTGTACCAGAGCGACAGGTCTGTCTCTGCTCGTAACGAGTGCAAGCGTGTCCTCAGTGATGCAAAGTTAATTTGTTGATAGAATGAAACAACGTATAGCATCTCGCAAGTTCGGTTCAAAAGATTATTGACGGCTTTAATGCTAAATGTGAATGAAAAATTTTACGATAAAAATCAGTGATGATTTCAGATGAAAATCAGCGAAATTAAAGGCGAGAAATCTAAAGATAGGCAGATTGTAGTATTGTAGATTTTTTTCCTGGTTTTATTTTTTTATTACGAGGTACTTTATTAAAAATGTTTCATTGCTTCCTTATATAAAGGATCATCTGTTTCGATTGAGACAGATAGGGAGACATGGATTTGCTTGTATATCTCCATATACACAGTATATATTAAATAGAGCGCTGGGCTTTTTCTTCACAGCACCAATTAAAATCCAATAATATTCTATGTAATACTAACCTATTTCTGGCGCATTGCTTCGGGATGTGTATTGGATCTAATTAAGGATCCATTCATCCGCGTTATTGATTTGGCCAGTTCTTAATCTGTTGTGACCAAGTAAATGGTTAAAGAAATAACAAAACAAGTGTTGCAGATATGCCATATATTAGACAGTAAGTACAACAGAAGAGTATTATACGGCTAGTGAGTGTGGGTCGGTTGGTCCAGCGTTTATTCTATTCGACTGTTGTCTCAAGGCCTTCTCTCCTACTAATCTTATAGTATGCGGAAGAGTCCAATATAGACTCTTTAGCGGGAGGACACCACAACGCCCCCTTTTCAGTCTGACTCCGTATGGAGTCTTTTTTTTTATAATTACCACACAATACTTTTTATTCAACCAAATAAACTCTTATTCACAAAAAATAAATAAAATCAGAAACAACCACTTAGAAAAAGCTATATGCAGGAATTACGTTCACAATTTTTTAAAAAATTTTTACGACAAATATTTTACAACAGTTCCTTTTTATTAAGGTCTCTATTCCTTATTCCTAAATAATGAAAAATTGGATAAGTAAATTATAATGATAATAATTTCCAATAATCCAATGCGTATTGTGCGTTTCTGGTAATTCAAAGTTCATAAGTGAGGAGATTTTATTTTTAATCATTCTTTTCCTTTTTCTGTAGACATGTTATGAAATGAAAGATGTTCAATATCTTTCTCTGTTCGGGTTAATTTCTAAAGGTTCCGTAAATTTCCTTTTTCTTTTGGGCCTTCTGAGCTCTGTCACTGATTGCGGTATTGGAACCTCAAAGTGTCAAAGACGACGTCCATAGTGTCATCTTTTATGGGATCCCTGTCGACTACGCTTTCATACCGTTTTCTAATTTGGTTTACATGACGTTTGTGTATAAACTTCGGTCCCTGAACCATGTAAATCATGTTACCAATTTGTCTGTCTATTGTTCCTATCTTCCAGTATTCCCAAATACACGAAAAAACCTTTTCACCGATCTTAAAGCGCTTTTTAAGTACTTTATTCCTATTTTCTGCGTTCGTTTCACTTGGAAAGAATTTGTCAAATGCCGATTTTATTTTCCTGGCAAACATGACCTCCGCTGGCGTCTTGGCAGATGGTGCACTGCTATTAGGGGTTACACGATAGACCTGCAAAAACTACTGTATAGCCGTATCGGTGGGAGTACGTCTCGCCTTCCTCAGTGCTCCCTTGAAAGTGTCCACAAAACGCTCTGCCTGTCCATTACTTCTTGGGTGATATGGCTCCGTGGTAATATGTTTGATCAGGAATGACTGACAAAAATCCTTAAATTCACAGGATGTGAACTGTGCGGCATTGTCTGTTACAACAGCCAACAACTTCGAAACGAGAAAATAGCTCGTGCAAAAACTTTACTGTCACCTCCGCGGTCGGCTTCTTACATTTCAATATTTCTGGCCACTTGGAATGACTGTCAACTACTACGAGGTAGTAAAAACCATCAAGTGGACCAGCAAAATCAATGTGTATCCGCGACCACGGACGGTCGGTTTTAGCCCAGGGATTGAATTTTATCGGGGGTGCTTTAGCAGCCAAAGCACACCCTTTGCACAATCTTACAGTGTTTTCAATATCCTTGTCCATATTGGTCCAGTAGACGTAACTCCTCATCATACTCTTCATTCTTGAAGTTCCCGGATGGCCAACATGGAATTCCTTTAATGTGCTTTTCTGTAGTGTAGCTGAGATTACTACTCTGTCTCCGTACATTAGTATGTCGTTACAGCGTGAGTAAACTTCTGAGATATTCTTGTCTTTACTATTTAGTTTGTCCTTTATTCCTTTATGAACTCATCATCGGACGCTTTGTCTATCATCTCGTCAATTGTTATAGGAAGCTCCCTGACAGTGTTGCATAAGGTACTTTTTACTTCGACCTCTGTTCTTATGGCAGCAATGACTGTGTCTTCCAGGGGTCCAGCATACTTAGGTATCAATCTAGACAACCCGTCTGCATGATAGATCTTAGTGAATGGGAGTAACTCCATTTTGTAGTTATAATTGAGGAGAATGGTTCCCTTCTTTGCAGTCTATTAGCAGTATGTGTTGGCAGACCCTTTTTTGATCCAAAGATAGTAAGGAGTGGACAATGGTCTGTCTGCAACAAAAAGTACCTTCCATGAATAAATCTATGAAATTTAGTCACCGCAACAATGATTCCTAAGGCTTTTTTTCTATTTGCGAGTAACTCCTTTCAGCTGGTAATAGCGTCCTAGATGCATGAGCGATTGGCTTTACCGATTCATCCTTTAACTTGTGTAAAATGCACGCCCCGATGCCGTAGAAGCTAGCATCGCTGGCTACAATGATGTCAAGGTTTGGATCGTAATGAGTCAGGAACAGATCTGATGTAAGGACCTCCTTTATTTTCTCAAATGCTTCCTGGCATTTGGTTGTCTATTCCCACTCTTTATCTTTTCTCAATAATTCATTAAGTAGAACTCTCAAACTATGCATTCTTGGAACAAAAACATTGTAATAATTGCCAAGACCTAAAAAAACTCTGAAGAGCCGACACATTTTCTGGTGCTGGCATATTCTTTATTGCCTTAGCCCTATCTGGGGCGGGACGTCTTCCGTCTTTGTCAATTATTTGCCCCAAGTACTTAATCCTCTCCAAAAAAACTCACACTTCCCATCTTTTAATTTGAATTCGTAATCCTGGATTCTCCTGAACACTTGCCAAGCGTGCGATTTGTGTTCCTCGATGCTCTCGCTTTTCATTAGAACGTCATCGAGATAGGCCAACGCAAAATCCAGACCATTTAACATCGTGTCCATGATTTGTTGAAAAATGGAAGGGGCCACCTTAGCCCCGAACGGAAGTCTTAAAAAATTGTATATGCAAAGGAGCTTCGACCATTCCTCGTCCACGGGTATCTGTAGATATGCGTGGCTTAAGTCAATTTTAGAGAAATATTTTCCTCCACTGAACTTAGTGAATATCTCCTCTGGACTTGGAAGGGAATAATAGTGTTCATTTAGGGCGCTTTTCGGCCCCGTAGAGATGTCAGCACATACACAAATTTCTTTGCTCTTTTATTTTTTTTAAATATAAGCTGTGGGAGATGCCCATTCACTATATTCAACCTTTGCCAGAAATCCAATTTCCTCAAGTCGATTCAACTCCGTCAATTTGATTTAACGAGGGAAATGGAACGTTACGTTTTTTTTTTTAAAAAAAAAAACTGGGTTTACGTCTGGCTTTAACTCAAACTTAACAGGAATTTTTGTGCATTTTCCTAGTCCTCCACTCAAAATGTCGGGAATTTTTTTTCACCTTTCAAATTTTCTGGTTTGTCAGTCAAATTTTCAACTTTTTGACATAATGAGTTAATAGGCATATACCAAAGTTGAAACTGTTCTAACCAATCAGTCCCGAACAAATTATCCGTATTCTTCATAATATACGCCTTTAGTTTTAAAGTTTGAATGACACGAATTAAGTTCGCCCATAAAGTTAATAGGGTCACCAGTTACACTTTTAGCTATTCGGTTCGTTCTTAACAAAGTCGGCTTACCCAGTTTTTTCCATGTTTAATAATTATGGATAAATCTGAACTCGAATCAAGATGTTGCCTTATATTTTTATTAAATATTTGCATTTCAATATATTTCCTGCTGTTACGACTTTCTGGTTCATCAGACTTGGTAATTTTTACAAAACTTTTTTTGTCTTGTTCTTAATTCTGCAGTGGAAACGTTTGTGTCCCATTTTATCGCAATTAAAACATTTTTTTTATGTTTAAAAGGACAAACTCTATACCAATGTAATTGACCACACCTGGAACATGGTCTTGACGGCAAAGTAAGTTTATTATTTTTTGGTTGACCCTTTTTAATTTTTCTTTGGCGTATTTTTTTAATGTGAGCCACGCCATTCTGTTCGATGTTTTTCGAATCCTCTCTGATGCTCACGAAACGTTGGTAATCTTCAACAACTTGCTGTAAAGTAATGTCGGGTTCGTTTTCAAGCTTGTTGAGCACCCTACAACGTATTTCGGCGTCTTTCGCTGAAATCAAATCCTGCACGAAAATTATTGGCATTTAACTCTGCCAATTTGAAGTCATCGCAGTGTTTATTGATTACATTCGCGAAAGTAGTATACTCTTTGTCTTTGCCGGCGAGATTCGTGCATTTCTAACGCTTGTGGAACAGAGACGTTTTTTGGACTGAAGAGTTCTGTTAATGATTGAACCGCTTCTTTAAATTTCAATTCGCTGGTTTTCTTAGGCAAAATATAATTAACAAACTTAGCATATTCTGCTGTGCTTAATTTCTTGATGAGTAGGCGAACCATTTTGTGGTCAGACCAATTTGCACAATCCGTATTGTATAAGTCGTCATAACGTTTAAACTACGAAGCGAATGCAATTTCTTCTTCAGGTGCAAACGTGAAGTTTTCAATAGCACTCCATATAGCATTTTGAGAGAACGCGTTCTCGCTGTCCTCATTTTGGCTTTTGATGGATATATTATACAAGTGCCTTTGCCCATCCTGTGTTTGAAGGAGCATTTCTTCCATTTTCTGTTGTCTAACCTGAATTTCTAGGTGCAATTCCTCAAACTTATTCTGGTATTCTGCTTGTTCTCCCAGGAATTTCTCTTGTCTTTCTTGATATTTCTGTTTCAACAGTAGTTGTTGTTCCTATTGGTGTTTCATCAACTCTAGCATTGCACTTTTAAATCCGTCCATTTTACTGCGTATGTGTAGTACGTAAAATTAAGAAATGAGACGGGGGAATTTTTCTCTTTAACTTCTTAACCAACAATAAGTCTGTTTTGACTTGTATCATTCTTTTACTGAAAAATTTAAAAGTGGGAGAAGGAGTAAATTTTTACTTTCCCCTATTAGCGAAAACAATAAATCTGCTTGACTTGTACAGTTCTTTTACTGACTTGATGGAATGGAAAAGATAACATGGTTCACTAAGCACTGGATTGAACTTGTAGAAATCCTATTATTTTGAGGAGTTTTTTGCACTGTCAGTGTTGAAATTAACACTGGATACCCTTTTGTCGTAGAGTTTGATTAGAATTCCTTTCTTCGCCACTGTTGTAGACACTAGCAATTTTTTTTTATGATTTAACGTGAAGTACGTTTCTTCGAATCCTTCGTCACCAAGAAGTTGTGACCGAGTAAATGGTTAAAGAAATAACAAAACAAATGTTGCAGATATATCATATATTAAACAGTAAGTACAACAGAAGCTAGTGAGTGTGGGTCGGTTGACCCAGCGTTCAATCTATTCGACTGTTCCTCCAATTCGACTGTTCCTAATTTTATAGTAGGCGGAAGAGTCCAACATAGACTCTTTAGAGGGAGGGCACCACAACATAATCCTCCCTCGTCAAATCATTTCCCCCCTTCATCGGTACAGGTTACTAAGGCCTAGCGATTTAATCTTCCTTATTTCTATGCCGGGAATTCTTTTTACAGTAAGGTTCACATTTTATAAGGCCCGGGGGCCAGTTGAGGTAGGGTGTTAAGTGGTAGTTTATATGGATAGAAGGGGAAGGTTAACTTTATACTTGAACAGGTTAAGATTGTAGTGATCGGGGAAACATCCAGTGATTCGCGGGAAGAAGCGATTCTAATGGAATACAGAGGGGGACTGTAAGTGGCATGGCGGGTCTTAGCCGTGAAGGTTAGACCTGACGAAACCAATGAATGTAGTTAGTCTGAGCATTTTCCATGGAACTAGCGATAGAGTGAGCTCGCCACATCCCGCCTGTGAGAGATAGGGTGGGAAATAATTCGTCACCCACAAGGACTTGGAGACGCTTTTGCACTCTATTAAGACTGGAAAGTGAGGAATAGGTAGCTCCCGCCCAACTATGACAAAAGTACAAAAGTACACTATTTTCAGTCTGACCTGGCTCTTTTAAAGGTAGAGAAGCAGCATGATGAGTCAGGTACTTACTAGAAACGTCCATAGAGCTGGCCATTTTATCTGCATCTTTAGCGATGGATCGCACTATTCCACTTGAGGTTAGGTGCGAGTTTGAGACGAAATAATCTCTCAAGGTATGGTACCTCCTCAAGGGGACATCTATTCATCGTGACTGGCAGTAGTTCGAACGGTGATGGAATGTAACGGGATTGGTTTTCGAGGCATTGAATGTGACCAGCCAGTTTTATCCCAGGGAAGTTAGTGCTAGATCGAAAAAGAGGTCAACTGCCAACTTCTGATCGTTAAGTGTTTTGGAGTCTCCTCCAAAATCGAGCGATTTACACCCCATCTATATATATATATATATGTGTGTGTGTGTGTGTGTGTGTAAAGGGCTAGGACACGCAAGCTGATGTGTCTACTCTACCTTTATCGTAGAACTTTAAATCTTGCCACTTGTCTTATCTCTCTCTGTCCTCCGTTTTTTACACAAGTACTTAACTTTTACAAGATGGTTTTGTTACCATCCGACTATTACAAATTAGCCAGAGATAAAATCTAAGTTCTTCCTCGGCGTGCGGAGAGAAACGGTCCAGTCAGACAGCAGTATTTGCTCAGGAGAACGGGGAGCTGTCTCTTTCTTAGACTATAGACTGACTTCGGGCAATTGACATACTGTCTGTACTTTATGGGGGACAGCTTACCGTCAAGTGTATATATGTTTGTAAATACAAATGATTCATTTAACAGGCATACCCATGTTTTCTTTATTTTCATTTTATTATTGTTTGGAATTCGGATGTTCGGACTATTAATATAAAAAAAAACCATGGAAGACTGAATTTCCTACAGCGGTACCTACTCATAACCAATGAGGTGTTCGAACGGTCTTTTCCCGATATCCCGCTATAAAATTCAAATGTTCTAGAAAAAAGGATTTAGAAGGAAAACGCTTCCTTTGAATTTTCCCACCAAGCAGAGGCAAGGAAATCAAACCCGCGATATTTTTGAAATGGTAACTGATTGATCCTGGGGACGCAACATAAACAAGAATGCTGACTGGTGAAGATCACTGTTCATTCCTCGGGATAATAGTCACAAGGACAAGTAAACGAAAAAAAAAAAGGTAAACTTTTGCAGTTGAAAACAATCAGAAACTACTAATTTGTTCTGAAATCAACTTCAAAGAGATTCAGCTTTCGTCACATCTCTACTACAAAACTAATCTTTAGGCCCACCTCACTCACAGCATTCTTCATGATTTGTACAGAAGTTTTCTAGAAGTGAAATTTTGTTAAGGCCTAAATTTCACAATTAGAAGACTTTCACTTTACTGCTGGTATCTCCATAGATTCGTTAAAAACCATGATGAAAAAATGCCCCAAACTTAACAAAGTCCTATCATCAAAATATTTGTTATTATTAAGAGAAAAAAAACCAAAAGACTTTTTAATTATTAAATTATATTTAAGCAAAGATTATTATAGGTAATTTTAGCGTCTTTGTTTTGCGATGAAAAACACATATATTTGGAAATTCTTGCAAAAATCAAATAATTGTTGGATTTTAATGAAAATATAAAGACTTATTTACAAATGAATTAAATTATTTTAGAGATGTTTGTATTTTAGAAAATCCTGGTAAAACATTTTTTACAAGTGTACTTATTTAATTTTAAGAAATTTTGAGAAATGAAACGTTGTGCCACTTAATATTTTAATATATTAGTTAAAAGCAGAACTCCTTGGAGAATTTAAATCATCAATTTCTTTTGTAAAAACAGAACTCCCAGTTACCGAAAATCTAAAACTAAAACATCATTTAATTAGAAAAGCTTTTAATTGTTCTTATGAATAAGATATGTTAAGGACACTATTGTGTTAAGAAAAGTTTTTTTTCGATAAATAATGAATTTTTACAAGAATTGTTTTCCTTTTTTAAAAATTTTAATTAGAATAATTTATAAAATTATAATTATAACAAACTTACTACAATTCAGCGACCATCAATATTTTAAAAAGAGTTTTGAATGTGTGTGCGTGTGTGTATAAACGTCTCGAGTTTTCTAAATACGGACGTCCATACACGACATAACTATAGTTAATTAAAAGCCAAAGTACCTAAATTTCACGACTTAGTGCATGTTATCAATCAACAACTGCTCAATGAAATTCCAGGTGAAGAAAAAAAATTCTATGATGTGGATTCAACTTTGAATGATGAAAAGATTGTGCAATACCCTACAGAATTTTTAAATTCATTAGAATTGCCTGGTATACCGACACACAAGTTAAGCCTAAAAGTTGAATGCCGTATTATATTGCTCCTGAAACTTGATACTCCAAGATTATGTAATGACACAAGACTCTGTGTCAGACACATACAACCTCATGTCGTAGAAGCTGTCATGCTAACAGATAGGGCAAAAAGAGAAATGACTTTCACTCCTAGAATACCCTTTATTCCATCAAATTTTACAACTGAATTTAAAAGGCTTCAATTCCCAGTTAGTGTGTCTTTCGGCATGACTCTTAATAAGTCCCAAGGACAATCACTGGCGGTTGTTGGTCTCAGCCTAACTTCACCTTGCTTTAGCCATGGGCAGTTTTGTGTAAGATGTTCCTTGGATTCAGGAGAATCTCTCTACATCTTAGCACCGGGAGGCAAAAATCAAACATTGTGTATTCACGGGCTTTGCTGTAATCCCATATGCAATTTAAAAGTGAGTTCAAGATGACAATTGCTAAATGATGGTTTCTACTTTTCCTCCAGGAAAAACGGTTTGGTCTGCTTAACAACTAAAACCTACCAAATCTTTTTGCCTCCTAAAATCCAACGTCTGCTCCACGTCCTGGTAAGAGGTAACAGGTTAAAGAAGTGCAATTGCTGGGTATGTTCAACATATTTGATACCCGGGCAACGCCGGGTGGTCCCTGCTAGTTTAATATTAAGAATAATATAATTAAATAAGAGAAAAATGATACTTGTGTGTACAGTGCGGAAAAGAGGAGGAAAAATGTAGGAGGATATTTTCCCCAATTTTTTAACATTACTGGATAGTTCAAAATTTTATTAAAATGCGCTCGGGTTATATCCCTCAAGTAAATTTTACAGATATAGCCATTGTAGTAAAAATTAGATAAACTTCCGTCTGTCAGTCAAGCTACCATCCTGTCAACATCTTAAATAAACACCTACCTCCTTTTTAAAAACGCATTTCTGCGATATTTTAAAACAAAAGTAAGTAATATTTGTTTCAAATCAGATTAATTAAACTTCAAATCAGTTAATATTCTTTAAATAAAATTTCAGGAAAGTATATTTTATTTTTGAAAGATTTTTTTTAATAAAGAGAATTATTGTGCTAACAGATGGCTGAAAAATAGTGCTAAAATCAGCGATATTTAGCGATTTCAAAAGAAAAACTCCTACCAGTCAATTTAAATTAGTTTTGAAATAAAGCAAATTGGAAATATTAAATTTAGTCTATTAGCCTTTCGCTTGAAATTAAAACTAAAAGCTTCAGGATTTTTAATTTTTAAAAAGTCAATGTTTCTATATGGCATCGATAATATTAACCTCCCTAATAATGACTAGAGATGGTCGAATGTACTCGAATAAAAAACATGGACTTTCTCCATAAATTTGATCTGGATATGTGACAATTCAAGCTGGAAAAGTGATAAAAAAAAGACTACGAATCTTGTCAGTCGAATTTTTTATCATTATTTTATTGAGTCTGATACTTATATCCAGGATGTTCAAGACATTGCTGGCATTATTTGATTCAAGAAAAAGAAACGAAACGAAACAGTTTTCGAATTTCACAATTGTATCAACATAGGTTTAAACTTGAAACTAGCATTACAAGATTCAATTATAACGCAACACGTGGAAGCGGTTGTAAAATGCGATAATAAATAATAACAACGATAACATTATAATATGAAAACAGAAAAATTCTTGAAATTCGAATTATATGAATGTGTTAGTCTGTGTGAATGTAGCATGTAGTTAGTATTTATTTACTTACCGTGGTTGTTTATTTTTTCAATTTTTTTCTGAGCGATATTATTTTTGATTAGCTTCTTTGAGAAAAATGATAAAATGATCGAGACGACAATCACCTAAAAATATATCGAAAACAATTTATAATTTTTATTTGTCATAAAAATGTGAGTGTTTTTAATGTATTATTTCGGAAATAAGAGAATTAGAATTCATATTCGGAACATTTACTGGTATATAAAAATTCAACTTCAAAATGAAACAGTAAAATGAATTACAGACATTGTAAATTTAAAATTATAATGATGAATGAAACTAAAAAAAAAACAAGATCTAAATGTGACATGAGTTGGAGTTGGAGCGAATGAGGGTTTGGATTAACGATTAATGAAACATAAGCTGTGCCATGTTCTCGATAATACAAGATGTTAGTAGCGGGAATTCATTGAGGAAGACCCAACAAGAAAATATACAAACTGCCAAAACAGCAGAAAAAAAAGAGAGAGGGAGAGAGAGAGAGAGAGAGAGAGAAAGTAAAATTTTGTCACTTTCTGGCTAATTTAACGGAAAACATAAAATTCACTAAGGTGAAACAATAAAAAAACTAACATAAAAAAGGAATGCTACCTTGGCAACGACAAACGAGTAACACAGAAATACAAATTTTGCCATTTTTCATTGAAAATTTGAACATAAAAACAAACTAATTCGTCACTTAAAAGGCAAAAAGGAGGAACGCAAGTTAAGGACGAATGCACACACACACATACTCATAAAAATATTGTGGAATAACACAGTAATTCCACCTACATTTTACGCGCGCGCGAGTTTTCCTCCCTTCCTTCCACACTTGTGCGTGTGTTCGCGCGCGCCCGCGGATTGCACCCCTTCTTCTCTCGTTAAGCCAGACATAGCAGTAAACAGCCTTTTGGCTGGCGGCGAGGAAGGTTGCCGACTAGCTGCTCCTGATAACGTCTAAAATCAGAATTTGAATTTTTTCCCGCGCGTTTTCCTGCCATCACAAACGTCCACCGTTTCCAACTCAGTTGCATCCCGATTTTCAAGCTAGAAGGACAACTCATTTATTCCGTGCCCCTAACCCATACGCGGGCCGGAATATCTTATTATTAACTAATCAAAACTTCAACATGTCGACCTCACACTTTTCAAAGACTCATTCTCGTCTTGATGTAACCCGCATGTTGAACCTTCTCCGTTTTCAACTAGGAAATGTCGAGTTCCTACGACACCGTCGTCAATATATATTTTTCCAAGACTTATCCCCGTCTTGATGCAACAGCTTGTTGAACCTTTTCTCCATTTTCAACTAGAAAATGTCGAGTTCTTACAACACCGTCGTCAATATTTATTTTTCCAAGACTCAACCTCGTCTTGATGCAAACAACTTTCGAATTTTTCCTCTATTCACTACCCAGAGTTCTACAACACGGTCGCTCTCACACCATTCCAAGACTCTTGATGCAAACAACTTTAATTCTCCCTCAATGAAAGTTGATAATCTGTTCATACACCTTTGAACCTTCTAACTACTTTTGAACCAGTACCTAAAAAAATATTACATACACTCACACTATCAAACCTCACAGTGAGTACTTTTCCTATTTTGTACACATACACCTTTCGTTTAACAAATTTTTCCAGGACTTTCTTTCTGATGAAACTTTTTCCCGCCTTAGCCATCATGGTTTTCTGTTTATTAGCGGAACACTTTTACTAATGGTCTCAACTGTCAAGACAATTACTTGTTTAAATATAATAAAATTTCATATATGTTTTTCAACCAGACGCCTTTTGTCATTTAAAAGGCTATCTACTTGTATTATATTTATGCACTTGTTGAATGACCCTTTTAAACTAAGTTCACTCACGCAATATATTTCCTACTTTGTTTGTGGATTCGGTAGTTTTGTGTAGTGTCTGGCACAAGGCCACTTTTATAATAAACCAGCACTGCACGCTACCGGGTCCGCAACAATATAGTACATAAAAAAATGTCGAGCTACTAAATACCTGTTCCATTCCCATTGAGACACTGCGGAGAACTGGAAAGAATTTGAATACGTACTTTGCTTGAGACAACTCTCGGAAACATGTGAAATTGTTCGATTAAGAGACTCCCTCATCCAAAACAAAATAGTAATACGCGACAATACAGCAAGAGAACGCATACTTAGAGAAAGACTTGAACCAGATAATTTTTTTGTTTAATTTTTTGCAAGGCAAGTAAAGCACTCACACGCAGAGGGTTACTGATTGTGAATGAATATAAGAAAAACATTCAGGAGCGAGAACAATAAAAGAACAGAAGTTAAGAGGACCGAAGATAACGATTGACATTGCATTTCAATTTTTGAAGATCAAAGTGGACTGGAAATCAAAAAGCCGAAAGAGAGTTCCACAAGCGAGAAGTGAGAGAAAGAAATTATTAGCAGGAAACTTATGGTTACATCTAGCCATTTCAACTGTAAAATGATGAGATTTTGTCGCCAATTTAGGATTGCGCTGAAATTACCATAGAGAAGAGTTCATCAAACCAATTACTATGAAAGTATTTATAGAAAAGGCATAGTGAAGCTACATTACACTATGACTGAAGCCGAGATGCTAGGTCAGGACGATTAACATTGCAGATTCTTCTTTGGATTTCATCAAGGATCTCTAAATATATAGTAGGAGCACCAGACCATATGTGGCAGCCACATTCTAAGAATGGACGAATAGTAGACTTATAATTATATCAGATAGATTCTGGCGAGAACTATTGTCAAGCAGGACACAGGAACCATCTGTCCTAACTCTGCCGACCTAGCAATTGATTCGATGTAATCTTTCTACTTCATGTCAACCTGTATATACACACGCTGGAAGGTACCATAACCATTACTACTCAAAGTGAAAAAAACTGGAAGTAATGGCCCGCCAAAATGTTATTGGACTTGTAATGGTTACCACTGACTGGTTCTCAAGCATGGTTATAACACCAAAAAGAAATGGAGGTATTAGAATCTGCGTAGACTTAACATTAAATAACGGGTTGAGAGGAAAATTCATCCCATGAAAAGTGTGGGGACAAAAAGCTGAGAGGTAGTAAATGATTTTCTAAGATGCAAGCTTCTGAAAAATCTCGTTATACAAGCAATCCCAGCTGTTCATAAAGCTTCAGACATCTCTCGGAAGATTCTCTTTTAACCGTCTTCCATTTGGGATAAGCGCTGAACCAGAAAATTTCCAAATAATGATGTAAAACATCTTGGAGTGACTGGACAGAGTAGTATGTCATACATATAACATTTGGGCACATGGCTCTAACCATAAGATTCACAACGAACGTGCCCCGTAACGAATATCCAGCAATCAGGTATGACTGAACGAAAAATGCAAGTTCTCACAAAGCAAAATAAAGTTTCTCGGCCACATAATTCCGGAAAATGGAATTTAACAAAGACCTAGAAAAAAAAAAATGAAACAATGAGGGAATTCCCATAACAGTCAAAATACTTCAACGGTTCACTGATATGTTAAACCAATTAGCAAAGTTTATTCCAAATCTAGTCTCATTAATGAGCCTTTACGGCAAATGCTTAGGAAAAACCAACTCTGGATATGGGACCAGCCTCAGATGAAAGCGTTCTGATAATCAAGGAATAATTATTAACCACTGATGTCCTGACACACTACGATCACAACAGGAAAAGCAGCGTGGTAGCAGATGCCAGTCAGGAGGGACTAGGGACAGTTTTTCTGCAAGTAGATGTTATAAAGTTCGTATAACGTTTATAGTTGCTGGTTAGTAAGACTGTAAGGAAAACACTGGAACAAAGAATTGAGTAAGGAAGGGTTTAATCACAGGAGAACATGGATTGAGAATACAGTAGTTCAGTGCGACAAGGGTACGACTGAAAAGTGCTATGCTTTTGCTACCCACTTTTTGCCTGTGTTCCATGGGCAGACGTTCTACTCATAGCGGATGAACGAGTCTATGTTTCAATAATAGATATAGAGAAGATTAGTCAGTCATTCTACACAACAGAAAACAAAAAAGAATTACAGATGAAATAGAGGAACACTCAAATTCTGCCATAGTCTTCATGCCAGCAACTAAACAAAAATACCGGTAACACACTCCCATTATCCACAGAAATGGCTATACGAGACAGTTGTCGGTCAAAATCAAGAAACGTATTGATATGTACTATTATTAATAACAAACAAACAAGAAATTCAAATAAAAGCGTTATATAAACTTGAGGAAGGACGTATAAACGAGACTAGAAAATGATATCTAAACGTAACACGTAGACGGCTAAGGGAGCTGGCGCGAATGAGGTTTGCAGTAGCATAAGCTTTGTTGCGTTCTCGGTAATACAAGAATCATATCTTGCATTTTGTTAAAAATCAAACATTACCAAAATCAGTAAAACGGGGAACCATTTTAAAGTAAAATTAAACTAATTAGAAAAGTAGTAGAAAAGTAAAAATTTGCAAGAAAAAAGCAGAAAAGTAAAATTTGGAAAGATTTCTTAGTTCTTTCTTTTTTATGTGCCATGTCCTTTCAGGACGTAGGCGATCACGGCTCTCCACCTCCCTTGCAGCTCTCAGCAGGCTCCTTCCCTCTACTTCCTCCCTCAGACCACTTTTTGTCATCCACCTGCTCGTCAGGTATGTCACGCGTTGCTTTCCCTTGTCTCTCTTTCCTTCTATTCGACCTGTGAGTATCAGATTCTCCAGGCCCTCCTTCCTCATTATGTGTCCCAGAAAGTTCAGCTGCCTCTTTCTGATGTTAAGTATAAGTCTTCTCCTTGTTTGCAACATCTCTAAAACCTCATCGTTGCTCACATGCTCGGTCCATGATATCCTTAGCAATCTTCTGTAGAACCACATCTTTGTTGCCTCGATTCTCTTCTTCATCTTTGAGGAGACCGTCCAACATTCGATGCCGTAAAAAAGAACAGATGTCACGTAACAGCTTAGTATTCTTTTTTTGTTACCAAAGAAATCCTCCTGTGTCTTGCAACACTTTGCTCAGCTTTTGGAATGTGTCCATTACGTCTACGGATCTCAGCGTCGCACTTACCGTCCTCTGTCAAGACGCTTCCCAGATATTTAAATTTCCACGTCTGCTTGATTCTAGTGTTCCCGACCTGCAAATCACATTTCGGGCTCATCCTCTTACTGATGACCATGCATTCTGTCTTCTTGTAGTTTATGCTTAGTCCCTTCTTCTCACTCTCCGTCGCTACCTTCTGTAGGAGATTTTGTAATTCCTTTTCCGTGTCTGCTATCAGTACTGTGTCGCCTGCGTGTCTTACGTTAAGATTGTGGCTGCCAATGCTAAATCCCGTTAGGGTTTCCAATTCTCTCAGAATTGCTGCGCAATATAAGGTAAACAGGTCGTGTGAGAAGACGCATCCTTGTCTTACGCCCCTTTCTATTTTTGTATATTCACTGAACCTGTTCCCTATGTGCATGCATGCTGTTTGCTTCCAGTATAGATTATTGATTATTCTGATATCCCTCCCGAATATATCAAGGTTGTTGAGCAGTTCAATGAGATCCTTGTGGCGTACTTTGCCGAAGGCCTTTGCGTAGTCTATGAAGCATCTGTATCACTCTTTCTGATAAGATTCTGAATTTCAGAATGTTATCAGAAAGAGTGATACAGATGCATGAATATCGCGTTCCTTGCTCCGGTGTCTTCAACGAACCCCTTCCCCACTGTTCTTGTCCTATCTCTGGCCTGATTCTGCTGCACGCTCTATTCATCAGAATACCGATGATGAGCTTTGTCGTGTGGCTCATCAGACTTATTGTTCGGTAGAGCTCGCATTCTTTTGCGCATGGTTTCTTAGGCATAGCTATGAAGATAGATCTGCTGGGGTCTTTCGGTATATCCCCGCTGTTATAGATTTCATTTGTTATTTCGGTGATCTTGTTTATGTTAAAGTCATCAAAGGCTTTCAGCATTTCCGCGACAATTCCGTCTGGCCCGGATGCCTTGTTTCTGTTCAATTTATCCAGTGCGGCTTTTATTTCGCTTTTCAGAATTCCAGGTCCATCGTTAGTTCTGTGTATTGCTGGTTGTTCCCTTTTCGTTGTGGAAGTACTCTCTAATATATTCGCTCCAGCATTGAAATTTTTTTTTCTTGTCTAATATGAGTGATCCATCCTTTGATTTTAGTCAACCGGTTGACGAGCATGTTTTCTATCCTGTTAGTTGTCTTTTTTGTTTGTGCATGTCTTTTTTGTTGGTAGTATTCAATCTTTTCTATTTCTGCACATTTTTCGTTTAGCCATTCTTCTTTAGCTTGCCTGCATTTGGTTCTTATTTCATTGTGTAATTTTCTGTACTCCGTTCCGTATCTTGGCAGGGTTTTCTGTCTCCTTTCCATCATGTCGAGAATCTCGTCAGTTATCCAATCGGTTTTCCTTCTTCGCCCTGTCTCCTTTGGGATGATATCGTTTGCTGATGTCCCTGAAGCGTCTCTTAATGCGTCCCATTTCGAGTTTCCATCACGTGCTTCTCTTCACATTGTCCATATATTTTTCTTTTAGGTTAGGATCGCTCAGAAGCTTGTTGCAGTTTGGATGCCTTTCTATTTTCAAAGACCACCGAGCTGTGGTAGGGGTAGGGTCAAATCAGATATCATCCTTCTCTCCCCAACAGTTGAGAATGGCGACTTGTGCTTCAATAAAATAAGACAAAGGGAAAAAATACAAGACAAAATATATTTCCTCATTGTTCGTCTTCTATCTAGCATAGGAGTTAATACGGCATATAAATCTTTTTTTAATAAAGAAAGGAAAAAAGTTGAATGAAATTATGAATTTTTAAAATATTTGGGTTAAGGTAGATTATCCGAATTGTTTTGACGACAATGATTGAAGCGAATGAGTGTAACAGGTTTGAAATGGGCGATATTGGCGTTGGTCACCAGTTAGAAATGGGAGGAATTTTATGCATATTTTCTATAATATAAAGTGGAAAGCCGATTTTATTGTCTGATCAGCGGACAGTACATTAATTACTGATGATTTTGCAAGAACCCTTTTGTATGTTGACGTACCCGAATATTACACACGGGGCACTAAAAATAACGTCTTCAAAAGACAAGTACAGGGGAAACCAATTCCAGGCTACCAGGGCGTAAAAAAGTTCTGAGCAGGGTGTACACAGTGCATCCAAATCAATTTGCATGTTTCTGTTTGAGACTACTTCCACATTGTGTTAGAGGACCACAAAGCTTTAATGACCTTTCAGGAACGCCTGTCTTGCCCATGGACCCCTTGAGGATGATAACCATTGGAATACTACATTACAGGGAATATCTATATCGGAATCGCCAAGTAAACTGAGACATTTGTTTGCCATCATGTTGATTACATGTGCAGTGTCAGATCCAAAACGCATTTGGGATGCATACAAAGAATCCTTAAGCGATGATTTTTATTTTCCTGAACGCAACAAATATCCTGGAGTCGATATACATTTTTTTTATGTCATCTTCAATATGGCTCTGGTTGGTATCAAATATATCACTTCTCATCTTAATGGCAAAACTCTTACGAACTTGGGTCTTGACTCACCTGATCGAACTTATACACACCCTATCAATAATGCATGGATGCGTGAAATTAGTTATAAGTCACATCAGCAAGAAAAAATTATTCGTGATAGTCTCGCCCAACTCAGTAATGATCAGAGACATGTGTATCATGCCGTACTTGATTGTGTAAAAAAGCAGCAAGGTAGTCTAATATTCCTTGAGGCACCAGCAGGTACAGGAAAGACATTTGTTACTAAGTTGATTATTGCCAAAGTGAGATCAGAAGGCAAAGTTACTGTGACTGTAGTTTCCTTTGGTATTACAGCCACTCTACTTCCTGGTGGTAGAACAGCACATTTGGCATTTAAATTGCCATTTTACTTAACCAGAGATGATAATCCAATTTGCCAAATACACAGTGAAGCAGATTCCGCAAAGGTTTTATAGAATTGTTCATTAATTTTATGGGATGAACGTACAAAAAAAGCATTTGAAGCTCTAGATAAAACATTGTGTGATCTCAAGAGATGGGATGTATTGATTGGTGGCATTATACTTTTATTGTTAGGTGACTTACGACAAATACTTCCAGTTATTTCACGTGGAAACACCGTTGACAAACTCAACGCTTGCATTAAATTATATTTGTGGAAGGACATCAAGGTTAGAAGGACAGTAACGTTAAATACTAACATGAGAGTCTCTCTTAATAGAGACCCAATGGCTGGTGAGTTTGCATCTCTACTACTAAGAATAGGAGATGTGAAGATTGCTAAGAGCGACCATAGCAACATTGTAATTCCTTCAGGATTAGCATCAATTGTTTCATCATCGAGAAGAACTGAAAAAGTGTACCCAAATATAGCAGAAAACTACGTGAATGATGAATGGCTAACTGAGAGAACAATTCTAGCACATAAAATGACTTGTTGCATGTTATCAATCAACAACTGCTCAATGAAATTCCAGGTGAAGAAAAAAGTTCTATGATGTAGATTCAACTTTGAATGATGAAAAGATTGTGCAATACCCTACAGAATTTTTAAATTCATTAGAATTGCCTGGTATACCGACACACAAGTTAAGCCTAAAAGTTGAATGCCGTATTATATTGCTCCTGAAACTTGATACTCCAAGATTATGTAATGACACAAGACTCTGTGTCACACGCATACAACCTCATGACGTAGAAGCTGTCATGCTAACAGATAGGGCAAAAAGAGAACTGACTTTCACTCCTAGAATACCCCTTATTCCATCAAATTCTACAACTGAATTTAAAAGGCTTCAATTCCCAGTTAGTGTGTCTTTCGGCATGACTCTTAATAAGTCCTAAGGACAATCACTGGCGGTTGTTGGTCTCAGCCTAACTTCACCTTGCTTTAGCCATGGGCAGTTTTATGTAAGATGTTCCTTGGGTTCAGGAGAATCTCTCTACATCTTAGCACCGGGAGGCAAAAATCAAACATTGTGTATTCACGGGCTTTGCTGTAATCCCATATGCAATTTAAAAGTGAGTTCAAGATGACAATTGCTAAATGATGGTTTCTACTGTTAAATAAAAAAACGGTTTGGTCTGCTTAACAACTAAAACCTTTCAAATCTTTTTGCCTCCTAAAATCCAACGTCTGCTCCACGTCCTGGTAAGAGGTAACAGGTTAAAGAAGTGCAATTGCTGGGTATGTTCAACATATTTGACACCCTGCTAGTTTAATATTAAGAATAATATAATTAAATAAGAGAAAAAAAATACTTGTGCGTACAGTGCTGAAAAGAGGAGGACAATTACTGTTAAAAATGCGCGCGTGCGTGTTTGCGTGCGTGTGTGTGTATGCGTGTGTAATGCGGCACGTGACTGGGTTTGAGGTTGAGCAGTCTGTCTTCCGGGAAAAGAAACTGTCCTGTACCTACCGCATTCTAGAGCGAAAACAGAAAGAGAAGGTATTCCATCCATTTTATAGTCTTGAATAGAATGACACCTAGGAGGCGTCGTGGCAAAAAAAGTTGTATTTAGCATTTATGCTAATATATTATGAATCTTTAATCTCGGAAATTTAAAGTTTTACCATGAAGATCAATTATTTCGTTGAACAAGGAGATGAAAACTTTTGTTTTCTCTTTCCCTCTTTACAAATGTTCTGTTAACATTCTATCATACATGAAGAAAAGTTTAATTGTCGCAAAAACGTTTCACTGATTGTCTCATTTGACTCCGTTATGCTAGATATTCCTTCTCCTCGATGCCCGCACTTTAGACCCTCTCACACTTTCTTCATATCGAAGAAGAAGCGTGAACAAGGCGGTGGGGACTAAAGTGTGACAACCCTGGGCACCAATATCAAGAGGCATTCAATCAAAGAGTGAAATGAAAATTTAGTTTTTTGGCAAAACAGAAGCTAGTCTTTTGTTGGCATCGAGGAGAAGAAATATTTACCTTAACGGATCCAAATGAGACAATCAGTTAAAATGTAGGAAATTCAATTTCCTCAAGACGTGGGTGATGAACCTCCTATCACGTGCATCACTTAGTAATGTTTGTTTTTTTTTATCATCCATCCCAACCGTCCTCCTGTCATCCATTAACATAAAAACTCGTGTCAGGTTCGCTACTTCCCTAATCTCCATTTTGCTTTTGATATATCATGTGTCAAATTTTCCAAGTTATCCTTCTTCATTATATGTCCAATAATTTCCAGCTGTCTTTTTCTGTTTTTTTTTTTTACATTATAGGGACTCATGGCTGTGCATCCCAACCGAAGGCGCAAGGAATGATGGTTAAACATAATGATCAATTGGAAAGCTTTCAACGCCTTTTCCAACTGTATGGATGCTGATACTGCAAAGAAATTGATCATCAATATATGATATGACCCCCACCAAAAGATGTGACTATCTCTCGAGGTGATTCTTTGCCTTCTACCTCTATTGTCGAAAAGGTGACCATAATAACCACGCCCACCACAAATTGTCGGAAAATCCGGTCAGACATTGGGGTGCAACATCGTCGGAAATCTCTATCACCAAAAAAAAAAAAATATATGGATGTGGTACAACCGGAGAAATCTGAACGAGAGTGGTAACTGGTGAGAACTAGTGGTAATAAGGGTCTAAGTTGAGGGATATCAGTCCCTCTTGGAGCCCGTGTTCAACGACAGACATTCCCCACAGATAGATCTGGGAGTTCCATGCGTTAATTATGAAAATCTACATCGGCCATGTTGGACCAAGTTTAAAGGAAAACAGAATACCACACACTGGAATTTTATCCATTTTTACGACCATTCTTTGTAAATCCTAGAGATGGTTGTGTAGTAGCTCAGTAGTTTTTGAAGTACTCAGACCCGCCGGCATTACACCAATGAACATACCACGTTCAAAGTCATTTAAATTACATTTCTTACCCATAAAATCAGATTCAGCAAGTCGTTATGACCATTTTTAAATGCCTATATTCATCAAATTGCTTCCATATTGGCTGGTTAGAGACTTGCATAAAAGAGAATCTGTTCACGTGTACTTAAAAAAGTGCGTGTATATATAATAGCTGCCATTGACTTCCGTCTGCTAAGGTAGTTAAATAATTTCTATTGTAGTCACTTAATCAGGCACATTGTATTTCTTTAACACCCACAGAGTTAACCTGTGGATTATACTGCAACTATTCTGAGCGGGATTTAATTACAGTTTCTGAGGGAGAGCGCATATTCTGGCGTGATCAGTGATCAAGGCCAGTATATTAACACCCTTGGTCATAATGGTTTGTGCATTCCTCGTCTACTCAATTTCACTCAATTCGTGGTGTGGTTTAGGGAAATTTTCCAACGGTGCTGCACGCTGCATGCGTCTCTTTCATCTCACCTACTTGACAAATCCCTCATGTATCTCCCTAGCTTCTCTCTTTCTCTCTCCCTATCTATCTATCTATCTATCTATCTATCTATCTCTTATAACCAATAAAAAACGAACAACACAAAAAGAAAAAATGTTTATCACGAACGCTACCTGACAAAACAAATACATGTGAAGTTTACTTAACCAATAAAGAATAAGCAATACAAAAATAAAAAAATCAGAATTTTTTGTCCTCTATATTTAATTTCAGATGAAGCTTAAATAAAAGTGAAACATGTTAATTTTGTAAACGTTTCGTATTTATTCTTATCCTATCATTTTTGTCGGATTCTAATCCATATTTGATCCTAATTGATATATATATATATATATATATATATATATATATATATATATATATATATATTTTTTTTTTTCTGAGAAAATTTTCTGAGAAATATTTTCTGTTTCCTCCTGATTTGCAAGGTCTGATGAATTGGGGACGTTTTTACGACCCTAATGAAATAAGTATAACCTCATGAAATTCGTCCTTTTCATTAATAATAATAATAATAATAATAATAATAATAATATACCCAAGTATAGGATTGGTGTATACGGAATCAAACCCTTTAAACCCTTTATTCTACATTCAACACCATCACTTGATAAGACACCAGAAGTGTTGAAACAAAATGGTTATTTTTGTAGTTATTTTATAACATATGTTATAATTTTCGAATAAATGATATATATATATATATATATATATATATATATATATATATATATATATATAGATAGATATAGATATAGATATAGATATATATATAGATATATAGATATAAAGATTTGAAAATATGGATTAGATCCGAAAGAATTATTAAATAAGGAATATTGAATAAAGGCATTTCCCTACTTATAATTTTCAAGTAAAGAAGATAGAAGTCGTGGGATAACCAGTGAAATGAACATAAGTACGCATCTGTGATTGTGGGGACAGAACAGTCTTAAGGCATGGGCCCGATGGCCACATACCCGGGGGCCCCACGAGCATAGGGGCCTCATGCTAATTTGTGCATGTTAAGTGACTTGTGTTACAGATTCCCCCTTTTAGGAAATACTAAAAATAGAAATCACTATGACAAGCCATACCATATTGCTACTGCAAAAAATATATGTCTAAATACAAATCCATTTCATTTGAGTTGGTTCTCGAATAAAAAGAAAGTAGGAGAATGTTTTTTTGACCTAGAAGACATCAGAAATGGTGAGTCTTACTTTCTTCAAAGAGGTGACCCCAAAAATATATAAATGGCAGGGCTCCCAGTTCAGTTCACTTGCAGACAATTTTGCTATCATGGAAAAGATCAAAAGAACTGACCCTGACTCCTGATGATCAGTCTTATAGAATTCTAGCACAAACTCGCCGGTAAAACTCATTTCTATCTTTTAATATTTGTGACCAAGACTACTGTTGACTTTCTGTTAAAGACAATTATTATTTTTTTTTTTTTCTGGTTTGATTTTAATTCTTAAATTTCCCTAGACTGAATTAATATTGTTTTGAAAGTTTAATTGTAATATAATTATATTTTTACTTTTATAAATAAATTATTTTCATTTTTATGAAACTCTCTTGTTGATAGTATTTCTTTATTTTCCTTTTCTGTCGCCTTTTCTCTTTTTTTCTTTTTGTCGCAACGGTGACAAAATGGCGGCTAGTCTTAAACAGATGAATGGATTCGTAGTGGGTCCTCATCATATCAGAAACATGATAGCAACCTTTCAAACTCATACAGAGTGTATAAAACAGTTGGAGTAAAAAAATATGAAGGCAAGGTATTTATCAAATAATGTGTTCAAACATGAACTGCGGAATGGAGAGTGACCATATTTAATAAGGCATAAAGAAACTGGAAGTGTATATTCTTTATTACTTGAGGCAACAACATGAGGCTACAAAATATGCTCTCATTCATTTAAAAGTTCATCATAATTCAGGTCTTTGTGATACACTACACTACATGGCTCTTGATGAAAATTCTGAGACTCTCCCTGCACTGTACAAAAAAGTAATTTTGGATGATTTGGAATCTGTATTCCTTAATGTTGAAATTGCACTCAGAGTATTCATGTGCATGAAGGTGACCATCTGTACAGGAGAACATTCTTTGCCAAGACTGAAACTTATAAAAAATCTGCTTTGTAGCGAATTTAGGTAAAAATGGCAGCGGTAAAAATGGCAACGGAAAAAATGGCAACGATTAAAATGGCAAAAGTGGATAAATAGGTAAAAATGGCAACGGTAAAAATGGCAAAAATGGATAAATAAAAAAAAATCGCAAAAGGAAAAAAAATATCGATGAATATCTCACAATGAGTTTATTAAAATCTTGGATACAATACATGATGGAAAAACATGAGAAGTTTGTCAAATTAAAAAGAATATTCAGCTAAAGCTCCCCCCTTACTTTTTAGGCGATTACGTCTGAACACACTGAAAAACTTTGGGAAAAAACATAGATATAGATCCACTTGATGAAACCGAAAACAAACAAAACAATAAAACATTAATTATTTCAGAGGCTATCAGACAACGATAGGGTCAGACTGGTGCCAGTAAAATTTAAAATCTTGTCTGATGCGTTTTCAATCTTTTAATACTCAAGTGTGAAGTCTCTGAGAGGCGTCATATAGACATTTAACAAATAGGCGTGAAAAGAAATTCAAACGATTTGCTGAGGGAAAAGGCTAAGTGAACTCTAGAATATTTACTTCCTTTACCATAATTTACCAATAAAATAATTAAATTAGACTCTGAGAGTCAATACGAAATCTGTAAATGGGATTCCTAATAAATTCGCCTTTGCGATTTTTCCGATTCCCGATTTCGATTAATCGTCCCAACACTAATATATATATATATATATATATATATATATATATATATATATACACTAATACACTTATTTTAGATATATATATAAAAAACACTAATACATATATTATACGCATACACACACACACACAGCTAATCCTAATGTCAGCTATCAATTATAAAATTAATTATAGTCATCAAATTCACTTAAACACGCTACGATTTGTAATTTTTACTGCAATTAGGAGTAGGAACCTAGCGAACCCCCCATAAAACTTCTAAAATCGACATTGAAAATTTAAAAAAAGTTTTTTAATACTAGGAGCGGGAACTTAACCCCTATTTAAAACAAGATGAGAAGGAGCCTAGCTACCCCCCCTCACTAGAGTATCTATTTAAAAATATTTATTTTAAAATATTGAGTGGGGGACTTAACCCTATTTTAAACTAGAGGAATGGGAGCTTAGACCCATCCTTCTCGAACAGTCATAATTTTCTGTTGTCGAATTGCCATTTTTTCCTATTTATCGACTTTTGCCATTTTTTCCTATTTATCGACTTTTGCCATTTTTACCGTTGCCATTTTTACCCTGCCATTTTTTCCGTTGCTATTTTTACCGCTGTCATTTTTACCGAGCACCGCTTTGTAGCACAATGGAGCAGCATTGTTTGAACTGGCTTTCACTTATGTGCATGGAAAATGACATCTTATTCCTGAATACCAATAATAAAGCAATTCTCTGAAAGAAATACCACAAATGCTTGTTGTAAGATCATCATAATTTCATACTGTGCCATCTAATCTGTGTGGCTGTGTATTATTGCGTTTTTCAAGCCTTGTGTATTGTTCAAATGTTTATCATATGGATTAGTTGCTAATGTACAGCATGTTTTTTAATGTTTTAACAGAAGTTTTGTTAAAGTGCCAATAAAATAAATATATGTTTAATATTATCAACCATTTACATTTTATTCCTGTGAGTGGTTGTTGTAGGGGCCCCAGCAAACAGGTGGGGGATAGTGCTGTTACGACGGCCCTAGGTGACAAAATAGATTTTTGCTTCACTTGGCTCAAATAATCTTAAAGTTCAAAGATATTTTAAAACGAACGCACTGAGATGGAAACCAATTTTATTGAAAGTGGATTATCGTCTTTTGATGTGACATTTGACGAACATTCCTTGTCTCTTCTATTCAATTAAACGAAGGATAGATATGTGTTATCGTGGATACGATGTCAGATGTCTATGTTCTTGGTATGGCAGTACAGGTTGAACTTTCCCGATGATAACCCATCATTTTTTTTTTAACCTTTTAGAGATAGAAACATTGCAAAATGGTGTCTAAAATAAAAGTGCTTCCCAAGCAGGTGTGTATCAATGAGTTCTTTCATATAGAAGAAACTGCAGCCATTGACATTGCCGACACTTGTTGAAAGTTTACAGTGACCAAACAATGAATTTGAGCACAAATAGGCAGTGTGTAATGTTTTGCCAATGGCAATGAACGTGTGTATATCAACCCAGAAAATGTAGCACACCTCAAAAAAGTATAGCCAATAATGGGTGACTATGTTGAAAAATAGAGTTTTGTGTTATTCAACGTGTGTTTCCGATTTCTGTTCACATAACATTACTTTTTGAGCGTTTCTCGTACACACACGCGCGCGCATACACACACATATATATATGAAGAAATATACTCTTAAGGTGTGCTATATTTATGGGATAAAGTGCTCAATATCAGAGATAGAGCAAATATAAAAGTGAACAGGTGGCCTGACGATTGCGTCTAGCATGAAACAGCCCGTCGTCTCTAAGTGTTGACTTCAATGTTCACTTTTTATATATATATATATATATATATATATATATATATATATATATATATATATTTCTTACTTTCCCGGTCGAAGTTAAGCCCACCAAAAATTACAGTAAAAAGGAATTAAATGAAGAAAACTAAATAAAATAAATTGTAAACTATAAATGCTTCATCTCAGAATTCATAAAATCTAATTCTCCTTCAGCTATAATTTTTATGTAATTTTTCTTTTAAAATCTGCTGTAGTTTTACTTATATTTGCTTCTTCGAAAAATTATTCTTATACTTTATCCTTTGATTGTCATTTCGGTGTTTTTCTCAACTTCATTTTAACAACGCATCTCCCTATTTGTTACAAATAAGGATTTTATTTTTAAATTATCTACTAGATAAGGCACCCGAGGGGCGCAATAAACAAATACTACCTTTAAGAATGCAAAAGGCCTAGTTATCACCAAAATGGGACAGCCTAAGAGGCGAATTACCTATCGGGGACGTTCAAATTCAAACAGGCGTGGCATTTTAACTATGTGAGTAGCGGACGGAAAGTGCAACACACAAATCCGAATGCGCATAGAAATAGCAAAAGATGTCTTCCAGAAACTAAACAAATAATTAAGGGATAAGATACTATCGCATAACACAGAGTAATGAATTGCTATGTAATATCTAATCTCTTTCATAAAAGTGAAGTTGGACAATCTCCTCACAAATTAAGAAAAGACTTGAAGTAACAGAAATGTGTCTCTACCGACGAATGACGGATAGAACATCTGAGTAAAAAGTTTTAAAAGAGAAATGGAAACAAGAGAAAGGAAAGTGATATTTTCAATCGCAACGGAAATTTCTGGAACATATAATGAGGAATGTAACTCTGGAGGATTTAACACTCACACGACATACTGAAAGCAAGAAGAAATAAACTACTTAAGTAGATTCTCAGTGAATGAACAGCCAAACAATGACAAAGAGGAAAAAACTGCATAAAGTAACGAAAGAAAATTGTGGAAAGCCATGATTCCTCACGTCCTGAAAAGACAGCATATAAACGTTGTGAGATATGTATGTATATAGATATGTTCCCATATGTCAAATGAAATATGATGTCTCTGCATGTGCAGCGAGTAAATGTTGTTTTTAGTAAAAAGTGATTGAAGATTGTATGCGCGTATACGTGTGTGTATGTGTGTGTGTGTGTGTGTGTGTGTGTGTGTGTGTGTGTGTGTGTGTGTGTGTATAAAAAGCAATGTACAAGTTTATCTTACCTTCAGTGGGTCCACAATGAAACAAGACTCAAAGAAAGAAAGGAAAAAAGTTGTTAACCATTCTTCCGATTTTTCTTTACCCCATTCTTGGCTGTAGAGGATAATGAAAATGGCTGAAGCCAAAATTGATAGCGCAGTCAGAACCCAAGCGATATAGGCACAGAACCATGGTAACCTAACTCCATGAGATTCCTCATAGAAATCTCCAGTTACTTTTCGATTGGTTGCTACAAGCTCTTCGGTGGAAAGAAAACTTTCTTCAGCAACTTCTCCAGAAGATGAGTTCTTGTGTGAGTAATGTCTGTGCTTGGATTTTTTGAACAATGCCATTATTAAAACAATCGGAAATGTGGAAATGATAATTCCCATAAAGCTTGTCCAAAGCATCGTGTATGAAAATCGAATTGGACCAATCTCTATGACCTCTGCAGGTTTGCTGTAGAACATGGCGTTCGATATCATCGTAAGAAAAAGCAAGGCGAATGCTGGTAATAGTCAAAAGAAGAGAAAAAGAGAAAATATTGTTTGAATTCATTGTATAATTAATCTTTGTGCTTGCTCAAAAACGTTGTCATTAGTTACCAATAACTCTGTAACAATTTTCTGATACAAAAGGTTAACACTACATGACATTTAACAGTACCATGTTATCAAGCTAAGAACCCATTCTCACATGTACGTGCTACAAAACTATTGCATAAAACTGTATTCGTTAATCAATACATAAATAACTTAAGTGGCATTGCAGTCTAAAAGTACATGAACACAATTATTTTAGTCAAAATCACATTAAAGATACAGACAATAAATTTGTTATAAAAATGCAAGAGACGGGATCATACTTCAGGACCACGGAAATTTTCACATTTTCAAAAAGGTCATATTGTTTGTGGAGTGTGTCATTATTAAAGAGTATCAAAATTGGGGAATGCATTTTCAACTGCAAACTTTGTAATCATCAATCCATCAATGAAGAAAAGGCAGTTACTGTGTCTCATATGGAACGACTTGAGCCATTAGAATGCAGTTTTCGTGCAATGTGACAGAAAGTCGAATCAAACTGCCGTTACAAGGATTTCCAAAGGCACATTAGAAGAAAACTACTTCTTAACCCATCCAGCATCCAACTGAGATGATGAACAGAGTATTGTAACTTAAGCTCACTCTTATTTACTCCATTTTTGAATAGCAGAAGTGTATAGGTGTACAATTTACCATAACACGAATTTTGATTACACCATCTACATTCTATTATCAAAGATGGCAAATTATTGGTTCTCGTAAAGAAAGCAGTATGGCAGTTCAGATTGTTCAAATCTTTTATTATATCAGTCACATAATTTTTAACTTTCAATATGTTCTTTCTTTTGCATGCATACTCGTGTATTTTCTTTCTTTTAACTCATTTATAAAAAACAAAAATATAAAATATCGCCTTGTTGTAATTGTCTTCCATTTTCTTACATCCGTCATTTACATATGTTCAAAATATTGTTGTCACTACTTTTAGTCTAACAGTAGCGCTGCAACACACAAAAAAATCAGTACTTTCTAATGAAAGATAAAATCAGTACTTTCTAATGAAAGATGAAACTTCATGTTATACAGCAAGAAAATTCTCATATAGGATGAAACTCCTTGTCATACAGGAAAAAATATTGTCAAATGGAAGATGAAACTTCCTATCACATCTAGCAAAAAAAACTTTCTCTATGAAATAATTAGATTCACCAAGGAATCAATATTTCCTTTCAAATCAAAACAAAATTTTCTTTTATTGGTAAGTGTGATAATTATAAATATGTAATATCTGATACAATATCTGATATTTATCTTTATGCACACACTCGAACGTAAGGCCGAGTTGGAACTCACAAGTACTCGGTATTTCCTCTTTTGGAGATGCTTCAGGCGTCAGTTAATGAGGGAGAGGTGTTGCCAGAGGAAACAACCTTTCTGGGGATTGAGTACCTGATATTAAATTTTAGTAATCTGGCGCCCCTTAGCCGGATAACATTAATTATCTCCGTCCACTGTTATGGACATTTCCCAAGTCTTTTATGTACGTAATACAAAAATTAACGGTTTTGTTTTCATTCGGATCTTTTATTCCGAAATTGATCTTACATTATTATTCTAAAGGAAAATCAATTACTCAGTTTTAATTATTGGAAATTAACTGCGATTACAATATTAAATATAAAAACCAAAAACTGGGATTTTGATTTGATAGAGACAAAAAGAAAAAAAGAAACAAACTTTTTAAAGTTCAATGTCAGACCTCTTCTGAAAACTAATCCGTAATCGTAGACAGAATTTCACTCACCCAGTATACATTAATTTAATATAAGCTGTAAAATCTGACACTGCTTTTAATAATATATTTTTAAAAAAAAAAGGGAAATATATAAAACATGCTTAAAAACTCGGACTGAATTGGCTTTTATGGTGAGAGGTTTCGTGTTTTAAGTTCATTTTAGCCATTATGTCATTATTATTTATCTTTATTTCCGTTAAAAAAATATTGATAATTATGATTTGGAATTGGAAGGAAAGGTGTGATGGCACGTATCCTGAATCCATCATAAAAATTCACGATGTGGAATTATTACTTACTAAACACTTCAAATACTTCGTCGATGGATCAGTTATAACGAATTTAGTAGAGAAGAAAAGGAATTTGAACCTAGACAAGGCTGCGCCAGGGGTAGTTTTCCCTAACACCATAAATTATTACAAAACTAAAACATTAAGCTAAAAACTCGAGTCATGTTCTTAAGTGGCTTCATATTGAGACTTTCATATGAAATTGTCATGTATGGCGTCAAATCCCGTTCAGATATGTATAGACTATCAGCTATGTATAAACGTTTTCTAAAATCAATGGTTAAAAATGGCTTTGATCTTGTGAAGCCTTATAATTTTGGCAAAGAGCACCCTTCTTTGAACTTTGTGGACTGGCGGTACAGAATTACATACAAAGAACTGCGCCAAATATCAGAAAGAAATCACTTGAGGACTAACAACAGCAGTAGCAACTAAAATGCATAGCACATATAATTCGAAGAAAAAATAATTGTAATCAAAATGTAAACCTTTCACACTACTTCAAATAAAAGGTTATATAAATATATTTTTGTTCATGTTAAAAACTATATTAACGTTGTGGAAATTCCGGGTTCAGAAAATGTGACTCAAAGCTTCTATTGATAGAATTTTGCCGACGTCAAGATTTAGCTTAGCAACAAGCAGTAACCATTTTCGGCGACATATCTACGTGACTCATCCTGGAGGCCTGAGGGTTAATGAAATTACGATTCTCACCGTCAATTAGCACTCAGCCCTTCTGGTTAAGGATGAAATTACCACCAGGTAATCACTCTTTAAAACTGTTGTCATGAGGACCCTGCGAGGTCTATTAAAGTAGTTAAAAAAACTCATAGAATATAGTCAAATATTACTGCCTTCATGCAATATTAAGGCTCCCGGGTTAGATTCCTGGCCCTACGGGAAGAGTAAACAATTCCGGATTCAAATCCAATATTACCAGTGATTCCAGATACAACAAATTCACAGGCACATCCAAGAAATCCTTCATCCAAATACAACAGCGAAACGGGAATGAATTTCTTTACATTTTTATATTTTTACACGTGATATTATTATTTTTTGAAAGTGCGTTTCTACCTTGATTTATGTTGTGCTATTTGTAATGGAAAGGAAATATTTTGATTTTACAATATGCAGGAATGTAATCGTTTTTTCCTTATTTCTTCAATTTTGTTAAATCGTCTCAGAATGATATACGAGTCTTGCAATGGGGAAATAAGATTTCTGTGCGTGGCTTAAAGTTTATAGTGGCGTTCTTCCTTAGCAGTAGTAACAGTAGTAGTAATATTCGTGGTAGCAGAAAAAGCGGTACTCAAATCAACAACACATGTTAGCGGACGCTTCATTCCAATCTCTGACGTCACGTTCTCTCTTTCTCGAGTCTCTCTCTTCCGTCTAAACGCTCGCCCGTCTCTCTCCCGTCTGCCCGCTCGCCCGTCTGCGCTCGCTCGTCTCAGCGCTTGCCCGGACCAATTCTCTCTTCTCTCTTCAAGAAATTTCTCTCGTCTATCTTTTTCAGCATAACTACGCGTTTATATAGAAACATCCGGCTGGTTACAACTGAACCTTGGTCGCACGTGATTATCACGGGGTTTTGGCTGTTTCAACCAAAATCATGTGAATTCAAAAGTTCCTTCTAGCTTATTCAGCTCTATTTCAATTTTTAATCGATAAAAATTATTTCGACCATTTCCATTGTCTGCTGATGACCCAGATTCAATGGGTACAACTTCTGGCCTAGATTAAATTTTCTCATCATTAAACAAAATGCTCTGATTTAATTTCACGATTTAAATCTATTCCAAGTTTTAAACAATAAAAATTATTTCGACCATTTCCATTGTCTTCTAATGACCCAGTTCCAATGGGTACAGCTCGTGCCCTAGATCAGATTTCCCATCAGTAAAGGAAATTACTCTGGTTTAATTTCGCTATTCAAACATTCTCCAATGTCACTAAAAAAAAAAAATACGTGTGTGTTTGTGTGTGTTTTTTCAAACTCTCTCCCCGTCAGTATGTCCAGGATAACCCGTAACAGGATTTTTTTCAATAAACTTTTTGTTATTCTCCACCTGTCTTTTCTGTGTTGTGTGTGCCACTATTGTTGTTAACTCCTCTGTTTCCTCATAGTTCTGAAAGAAGCCGCCATCAATACTGGAAAGAGCGATAACAGGTACTGGACTTAAGGAACTTATTTTCTTGAAAAATTGTTTTAAGAGAAAGATTTTATAAATTTCAACCGAAAATGGCAGCAATGCCAAATGTTTCCTTATTGGGAACCGGCTAATATTCCCATTACCATCTACTGGCATCCACCAACACTAAGTAGATGACCTCTTAAATTCTCTATTTTCCTTGTCAAGCGACCCTGTTTACATTGTCTTAAAAGAGGATAAGATTGAAGAGAACATGGATGTTAATGAGTTACGAATTGGACTGACTTGTGTTTAAATTCGGTCATTAAACAGGTGCAAAACTTGCATTAAAACTCTTTATATGTATTTGCTATGTAAGTAGCGAAATTAGTGTTTTCTCGTATATCATTCAAGCCAAACTATGCGCCGATATGCAAGAGGAATCCA